>CP125974.1:53646522-54010457 GCA_030063025.1 Avena longiglumis | reverse complement strand
CCGGGCCAAAGTGAGGCGGACTTTGGAAACGGAAGATCGCCCGGAAGGAAGGAGTGGCGCCCCAAACGGTAAAGCCGGTGCAAAGACATCGGTGGCACAAACATGGTGTTCATACTTCGTCAGTCTGCACAGAACCAATGAGCTACGGTAGCGCAGTTCATTGCCTGACGATGGTTATCTTTGAGAAGCCACGTGAGAAGGGTTACAAACATCTGAAAGCCCTGTATGCCTACGAGGTTACATCAATGGGCAACCTATCGGCCAGATGTTGGTGGACACCGAGCGGCAATATCATGCCATACTCCATGCTACGGTGTTTGGGACGCTCACTGCAGATTTGATCAAAACCAACGTCACGTTAGCGACTTCAGCGGCCAGACTTGAACGCAAGGCGTCTTGAGCGTAGATCAATTGCAGAAAAACCATCCCACGTCATTCTTAAGTCGTGGACGAAAGCACTTACACTTTGTCTTGCTAGGAAGGATTGATTCACGCTAATTCTGCATTCAGTCCACAATGCACCAGTTGCCTAATCCGATGGGATGGAGATGAAGTGGAGGTCATCCACAGATGATTCTATCGAGATCTCCATAGCTGGCATGAGCGTGCAGGAAGCGAAGACCAAGAGCCGATCTGGAATCAGTCTAGCGGTGAGCGTATTGAAGCTACAAAAAAGCGGGGTGAGGCTGGTCTTATCCACTGGCCTTACAGTAGAAAAGCCCACGATCATCCAGGTACGGCCGATCCCTGCGATCGGCCACAAAAATAAAAGCGGCGATCATACGACAAGCGGCTCATGTATTCGTCAGAGAGAGATGCTACGCCATTGTAAAACAATAAGGTGTAAACCGTCCTTGACTAATGCAAGCAAAAGGGGCGATTCAAGCAATCGCCCAAATTTTTATTATCCTCACCTCACCGCTGTGTTTAGCATCGATTTGGCAGTGTGACGGAAAGCTAGGGTATGGGTTCACATCCGTGATGAACTAGAAGAAATCGACATTGGTCACGGGGATGCCACGACCAACATTTATCGACAAGTTAGATCCGAGTATGCGGGCCCTGATAGCTCTGTTGAAAAATATCCGGCCCTTGGGACTGCCGTAAATGCCAGGTTAGGCAGAGCATCATTGAGCATCGACTCCGCTTAAAAGGATTTGACCATTTCGTGAGCGAAACACTGATGAAGGCGAAGTGCAGGAAAGAAATCAAGAAGGAGGTCGAAAATGTTGTGACCAAGTTGATCGAGCCATGCGGTATCTTTGAGTGGATTTCTAGTATCGTACGTAGAGAAGAAGGATGGCCGTTGGCGTGTGGACATAGATTTTCGGGATCTCAGATCTACCCCAAAGGATGAGTGCCGATGCGGTGGCGTAAACATTAATCAATGCAGCAGCTGGTCATAAGATTTTGAGCTTCATGGATGGCAATGCCGTTACAACCAATTTTATGGCTCGAGACATACACAAGATCGCATTCAGAGTCCCAGGGTGGGGTTATTTGAATATGTAGTCATGACGTTTGGTCAAGAATGCCGGTACGTACCAAGGGCCATGAATTATATTTTCCATGACCTGATCGGCAAAGCGGTGGAAATTTACATCGACGGCGTGGTGGTCAAGTCCGCTTCAGCAAGGACACAGACGATCAAGCGTCTGGACCGAACAAGAAAATTCGGGATCTGAGATGAATCAAGAAGTGTGCCTTGGTGGCGGTCGGTTCTTGGGTTTTGGTCCATGAGCACGGAATTGAAATCGGCTGAAAAGTCGGAGGCGGTCGCGAGTAAGCCACCACCACGAAGAAAGAAGCTGCTCTCATCGGCAAGATCAACCGTTAGAAGATTCATCTCAATCATCGGAAAGATAGAGCCGTTCATGGGACTAGTAAAATCAAATCGACGAGGAATTCCGGGGGCGGAACAACAACGAGCCTTGACGAGATCAAAGAATATCGACAAAGCCGCGGTGTTAGTTCCACCGCACTGACGGGCCGTTCTACATTTACTTGTCGATGGTGACGACCGTCCATCGCCTCGGTGGTGGTGCAAGTTTATGATGGGCTGGGCGAGTCGTCTTTTACATAAGCAGAAGGATCTTTGGGCCTTGAGACAAGGTACCCGATATCGATAAGTTGTGCCTCTGCATTTTCACTGCCTGGCTGCGCCATATTTTGCTATCGTGATTGTCATCATATGCAAGCCGACGTCATAAAGCACATCTTTCGGCTCCTATGTTGAAAGGCCGTGGGCAAATGGATGTTTGCATTATCGGAGTTTGACATCCGGTATCAACCCGCGTTAAGGGACGTTGGATCTTATCGCTGAAAGGATCAACACTAATATAGCAAAGACTGCGGTCCGGCGTGGGCTATGTTTCGATGGATCGGTTTGTGGCGATGGGGCGGCATCGGCATGTTACTCGTCGCCCGGGCAACATTCTCTTTCTCCATCGTTATCTCCCTCGCACCAACAACGTCCCGAGTATGAAGCGTCGCAAGGGAATGGAGTTGCTCATCGAAGCTGGAGGCGAGCGGTGAAATTTTGGAGACTCCAAGTTGGTGATCTCCCAGCTCACGGAGGACTACAAAGTGCGAGGCAGTCCCTCTTCCCATTATGGCTGCACCTTCTTGGCTGATGGCGCAATTCCGGTACATAAACTTCACTTGGATCCCACGATCGCAGAATACCGGCGAACGATCTTGCCGAATAGACGGGCTACAAGGGCGTGGCGAAGGAGCGATGTTGAGCCAGTTCTGGAAGCAGGCGATGGAGAGCCGATATCTTCAATTACTTGAAGGATTATCGGGGCCTAAGCGGATAAGATACAAGGCCATGAAGTATGTGCTTATCGGGGATGACATGTTTCTGAGGACTCGGAAGGTTACATCTCAAGTGCACAGGACAGCCGAGGCTAATCGGCTCCTACGAGGCTACGAAGGCGCTGTGGAACTCACCAATCAGCTCATAAGATGAAATGGTTGATCAGCGATCGAGGTTTTATTGGCCCACCATGCTTGAGGACTGTTTCAAGTACTACAAAGGGTTTCAGCGTGTCGAAATTTGGAAAATTCAGATGGTACCGCCGAGAATGACCCCATCATCAAGCCTTGGCCTTCCGAGGTTGGGGCATGGACATGATCGGCAAAATCAATCCTCCATCAAGCAAAGGCCACATGTGGATTTTGGCCATCACTGATTACTTCACTAAATGGGTGGAGGCTGTCCGATGAAATCGATGAACTCGAAGGATGTTATCAATTTTGTGAAAGAACATGTCATCCATAGATTCGGGATTCCCCAAACTATCACGACCGATGGAGGTTCGGTCTTTATTTCCCACGAGTTTAGAAAGTTCTGTGATGACACGGGGATCAAGCTGATTAGATCATCTCCATACTATGCTCAAGCAAATGGGCAAGCTGAAGCATCCAACCAGAGTCTCATCAAACTGATCAAGAGAAAAATCGATGAGTACCCTAGGCGTTGGCACGAGGTTTTGTCAGAAGCGTTATGGGCTTATCGCATGTCATGCCATGGAGCAATAAAAACCTCGCCATACCATCTAGTGTACGGACAAGAAGCCGTACTACCCTGGGAAATTACGGCTGGATCGAGACGCGTCACTTTTCAGGACGATCTAACAACCGAAGAATCGCGCCACGATGAGTGATGTGGAGGATTTAACGAGCCCAGCTATGGTCACGGAGAAAATCAAAGAGAACAAGGCCAAGGTAGCTCGTGCATATAACAAGAAAGTGAGGCCAAAGGAGTTCCACGTTGGTGATCTAGTATGGGAAGTCGTGTTGCCATTGGGGACTAAGGATGCAACATATGGTAAATGGTCTCCAAATTGGCACGGGCGTAGGTCGATCAAGTTTTAAGAGGAAAGCATACATGCTCGAGGGTGGATGGCGTAAAGTTTCGATGGATCAACGGTCAACATCTCAAGAAATATTTCCCAAGCATGTGGGATGATGGACAGTAAAATGTGAAGGCCGATACATGAAATCGGCCGAACAAAAAAAAAGAAAAATATAGCCGATGCACAGTCATAGACTCTAGAGGTCCACACACGTGACAAACAGATGCCAGTTTACACATACGAGCTACTGAAGAAATGCCTCGAAGGCGTGGAGGGCGTCAGCACGGACACGATCCACCTCGGCGATCTCGGCTTCGTCATCGTCATCCTTACCCGTCACTAGCTGCTTGCTCAGGGCACATATGTCTGCCAGATCGGTTTTCAGTTGAGCTTTGAGGCCTTCCGCCTCGTTTTGGGAACGGGCTATGGATTCTTCCTTGTCGCGGATGAGCTGTTTGGTCACCCGGACCTTCTCCTCAAGATCTTCCAGCTCCCTTTTCAAGGATGCGAGCTCGGCGGTACTGACGGAGGTGTCCGTTTTAGCATCCAGAGACGCCTTTTTCTCGTTGAGCTGACATCATGCGCAATATCGGCTTTCAACGGAAGTTGGGCGTGCGCAGTTGATCCTTTCACGAGTGACTTCACCCGGCGAAAGAAGGACGGTTGCAACTAACCAAAGCTTCACCTGCAATGCTCTTGGAAGATGGTCCGGATTTCGGCAGAACGCTCTTCACTTCCTCGATCCTCGATCAACTCCTCGATCGGGGAGGGCGACAAATTTGAAGGCGCTGGAATTGAGGTAGACCAACCACGGCTTGTGGCGTGGGCAGAGAGGGAGTTGGTTCGATGGATTCGGTCGAACGACGAAAACCTGAAAGATCACAACTTTGGCAGCCCGAAAAGCGTCGATGCATCCAAACCAAGCGTGCAAGGATGAGCCGAAGAACCTAAACGTACCTCTCCTAAGGTCGAGGGATAGCCGATGAGGAGACCATCGGTTTCGTGTGGTTCTTTGGAGGCTTGGCGTGGTAGCCGTTTCATCTACACCTTCGGGATTCCCGGATCCGGCGTGACTTTGCCTCGGTGTCCGTGAAGACATCGATCATCATGAAGGGTGTTCTTGATGTAAATAACGATAAATCGGCGGACAAAAGGAAACAAGTAGGAAGAGTATGAAGGGGTGATTGTTGAAACCTCGCTCGACGAAGAAGCTTGTTATCCTTTGAGCTCTCTTAGGACCTGAGATGGCCCGCCTCATTGGTGCTCGAGGCGGCGGTTGAGCCGACCTTTTCAGGCCGATGGTGGTGAATCTGGCTTCGGTGTGATGGTTCTCTCAGAATCCGTTGGGCCTAGTTCTCTCGACTAATACGGGTATCCTCACTGGAGGTGTCTTCGACGGAAGCTTTGTAAAGAGGGAAAAAGATGGCGAGCATGTTTGCAAGAGTAGAAGAATGACGAGGATCAACCAAGGCCTGAATTAGCTTACATGCGAGTTGTCTGGGGAAGGGCTCCGGCGCCTCAAGGTCTTCCTAGCAGCTGCCTTCCTCACCATCGTTCTGGTTTTAGTCGGAACTCGAGGGGCAGCTGACTTAGGAGTTGCTGGTTTCTTGGAAGCCGATTGTGGTGTTATCGGCTGTTTCTGCATTATGACCTTTTTCAGAGGTGGCGAGTCTTTGCAGAAAAGAACCACAGGAGCTGGCGGGAAGAACTCGAAGGGGGAGCCATCGCTGTGCGTAGGCTCAGGGCCATCTTGTTGCTGCACGGAGAAAGAATGGATTAATAAAAAGGTCAATTGCAAGTTGCGTCAAGAAAATTTTGCAAGTAGTGGTACCTGTTCCACGGGGATGTCATAGTCGGCATCGAGCTGTTTCAGCAACGGTCCCAGAGCTCTCCTGAAGGCGTGAGTCTTCCACATCGACCACCAGTCTTCGAAGCCATCGGTTGATGAGGCAAAGGTGAGGTCGTTGGGAATTGGGATGGTCAGAGCGTCAAAGAAGGAATAGCACCTTTTGCTGGTGAGAGGATCAGGCAGATCGGCTCTCCTCTCCGTAAGGTGATGGAGAAAGAAGTGGGGAGCTACTTGTCCAAGGCCGAATTGGCGAGCCACTACGACTGGCTGGTAGAATTCATACCGTGTTTGATTATTACATTGGGTACTCATGCCAAGAAGGAAGCAGGACGAATCACGGTGGAAAAAGAGGCTGCCGAGTCTTTGGTATCATCGGCAAATTATCCACTGAAGGAGAGCAGATTTTCAAAGTGTTGATTCCTCCATGTAAGGAGGAAGGTAGGGTTATCCGAGCCTTGGAAGAAAATCTGAACCACTTAGATGCCTCTGAGAGGCCGGTTCTTTACATCGATACAAAGCTTAGCCATAATGGTGCATCGGATCGCTTCCCTTTACATCTGAAAGGTGCATCGCCAAAGGGAAGTTTGGGATATGATTTTGAAATACTGAGCCCATAGCTGAATAAACCACCAAGGACCACTGTTTTAAGCGCTATGCGAGAACAGCTTGGACATCAATTGTAGGTATCGATAGACTTCTCCAAGAAACAATTTGCGAGGCCAAGTTGAGTACCTTTGGCGTTCATGGGCTAAGGGAGGTAGTTTTGGTTGGAGCAAGGGAAGGGCCACGAAGATGAAATGCTCTAGCCGAGAGAAAGGCATATGTTCTTTCTCCAAGCAGAGCCTTTGTTTTCATATGGCGTTGGAGGTAAGCACCCCAACTTGTACAGTCTGTTTTGGAAGACAGTTTGTAGGGGACTTTGGTCAGTTTGAAGGCAGAGGGGCTGGGTGATGTAACATCCAGACCAGTGATCATCACCACGTCTAGTAGGGTTGGTGACATAGGGCCATGGCCGAACATAAAGCGATTCGAGCATCGGACGAAGCCGATGGTTTGAGAAGATTCGTGTTTCTCAAGAGGAGACAACGATAGATGCAAGGCATCGGCTATTCCCAAAGTTTCCCATTGGGATTGGTAAGCTCTAGCTACCCTCTTGAACCAAGAAACCCAATGTTGGATTAGGCCAGGCTGAAGCAATCGGCCCAAGAGTTCGAATCTAGGTCTTGGCTTCTGAAGGATTCTATTTGCTTAAGAAATCGGATGGGCAGGACTAGAATCATGCGAGGCCAAGGCAGGGAATCGGGAGAGAAGGATGCGGCGTGAGAATGTCGAAACCTAGGGAGTTCAATGGTGGAATAAAGGCATTAATTCGGTGTTCGCCATTAAATTCTAACATTGCGTTGCGAGGGTAGTACCTTCAGACCAGAGACCTCTGGATTGGTGTTGGACGATTCCGCCATCTAGTTTGCTGGCGAAGATGAATCTATGCAGTTGGGGTCAAGGGTTCTTGTCGCTGTGAGCTCGATCTGGTCGGTGGGCAATTGGAGATCTGGGTCGCCCTTTTTGAAGAAGGTCGCAGGTTACCGTTTGAAACCAAGGAGTGGCCGGTTAGATTTGCCTAAGTATACGACCAAGTTTGGACCCTGTCAACGTTTTTTGGGAAAAGCCGATGCGTGGTCATCGGCTCTTTGCGGTTTGACTTGTTTGGCTGTACGAGTGCAGTATGATGAAAGCCGATATAGTGTTATCGGTTTCTGGAGCATCGACCTGTTTTCGTTATCGGCAAAATTAGGGTGAAAAAGCAATCATCGGGAAGCAGATTTTCATTAATTCGAAAGCGGATTGCTTACAAACGGCTGATGGATTACAAAAGGGAGCATGCTACTACTACTACTGGTTCCTAATCTAGGCCGAGGTCGTCATTAAGCCGCCGTCTTGCCGCCGCTCTTGTTCAGTCTTGCCGCTGGCCCGTCGTCTTCACTTCTTCTTCTTGAAGAAGCCAGCAGGGGCGCCCTCGTCCGCGTCGTCGTCTTCGGTGTCTTCATCGGACCCGGCACGGAAGCGCTTCGTCGGCGGGTACTCACCGAAGGAGGTGTCCTCCTCGATTCCTCCTCCTTCGGAGGACTCGGCCGCCCCAAGACCGGGCGTCGTCGCTGCTCGCCTCCAGTTCCCGTCAGCGAGGCTCTCCTCGCCGTCGATCGGGGGCGCGCCGTCCTCCGACCAGACGGCGAAATCTGATCCTTTCTTCCCACCATTGTGGGCGAATCTTGTCAGAAGTGGGGTGCTCTGGCGTTGGCTCTCGATCAGATCTTTGTTGGGCGTGGGAGGACAGGCGAGAAGGAAGAGGACATGTCGGAGAAAGAGGTTTTTTTGAGAAGAAGGGTTTTAGCTCTTGAAGGGAGATGGGACTGGCCGCTCGAGCGAATTTAAATAAGGGAATAGTGGAGAGACAGTTCGCCATAGCGGTTTCCCAGATTATGCTGCCAAAATCGTCAAATCATGCACTGCGAAGGAGTTGAGAAGACAGGGCATCATGATGAAGGGGTAGCGTGACGATCCTGTTCTGCAACGCATTCTGTCAACGCGCAACCAGATAAAAAAAAGAGGGGGAGAAGGAAAAAACAGAGTGGTTTTGGAATTATTATTGCCAAAACCAGGGGGGCATGTGTTATCTCCGTATTTTGGCCAAAGGCGGAGATGGGCCGTGATCAAGATGGGCTTGGAGATACGTATATTCAACGTGTTGTTGAATCGGCCTTGTGCGTGGATTTGGGCTAGACTGCCCGTGTATCTTGTATCATAGTAGGTTTCGTTTCAGTTTAGGTTCCGTTTCAGTTTAGGTAAAGATAGAGTTGTAGAGTTATTCCAAAGATAGAAAGTCTCCGGACTATAAATATGTACCTAGGGTTATCAAGAAAGGAGGACAATCACGTTCACAACAAACACAATCTCGGCGCATCGCCACCCCTTGTTTCTAGGGTTTCTTTTGCGATCTAGGCAGTATCTTTACTTATGCGTTAATTGGTGTTACTCGTACTGAAGCCTTTTTGATGGCGAGTAACACTACTATCATAGATTGTTTGAGGCTAGCATCGGTGTTTCTCGCTATTGTCATTGAGTTATGCTACCTCTAGTTATCTCGCTACCTTTGCACCTTTTCCCAAGTGCAAGGGTAGCATCTTGCTTGATCTTTATTTAGCTGATTCGATCTGTTACGGTTGTGCCTTGATCTCCGAGGTTTAGTTTGATATCCACGTAGTCAGGCCTTATAAACGGGTTGAACGATCCAGTGGTACGTAAGGACGTGGTTTGCTAGTTCTAAGAGAAGTTGTTCCGGTAATTGACTTTACGTCGGTTGTTAGGCCTACTCTAGGGTTAGTTTCCTATCATCTTTTGTATCTACTAGGCTCAATTACGTGTAGGACGTTCCAGTTACGTGGTGAAACTTTAAACTGTCGTAGATCGATTTAACTTGTAGCGATCAAGCAAAACCCCATGTTATCATAAATCTAATGCAGAACCATGGGGTAATCGGCTCTAGGAGCCGATTCACAGGGAAACCAGGGAGCCGGTCACGGCTCGAATTTTACGTATACTTGTTTACCATGCAGGAAATCAATCGGAGCAATCCATCACCTTCCTGATCAGGTATAGGTCAGGTGGCACGCCCTCGAACCAAGCCAGGACGTGTGCCGGAGTTTTGCGGGCCGTTGCCCGAGGGACCAGGGCCCACCAGCAGTTCTGGGAGCCTCCCGGCTCTTCGTGTTGCTCGTCGCTGCTCGCCGGTGAGTTTTGGCAGGCAACAAGAATATGCGTGTTAGTGCTGCTACATGTGAATTTACTAAATTTGCTTCTCTTTGGTGGTCTGAGTACTGTCGTTTAAATCCTACTAATATTCCTAGTACTTGGACTGCTTTAAAAACTGCTATGCGTGTTCGTTTTGTACCTCCCACTTATCAACGTGATTTACTAAATAATCTGACACGTTTAGAGCAAGGGAAAAATTATGTAAAAGAGTATTATCAGGAATTGCAAACGGGGATGGTTCGGTGTGGTCTTGTTGAATCTAATGAACAAATGCTTGCATGTTTCTTTGGTGGATTAAACAAGGACATTCAGCACATATTAGATTATAAGGAATATAATTTTGTCACTCGTTTGTTTCATCTTGCTTGCAAAGCTGAACGTGAAGTGCAGGATCGCCAACCACCATGGAGGAGGACTAATAATTCTGCAGGTCGCACATCCACTTGGACATCCCGACAATCAGCGCCTCCTTCTCGTGATTCACCACCAGCTACGACCACATCCAAGGCCACCACAAGATCTCCAGATTCTCCTCCACCATCATCCAATGCTCCTGCTCGTAGTGCATCTTCTATGGCTTCCACGGGTAAGACAAAGGATATACAATGCAGCAAGTGCTGGGGTTTTGGTCATATTGAGAGACAGTGCACAACACAACGTGTGATGATGGTGCGGGAGGATGGTCAATACGATTCAGCGAGTGACTTTGATGAAGATACATTAGCCCTTATTTCTGCTCGAGATGGAGACAATTCTGATGCTGATGAAGAGACAGAGGTAATGGAAGCTGAAGCTGCTGATCAATACAAGAGCTTAATTATACAACGTGTGTTGAGTGTGCAATTGAGCAAATCTAAGCAAGATCAACGCCACAACCTGTTCCAAACACGTGGTGTTTTCAAGGAAAGAGCTACAAGGAAAGAGCTATATGGATCATCATCGATGGAGGGAGTTGTAATAATCTGGCTAGTGTTGACATGGTAGAGAAGCTTGCACTTCCAATAAGACAACGCACACATTCATATTATATCCAATGGTTTGAGAGTTCTCGCAAGATCAAGGTAACAAGAACGGTACGAGTGCATTTTACTATTGGTACATATTCTGATTTTGTTGATTGTGATGTTGTACCTATGCAAGCTTGTTCTTTGTTACTTGGTAGACCATGGCAATTTGATAGAGAATCTGTTCATAATGGCAAAACTAATCACTATTCTCTTATGCATGATGGAAAGAAAATTGGTCTAAAACCTATGACTCCCGAACAGATTTTAAAAGATGATCTTGCTAGAGCTAGTAGAGCTAAAACTGAGGAGAAAATAAAAAGTGATAATCAGATTGTTGCTGCAGATTTTGTACCACCAAAGAACACTAAATCTGATTCTACACATGCTACTGAATTCGTTTGAAGAGTCCATGTATGCTTGCAACTAAAATTGATATTGCTGAACTAGATGTAAACGATACTCAATGTTATGCAATTGTCTGCAAAGAGGTTTTGTTTTCATTTGAGAATATGCCTCCTTCTTTGCCACCCGCTATTACTAACCTTTTGCAGGAATATGAGGACGTCTTTCCCGCTGAGCTACCACCAAGACTACCTCCTATTAGAGGAATTGAGCACCAAATTGATCTAATTCCTGGTGCTACGTTGCCCAACCGCGCGCCATATAGAACCAATCCAGAGGAGATAAAGGAGACACAACGCCAAATTCAGGAACTACTCGACAGAGATCATATTCATGGGTCCCTTAGTCCCTGTGCTGTTCTACCTAAGAAAGATGGTTCTTCGCGCATGTGTACTGATTGTAGAGCTATCAATAATATTACTATTCGATATCATCATCCTATTCCACGTTTAGATGACATGCTTGATGAATTGAGTGGCTCTACCATGTTTTCTAAAGTTGATTTGCGTAGTGGTTACCACCAGATTCGTATGAAATTAGGAGATGAATCGAAAACAACATTTAAAACTAAGTTCGGTTTATATGAGTGGTTAGTAATGCCGTTTGGTTTAACTAATGCACCTAGCACTTTCTTGAGATTAATGAACGAAGTTTTACGTGCTTTCATTGGACGTTTTGTGGTAGTCTACTTTGATGATATTCTGATTTATAGCAAATCTTTAGAGGATCATTTGGACCATTTACGTGTTGTTTTCAATGCTTTACGTGATGCACGTTTGTTTGGTAACCTTGAGAAGTGCACCTTTTGCACCAATCGAGTTGCGTTTCTTGGCTATGTTGTTACATCACAGGGTATTGAAGTGGATCCAGCCAAGATTGAAGCTATTGAGAATTGGCCACAGCCCAAGACGGTCACACAAGTGAGGAGTTTTCTTGGCCTCGCTGGTTTTTATAGACACTTTGTCAAAGACTTTGGATCAATTGCTGCGCCGCTGAATGAGCTTACCAAGAAGGATGTGCCCTTTGTTTGGGGCGATGCACAACAATAGGCCTTCGTCATATTGAAACATAAGCTAACACATGCTCCCTTACTCCAACTTCCTGATTTTACTAAGACTTTTGAGCTTGAATGTGATGCTAGTGGAATTGGTTTGGGAGGGGTGTTATTACAAGAGGGAAAACCTGTTGCATATTTTAGTGAGAAATTGAGTGGTGCTAGTCTAAACTATTCTACTTATGATAAATAATTATATGCGTTGGTTCGGACATTAGAAACTTGGCAACATTATCTATGGCCTAAAGAATTTGTTATTCATTCTGATCATGAATCTTTGAAGCATATTCGTAGTCAAGCTAAGTTAATCGTCGTCATGCAAAGTGGGTTGAATTTATTGAGTCTTTTCCTTATGTTATCAAACACAAAAAGGGTACAGATAATATTATTGCTGATGCTTTGTCGCGCCGTTATGCTTTGTTATCTCAACTTGACTTCAAAATATTTGGATTGAAAACTATTAAGGAACAATATGTGCATGATGTTGAATTTAAAGATGTGTTGCAGAATTGTAGAGATGGTAGAACTTGGAACAAATTCGTCTTCAATGATGGATTTGTGTTCCGTGCTAACAAACTATGCATTCCAGATAGTTCTGTTTGTCTTTTGTTGTTACAGGAGGCTCATGGAGGAGGATTGATGGGACACTTTGGTGTCAAGAAGACGGAGGATGTTCTTGCTGCACACTTCTTTTGGCCACATATGCGTTGAGATGTTGAGAGATTTGTGGCACGCTGCACTACTTGTCAAAAAGCTAAGTCTCGCCTTAATCCACATGGTTTATATATGCCTCTTCCTGTTCCTAGTGTTCCTTGGGAGGATATTTCTATGGACTTTGTTTTGGGATTGCCACGAAAACAGAAGGGGAGGGATAGTATTTTTGTTGTTGTGGATCGGTTTTCTAAGATGACACACTTTATTCCTTGTCATAAAACGGATGATGTTGCGCATATTGCTGATTTGTTCTTTCATGAAATTGTTCGTTTGCATGGTGTGCCAAATACTATTGTTTCTGATCGTGATACTAAATTTCTTAGCCACTTTTGGAGATGTTTATGGGCTAAGTTGGGGACTAAATTGATGTTTAGTACTACATGTCATCCCCAAACTGATGGACAAACTGAAGTAGTAAATAGAACTTTGTCTATTATGTTGCGGGCTATTTTAAAGAAGAACTTAAAATTGTGGGAAGAGTGTTTACCTCATATAGAATTTGCTTATAATCGTTCACTGCATTATACCACAAAGATGTGCCCGTTTGAGATCGTGTATGGTTTGTTCCTCGTGCACCTATTGATTTATTTCCTTTACCTACTTCGGTGCAAAATAATTTGGATGCTACACAGCGCGCTGAAATAATATTAAACTTGCATAAGACTACTAAAGATAACATTGAACACATGAATGCTAAGTAAAAACTTGCTGGGGATAAAGGGAGAAAGCATGTTGTGTTTGATGTTGGAGATCTTGTTTGGTTACATTTGCGTAAGGATCGCTTTCCTGATTTACGCAAGTCTAAGTTAATGCCGCGTGCTGCTGGTCCCTTTAAGGTGTTAGAGAAAATAAATGATAATGCATATAAACTTGAGTTGCCTACAAACTTTGGTACGGTTAGTCCTACGTTGAACATTGCAGATTTGAAGCCTTACTTTGGTGAGGAAGATGAGATTGCGTCGAGGACGACTTCAATTCAAGAAGGGGAGCATGATGTGGACATCCCTTCTATTGATACAACCGTTGTACCTACAGCTACACACATACAAGGATCCATCACAAGATCTCGTGCCAAACAACTTAACTATCAGGTACTTTCGTTTTTTGGAACTATTCCTCACATACATGAGAATATGATGCTGCCTAAATCAGATGTATTTCTTACTCTTAGGAATGATGGACCAAGCATGGATGAGAGGGACAAGCATTGGAGCATGGCCATGCATGGAGATGGCAGCAAGCATGTGATGATCCAAGAGAAGGCCACGGATGGAGATTTCAGAACTTTGAGGCCACCATAATGAAGAAAGAAGGCTTGGACGAAATATTCAAGATTAATACTTCACGAATTCGTCCATAGCTTAATATGGTGTTGCGACACCTTTATTTTGGGCCAGGCCCATGTAATTTTCGGAGGATTTTAAATAGCCACTTTTTAGAGTCCGTATTTGAGGGGAAAAGGACTTCTAGGGTTGGATTCGGCCACCACTTCCATGGCTGGCCAAAACCCCACCTTTTCCTCCTTAAATACTCCCCATAGCCGTCATCCTAGACTTGGATTTTTTTTAGACATTAAGTTAGCCATCGTAGCAACTTCGCCAAGGCTTGAGCGTCGCAGAGGCCTCTTGTACTTCGCACCTATTCAGGATCCCACCTTTTCAATAAAGCTTTTCTCTTAATCCACAATATCTTGATTGCAATATTGGTTCTTACTTGTTCTCGATTTCAGGTAGGAATTAAGACCCTCGCTGGTCAGGCTGATCGTGTTCCCGTAGGATCGGTAACCTCCAGGAGATTGGCCTAGCGATTGCATTGGCACTCGTGCTCGCACGTGTAGTCGGATTGTCAAGCCCGAACTCCACAAATCGATTATCGCCATCTCATCGAAAGATCGGACACCTTTGCCCTATCAACTAGTATTGCAGTATGCGTAGATGTGCTAGATTTTCACTTGCCTGTATGGTGCATATCTACTATGCGTATGCGTATGGTGCATATTTACTATGATTGCAAAGTCCCACCTCTATTTCAGAGGCTTATGCATCCCCTGATGCAGACTACTGGAAAGAGGTTGTTCGTAGCGAGATGGATTCCATCATGGCAAACGAAACTTGATAGATCACTGATCGTCCTTATGGGTTCAAACCTGTAGGATGTAAGTGGGTGTTCAAAAAGAAGCTTAGGCCTGATGGTACGATTGAAAAGTACAAGGCTCGGCTTGTTGCCAAGGGTTATACCCAAAAAGAAGGCAAAAACTTCTTTGATACTTATTCTCCTGTGGCTAGATTGACCACTATTCGAGTTCTACTCTCATTGGCTGCCTCACATGGTCTTATCGTTCATCAAATGGACGTCAAGACAGCTTTCCTTAATGGAGAGTTGGATGAGGAAATTTATATGGATCAGCCAGATGGTTTTGTAGTAGATGGTCAAGAAGGCAAGGTGTGCAAGCTATTGAAGTCTTTGTATGGACTGAAATAAGCACCTAAGCAATGGCATGAGAAGTTTGATCAAAATTTAACATCTGCTGGCTTTGTTGTAAATGAAGCCGACAAATGTGTATATTATCGCCATGGTGGGGGCGAAGGAGTTATACTTTGTTTGTATGTTGATGACATACTGATTTTTGGGACAAATATGATTGTCATCGAACAGGTCAAGAGTTTCTTGTCTCAAAGTTTTGACATGAAACACCTTGGAGAAGCTGATGTTATTCTAAACATTAAGGCTTTGAAAGATGAGAATGGCGGAATTACACGCAATCTCACTATGTGGAGAAGGTGTTGAGTCGCTGGCTACTCAGATTGTACTCCTTCACCGACACCATATGATCCTAGTAAGATGTTTCAAAGAACAAAGAACAACTAGAGATCGGTGAGATACTCTCGGATAATTGGCTCGTTAATGTATTTAGCTAGCAACAAGGCACGACATCGCGTTCTTGTGAGCAAACTTAGTCGGTTTGTTTCCAATCCAGAGATGATCATTGGCATGCTCTTGAGAGAGTAATGCGCTATATAAAGGGTACATCGAGTTATGGTATTCACTATCCGAGACCATGCGGTACTTGAAGGGTATAGTGACTCAAATTGGATTCGATCTTGATGAGTTGAAAGCCACAAGTGGATATGTATTCACTCATGGTGGTGGCTGTTTCATGGAAGTATTGCAAGCGCACCACCTTAACGAGGTCAACAATGGAAGCGAACTCACAAGCACTAGATACTCATCAAAGCAGATTGGCTCGTGAACTCTTGATTGACTTACGGTTGTTGATAAATGCATGGCTATTCTTATGAACTGACAATCAAGCATGATCGTCAAAGTGAGTAGTTCAAAGGATAATATGAAGTCATCAAGACATATAAAGAGAAGATTGGCATCTGTTAGGAAAATGAGAAACTCCGGAGTAATAGCATTGGATTATATCCAAACAGCTAAGAATCTAGCAGATCCTTTCACAAAAGGTCTATCAAGAAATATGATAGATATTGCATCAAAGGATATGGGTTTGAGACCCACATGAGTTACCATGGTAGTAACCCAACCTATGTGATCGGAGATCCCGTGAATTAGGACCTGGGGAAACAAGCCAGTGTTCATAGGCTTGTATAATCCAAGATGCTATCCTACAGAGCAGTCTTGAAAGAACACACCTATGTGAGCCCGACTGCTGGTCACAGTCTATGAGATAGGGTAATCTCTAGGAAGCTCATGAAAAAGGCCAGGAGTGTGACTTATATGCTCCACCCGAGGGGTAGCCTTGGCTGACCTAGTATCGATATGACATTAGTTGAAACTCATTTACACAAAGCGGCAATTCAAGGCTTAGTCCATTGGCGGTTGTTGATGAGCGTAGTCTAATGCTCTAGGTGGAAGTTCAACTTAACGGTCTCCTGAAAAAGGTATATCAAAACAGTGATTTGGAACAGAATGTTGTGATGTGCCAATGAGACTTTGTGGGGGATTGTTGGAATTTGAGGCATATTTGATGTTGGGCTTTTGGTCCATAACAAATACAAATTCTGAAATTCTCTTTGGCCCATTATCATGGCAGCTCATGTGTGTGCTAGTGATGCCAAAGTTTAGTCCCACATTGCTAGTGGAACGGGAGTTGTACCACCTTATATAGTAGAGTGTTGCACCACTCACTAAGGTGTGAGAAGAAGAGAAGCCCTCGCGCACTCCTCCTCTGATGCCGCCCGCCTCGCCTCGCCTCGTCACGACGCGTGCGCGGGTTGCGGGTTGCGGGTTGCGGGAATCTCGCCGAGCCGAGCTTTATTGTGCTCGTTGGGAAAATTAATTGTGTATTAATTATGAGTCATTAATGCGTGATTACGGACGCGTTAATTAACCGGCCATTTCCACATCGTGGGCTGGTACTGACTCGGTCGTCTACTATTGCCTCACGTCCTACCCGACCCGCACTATATAGCAGGCAGACGCAAACCGTAGCAGTTACCAGCAATTAGATTGCATCTGCCTACCTGCGCATCACCGTTCCATCTCTCTCGTGCCCTGCCTGCTACTCCATCCCGTCATTCGCGTGCATGGTCGTCCGAGAGGCGGCCTTGAACCCGTCTCTCCGATCCTGCGGGAGAGGCGATAAGGTTTTGGGGCGTCTGAGCAGCCTGCTCAAGCTCCTCGACTTCATCGCCATGCCGTGACGCTGCTGCTGGTGGTGGCTCCACTTCTATTGCGCCGTTGGTCATACCATCGACGAACTCGTACGTGTTCTTTGCCCTTCTGCTATTTCCTATGATGATCACTAGTATTACAGTATGCGTAGATGTGCTAGATTTTCACTTGCCTGTATGGTGCATATCTACTATGCGTATGCTAGTTAGTATTGGAAATTGTTTTGTCATGATTTATGCTTGGATTAAATTAATGCGAAAACTGCTAATTATTTCAGCAGACTCAAGGGCAAAAGGAGATGAGAACATGTACAAGGAGTGTCTGGACAACATGATGACGATGAGGAAGGAGCTCGCCAAAGAAAGGAGGGAGGTGAGGAACAAAGAGATTGAAGAGTGGAAGTTAGTTGAGGAGAGGAAGGTGTTAGCCACGGAGAGGAAGGCGGCGGCCGAGGAGAAGCGTGTTGAGCTCGAAGAGAGGAAGTTGGCAAATGAAGAAATGCTAAAAAGGATGGAGCAAGAGCAAAATCTCATGTTCATGGACCCAAGTACTCTAGATGAGAAGGGGCGAGCTTATTGGGAGCTTTGCCGCGACCAAATATTGATGGGAAGAGGGTATCTGGGTGGCCATGGTGGAGGCAATGGTGGTGGCGGCTATGGTGGTGGTGGAGGCAATGATGGTGGTGGTGGCGGCTATGGTGATGATGGATGCAATGGTGGTGATGACATGTGAGAGGCTAGTATGCATCGATGAACTATCTACTACTTCTATTATCAATGAACTATCTACTACTATGGTGTTGTTTTATGTACCGATGAACCATTCGCTTCCGTACTACTCTATGATCGATGACCTATCTATTTTGTTTTGTTCTATGCACTGAATGATGTTGCAATTTTATTGTTAATGTTTCTACTTGATATCTTGTGTTTATTTCAATTAACTATGCAAAAAAAATTGGGTGAGAAAATATGGGTAAGACCATCTCCAACAGCTTACCCATATTTTGGGTAAAAAAATAGGTAAGCTAGAAAAGCAAACCAAAATCTCCTTACCTATACCTTCTCTCCCTTTTTACCCAAACATTTTTTGTTCACCCATATTTGAGTAAGCTCTTGGAGATGCTCTAACAACCTTTAAAAAAAGTGTAACCACCAGAAACCTGTCACATGAAAATTGTGGAACAATAAGACAACTCACCGATATGTATGTATCACATGATTTTGACTGGCACACACATACAGAGTGAATGTGGTCTCTAGGGGAATTGCATGACAAACGAGGCAGCTGCAAATAGGCATACAACTCTATATAAATATATTTTTCAGAGATGTACACCAATGTCATGGTACTGTTCACCTTTACTAAATTAGCTAATTGCGCGTGAGATTTTGGAGAAAACCAAATGGCTGTTCACCACACTTTAGTCTATGTATTTTCTTGTTGATGGCGTGAGAAAGACTAGCAGAATGTCTTCCCGGTCAGCCGTACGCAACATATCTAGCAGAATTTGGATATACCTAATCTGCTAGGTTGAACCAGCTCTTTCAAGTCTGCATATCTGAGTTTGAGATTTTTTAATAAAGCACGTTTTTATTACTTGAGCTCGAGATGCATGGAGGATTTGATTCTTTGGTGGATTGTTCAAAATGAGACCGTGCAGTGAACCGCGAGAAACTCAATTGATCTAGCCACGGAGCTGATTACCCATTTATTTTCTTTTCAAAGAATGGCATTCTATGTTCAGTGTCTCCATCGGAATATGGAGGTTAGAATTAACGGAGTAATAGTGAATGAAAGGGAAAAAATTCTTTATAGCTGGATAAAGGACAAATGTAGCCAAGTGGATAAAGATCGATGGATTTTGAATCCACCAAGGAATATGGGAAGTTCTTCGCCCTTTTAAGATGAGAATTTCTTTGCCGAATAGTCTTAGTACTACTATTCAACCAATCCTAGTTCGAGTATTTTTTTTTCCAACTCCGAATAAGGCCCGAAAATGAATGAAGAAAAGAGGGAAAAAAAGGAAAATGGACCATCGATAGAGATAGAAAACATTTAACCAAGCGAACAAAATAGAGACCATCGCTAGGCAATCTTAGAAAAAACGAGGGAGCACTATATTTTTTCCTCTCTTGTTCCCCAGTGGACTCGTCTTGCCTATGCTGGGAGACGGATCCTCTCCAACCAGCAGGCTGGCCCAGCGAGTTTGGGCTTCCAGCCCACTTATTGAGGGAACAGCGCTGAACGGTCGTCGCTCTGGCCGCGCCGAGAATCAGGAATCGGTAATCAGAAGTACTGAATTGGCTTGTGCACAGTTAATTGGCTGGTGTACGTTGCCGAGTTACTCTGAACTTCGATAGTTCAAAGTTCTTCCCTGTTTGAATAAACTGTTTTCTTTAGATAGTCAAATATGCTGGTAGAATATTTTTCTCCATTTAACCGATGTAAATGAATGCCAATTAACCAAACATGTACCGATAGAAAATTTATTCTAATTAATAGCTGTATGTATTAACCTTTACCTCGCTCCTTGTGACATTGTACAGAACTTTAGACTAAAATTGATTCAGACATATGTTACACACACATTATCTGGAAAGATGATGCAGACGCTTTAGTGATGCTATTTCTTGCAGCTAGACACAAGTGCCTGAAGTACAGTATCGCCATTCTTGTTCTCGCTATAATAGACATATATATTATATCACCAGTGCACGGCATAATCTTTATACATACTAAAATTCATTTGATGAACAGGGAGGACACTACTGAAGTGAACTGATGAAGGAAGAGGGATCCGGGGGTGTGGGGATCCGGGGGTGTGGGGATTTGGACTGCCCGGTCAAGCATTTGTGTCACTTTAAGCATGGTCGGCCGCATCGTCGGCTCCTCCTGGAGGCACCAAAGTGCTACAGCCATGAAGCGCTCCACCTTTTTTATATTGAAGATTGCTTCGTCGTCGCCCTCCACCAGCAAATCGATCCTCCCACACCTGTAGGAATCATTTGCCCAGTAAGTTAGTATTGTCTGCTCTTCGTCTCCTACAGCAAACAAGCTCCAGCAGGATCACCCCGAAGCTGTAAACATCGACTTTGGAAGTGATCCCTATGTTCTTGAACCACTCTGGGGCAGCATATCCTCGAGTACCCCGAATGCCGGTGTTTTTCTGTGTCTGATTGGCCCAAAGAAGCTTGGCCAGGCCAAAGTCTGCAATCTTTGCCATAAAGTTGTCGTCGAGAAGGATGTTCTATGGCTTTATCACTACAGGATGCGCGCGCTACGTCGAGGGCAAAAAGCCGTCGGCGTAGGCCAAAATGCCCTCGGTGTAGCCTCCTCGGCAAAGCATATAGAGGCCGTCGGCGTATGCTACGCCAAGGGTAATGCCGTCGGCGTAGCGGTCGTCGGCATAGCTTGTCGACAGGTTGCAAAAACTTTTTTTTTAATATTTTTTATTTTTTTCTCCATTTTTGAATCTTTCTATTGTTTGACTCGTTAATCTGTCACTTTTAACAATTTTTAACACTAATTACACTTAATATTTAATTAAACTGCGATCTTGGTCAAACTTCTTGGCCGGTCACCCCATCCTAATACTACTCCGGTTTCAGCACGCTTAACTTCCTCGTTTTTTCAGAATTTGTTTGCGCAAATTAATTCATACATTGTTGTCAATACTATGATATTAATCCTATTAACTCTTATATCATCATGTGACATGTTTGTATTTTTTGAAATTACAAACAATTATTTAAGTAAACATTAATGAATAAGTAAAAATATTATTGAATTCAAATAAAAATATAAAAATTTTACTTTTTTGTATTTTTATATTTAATATGGAATAATTAATATCTTTAAATCCATAAATCGGAATTCGACAAATAATATGTCTAAATTGATCAGATAAATGAGAGGAATCCAAATATGATATCCATATCACTTAATCACAAACCCTCCATTTTTAAATTAGCTATTTCGTGCTTGCTTCAGAAAATCCCTTTTTGCGATCGGAAAATGAAAAATATCTTTTGTGTGTGATGAAAAGGAAAACTTGCATTGGATCTTTGATAAAATAGCATATTGTGAACCTAAAAATGATTTTTATAAAAAAACATGAGCATCGGATCATGTACATGTAGTTCATATCTGAGCCACTTCCTATCGATTCAGCAGGAATTTATCTTTTTTTATCAGAGGTGGACAGAAAGGTTTCGGATCCCCTGTTGGGACATTATCCATATAAGGTGGTCTAGTATTTTTGTAAAAATGTGGTGATAGCATTTTGAATTAGCCATTTGGTGGTTGCTTCACAAAACCGTCCGTTTTTTGTGCTCAGAAAATGAAAAATGGCTTTTTGGTGCGACGAAAAGGAAAACTTCCTCCTGCAACATTGTTCGTCATCCCATGATGCACGTGTATGCACAATATGGGCATATTATCACAAACTATGTCTTGATTCTAGCTATAACATTGGTCATTTGACCCAAAAGCCAAAAAAACCTCTAATGAGATAGGTCATTTTGTGAAGGTTTTTTTGAGACATAATCAATATACAAAGTTTGATATTTTTACTTCTAACTATGTCACATGATATAACACCACGCGAAGGTTTCTCATTGTTTCGATCATTTTTGAATTTTTTATGCCCGTTTTAAACTATCGTCAAACTTTGTCGAACGACGGGCATGAAGATTCTTAGCTCGGGGCCGAGCCTCGCTGAACTTGCATTGGATCTTTGATAAAATAGGATATTATGAACCTAAAAATGATTTTTGTAAAAAAACATGGGCATCGGATCATGTACTCGTAGTTCATATCTAACCCACTTTCTACCGATTCGGCAGAAATTTGTCTTTTTCATCAGAGGTAGACGAAAAGGTTTCAAATCCCCATGTTGGGACATTGTCCATATAAGGTGGTCTAGTTGTAGGGGTTCGTAGCATGGAAAACAAAAATTTTCTATCGCATACAAACAAACTAGCCAAGATCTATCTACTAGATTGTAGCAACGAGTCGATGGTATAACTTACCCTCGAAGATTCCAAAGCGTTTAACGAGAGCGGATTCTCGTGGGTGATGTAGTCGTACTCTTTCCGATCTCAAGATCGTGTGAGCGATCCTTCCGCGCCACATTCGGCAGCGCTCCTTGATCGGTCACACGTTCGTACTCGATGAAGACCTTCCTCTCCTTGTTCCAGAAATGGAGGTTGTAGCACTCTCATGATTCCGGCAAGACAACTGTGGTACCTAAGTAGAGGGAGATCCCATGAGGCTTTAAGCGGTGCAGTATGGTGGAGCTTATGAGAGGCTATTAGTGGTCTAGTAATTAGACACACCAATTAGAAGGCTCTAAACCAATTAGAAGGCTCTAAACATGGCTAAAGCAATTAGAAGCTCTAAACCAAACGGCTCTAAACCGAAATCTAGAGGTGAAACTTGTGTGTCTAGGAGGAGCCCCGCCTCCTTTTATGGGAGGGGGGTCTTGGCCAGAGGGAGGAGTCCCTCCCAACTCGGCCTAGGGTCGGCGCCCGGAGGAGTCCAACTCCTCCTCCGTTGGTTCCAACTCCTCTTGCTTGTTTCCCAGTTTCTTGTTTTGGCGGTTTGACTTTCAAACCGGACATTTGACTTTTCTGTTTTAGGATTCAATTTAATCCTATATTTGGGACAGAAGAACACTTAGTACATGATGCAATCACTCCAATATGTAATGACACATTCATGTACCCTTCCCCGAGTGCCGGACAATCCGAACCTTCTAGAACATTCCGATGAAATCACGGAATCATTCCCGAACTCAACGGGACTTTCCTTATATGAATCTTATTCTCCGGACCATTCCGGATCACCTCGTGATATCCCGGATCCCATCCGAGACTCGAACAACATTCGGTCTCTTTCTCATAATACCATAACTACTCAAAACAACGTCAATCCTTATGTGTCTCCCTACGGTTCGTGAATTATGCGGACATGATCGAGACACTTCTCCGAACAATAACCAATAGAGGAATCTGGAAATTCATATGGCTCCCACATATTTCTCGATTACTTTGCGATCGAATGAACCACTTACATACGATACCAATTTCCCTTTGTCTCACGATATATTACTTATCCGAGGTTATGATCGTCGGTATCTGCATACCTAGTTCAACCTCGTTCGATAAGTACTCTTTTCTCGTTCGGTGATATGTGATCCCTTGTGACCAAGTCACATGCTTGCAAGCTAATTGGATGACATTCCACCGAGAGGGCCAGTATATCTATCCGTCATGTGGATGGACAAATCCCACTCTTGATCCATGTGTTTCAACCAACACTTTCCAACACTTAATGCCACCTTTATAGCCACCCGATTCTGGTGTGGTGTTTGATGTCATCAAAGCATCCATCGAAGGTGATATGCATGATCTCATGGTCGAAGGAATTAGGTTACTATGTATCGAAAGCATATAGCAATTGAACTATTGAAATGACTTGATCTTTATGCTACGCTTATCTATAGGAGTATGTCCACCATATCATTCTCCTAACGATATGATCTTGTTGTTGATAACATCTCAATGTTCATGATAGGGAAACCACAATCATTTAATCAACCAACAAGCTAGTGAAGTATAGAGGCTATACTAGGGACTTCAAATTAAGTTTACAAATCACACAAGTATCAATGTTTCCTTGTTAATACTATTATAGCATGAATGTAAACATTTATCATAAACACAAAGATATAATAATAACTACATTTATTATTGCCTCTAGGGCATATCTCCAACACTAGTATGTTTGTAAAATATGGTGATAGTATTTTGAATTAGCTATTTAGTGGTTGCTTCACAAAACTGTTCGTTTTTTATGCTCGGAAAATAGAAAATGCCTTTTTGGTGCAACAAAAGGGAAAAATTCCTCCTGCAACATTGTTCGCCATCCCATGATGCACATGTATCCACAATATGAGGACATTATCACAAACTATGCCTTGATTCTAGCTATAACATTGGTCATTTGACCCGAAACCAAGAAACCTCGAATGAGATAGGTCATTTTGAGAAGGTTTTTTTCAGACATAATCAATATTCCAAGTTTGATATTTTTACTTCTAACTATGTCACATAATATAACACCACGCGAAGATTTCGCATTGTTTCGATCGTTTTTGAATTTGTTATGCCTGTTTTAAACTATCGTCAAACTTTGTCGAACGACGGGCATGAAGATTCTTAGCTCGGGGCCGAGCCTCGCTAAAATTGCATTGGATCTTTGATAAAATAGCATATTATGAAACTAAAAATGATACTTGTAAAAAAACATGGGCATCGGATCATGTACCTATAGTTCATATCTGACCCACTTCTTGCCGATTCGGCAGGAATTTGTCTTTTTCACCAGAGGTAGACGGAAAGGTTTCAAATCCCCCCTGTTGGGACATTGTCCATATAAGGTGGTCTAGTATTTTTTTTAAATGTGGTGGTAGTATTTTGAATTAGCTATTTGGTGGTTGATTCACAAAACCGTCTGTTTTTTGTGCTCGGAAAATAGAAAATGGCTTTTTGGCGTGACAAAAGGGAAAACTTCCTCCTGCAACATTGTTCACCATCTCATGATGCACATGTATGCACAATACGGGGACATTATCACAAACTATGCCTTGATTCTAGCTATAACATTGGTCATTTGACCCGAAAACCAAGAAACCTCGAATGAGATATGTCATTTTGTGAAGGTTTTTTTTGAGACATAATCAATATACCAAGTTTGATATTTTTATTCTAACTATGTCACATAATATAACACCACGCGAAGGTTTCGCATTGTTTCGATCGTTTTTGAATTTTTTATGCATGTTTTAAACTATATATATAATGTTTTATGTTTCACTTAATTTTTATTTACAAATGTATAATATTTGAGTGTAGATATATAAATCTTATTTTTATGCAAATTTTGATATATTATTTGTATTTTTCCGAACTAGAATGATTTAGTTATGATTTTTCAAAGTTTAATGAGGTAAAATAAAAAATAGCTAGGCCGAAGGCAGCCGTCGGCGTAGCATAGGATATGCTGAGGGCAATTCTATGCCGACGGCTGCTTGGCGAGGCTGGTCTGAACGGTGGCTACGCCGACGACCTCGACGTTTGGCCGTCGGCGTAGCGACCGGCCGTCGGCGTATCATCCTAATCATGTAGTGTATGTCGCACATAGATAATCTGTTTGCTACACTCCTCGTGCAAGTAGAGCATTCCGCTTGCTACTCCGAGTACGACTTGGACACGGAGGCTCCAATGTGGCTGGGCATCACTGAATAGAAATTCGTCCAATGAGCCATTTGGCATGAATTCGTACACTAGCGGTCTGTCGGTTCCCTCGTTGCAGAAGCCAAGCAGCCTGACCAAGTTCTTGTGAAATGTCTGCCCGATGGTTTGCACTTCCTCCATGAACTCCTTCTCGGTTTCTTGCTGGAGCTTTTCAAGTTTCTTCACTGCAATGTTGGTCGCATGCTCATCTTGCATCTGTCCTTTATACACAGTACCGAAGGCACCGGTTCCTAGCACCTCACGAAAGCCACTGGTTGCCTTCTCCAGCTCATCTGTCCTGATGACTGTGATGGCTGTATTTTCTGTTGGAATTCGCCCACAGATCGACTACATCAGACTAGACAAAAAAACACGCTCGAAAAAACTTGTGGCCACGGGCACATATCGTGCCCTCGAACTTTCTTTATTTCTTCTTTTCTCACACGGTGTTACAAGACTCACGGTCTACTCTTGCTTATATATGCAAGCTAGACCTGACTAGTACTAAACCTAAACCATAACGCACACGTACTGATACTACTAGTACTAGGACTCACACATACACTTGCCTAACTAGGAAACCTCCCTAGATTAAGACACGTACACACCACACATACCACGGAAACACAAAGTCCTAGTGCTACTCGGACATAGACTAGTACCACTCGGACTCTCTTACCAAGATTAAGCTAACATTTTCTGCTTGGAGTTGATGGAAATACCGCAGTAAGTGCTGAAGAGCAGAATGGAGATAAGGAGAATATTGACCAATACGGAGCTCCCAAAAAGCAAGGAACTCCCCAGAATCCAGTACTTCTTGTCCTTCATCCATTTGCTAGAGCCTATGCCGAGCTGGGACTCTGAATTGTTGTTCCTAGGCACCTTGATAAGAACCGTCCTCTGGACACTGTCTGCCATATTCCCATTTGATAAAGGAAGCTTTTTCTTCCAGCAGGTCTTTGAGTTTGTGTCAAAGACGGCTGTGGCGCATAAGCAATCGATCACGCACAGCCTCCGACACTCTGTCTCGTCGATGGGGTTGTACTGCTCATAGTCAGATATTGGCCAATCAACACAGTCGATTGGGGTCATCTCGAACTGCGCCGTTGCTGCTGCCTCATCGAGGTCACAACTTTGTGGTTCAAAGTCAGGCCTGCACCCTTTGTACTGCCTCTCTTCGTCGAAGAATTTGTAACCTTGTGGGCATAGGCAGCTTGTCTGATTCTTGGTGCCATCAAAGGTGCAGTAACTGTTGAAACTACATGCACCACTGCCTGGCACTACCATTATTGCCTTGCAGATGTTCTGGGGGATTGAGCTTACCGCCTTCCATTGCAAGCTCCATAGACTTCTGGCCTTGCTGCTCTTTGGGTACACATATTGCCGAAATACACCGTCTGGATCAAGCATCACACGTTGGAAGAAGTCAACCATAGAGTTCCCCTCTGCTAAAGTGATGTTAATCTGTGTACCATTTTTCAAGGTGAAGTATACCCTTCCGGTTTCACCGAACACCAACTGTTTCCAGTATGCATCGTACCGAAACATGGAATGCTCACAATTGGATACATCACAAGGTTACCATCAGGCTGCATAGCTAAGAGAAACCGTCCATTAGAGTAGTCTGTGGCGATCAGACGGCTTCTCAGTACCTTGTTCTAACCCAGAGGGAGAACTTGTGTGGGCAGGATGGTATCAGCCGGGGCGTCGAAGGTCTCCAACTTTGCTGTTCCATCTCCGCCGACAAGCATGAAGTTACCTATGTCAAGCATCCTGGCATAGGCCACACTTGGGGCCAGGGCACTCCAGACCTCATCGCCGGACTGGTCGCGAAGCGAGAGCAACCCATCCTTTGTGAGCTGCAATACAGAGCTTGATGGCACTTGCACTGGTCTGCCCTGACCGTCTGAGCTTCTCTTG
The DNA here is from genome assembly GCA_030063025.1 of Avena longiglumis. NCBI lineage: Eukaryota > Viridiplantae > Streptophyta > Magnoliopsida > Poales > Poaceae > Avena > Avena longiglumis. The sequence continues at coordinate 53,982,906 of CP125974.1, read as the reverse complement.
GCGTACCAAGCGACAGTTCTTTCAGGGATCTGGTTGAACCAGATGGCCAGGAGGTACGAGGAGTTACCTTCTAGTTGCCAGAAACCGAAGGCAAAGTCGCCGGAGGGTGAGAGCCAGGAGGTGTTTGGCCCCTGGGGTGTCAAAGAGGAGCCCAAGGTGATGTTTACTTGCGCGTGAGCAGATGGTATGCCCAGCAGTAGCAAGAGTGGGAGGAAGCACCATGGGAGGTGAGGTGCCATTGCTTTTGCTTGTTTCCTGATTATGCTGATGCCAATAAGCTTATTATGCCCCTTGGTGAGTGGTAGTACTTAACAGTCATAACTTCCCTTATTGGATCAGTATGCGCCTTTGAGGCTGAGATTGAATCGGTCAACTCTTTCTACTAGCTAGCTTCTGGTGATGTACAGTTCATCCTCTATTCCTCTGTCTATATGGGCAGGAGTAGTTCACAGTTCCCTGTCAAGCATATAGAAGGCTTTGTCTGCTGTGTGTTGAAGTTTCTTTAAGAGAGCTGACTGTTAACCTTGAGAAAGCAGACATAAGGTATTATTGAATTGAATGCTACTCCCTCCGTTCAGAAATATAAGACATTTTAGCTTTGTGAAATAAATGTATCTAATCATCTTTTAATGTATAGGTTCACTCCGAATCTATACACTAAAACATGTCTAGATATATTTGATTCACAAAGCTAAAATGTCTTTTATTTCTAAACGGATGGAGTACCTTTCTCTATCCCTGGTGGCCAGCCTGTTAGATCAGTGGTTTAATAAAACAGCTACGGGATTATTTCATTTTGTAAATTCACTTTTCAAGAAGTGCAACCCCTGACCCCCACCCTAGTTACCTTCCTCTTATTTGGAAGCCAGATCACTGCCACTGACACTGAAAATATTTTGTATTGCTTGATAGTCAATTGGCTATAGATGAAACAATGAATCATCTATTCTTCGTTTGCTCCTTCAGTGCAATCTCCTGCCTGGCTACAGGATTTGGAAATCCCAGAGTGTAGGAACCGTAGCTTCTTATCTCATATATCACTGCTTTACATACTTAATCACGCCTCTCTTTGGCACTATGTCAAAGTGACCCAGTAATGATATTTGTAGGAACCGTACAGTTTTTTTATCTGTGAGCAGTAGGAGACTCTCCTGTTGATCTAAAATAGCTATGCCACCATATTAATCTACATCCATGCTATGTTGATGAAACCATATTGCCATATTGTACTATTAATAGATACAAATATGATCTTATTATGTCCTAACAGCCTTTTTATTTCTGGTGGGTGAGAAACTGAGAATCTTGTTTAGATTTACTCAACGGATTGGTTGCTTCTACCGCTAGTGTTGTGATCTTTCTAGAATGAGTGTTCTGCCTTTACTATCAATCTGGTTCCAGAAATTTGTTTTTAGAGTAACTGAGAGAATATGGAACCTTTTCCTTTGATAATTACAACCTCTGTTCCATATTAACCGTCACAAATTTGTTTAGATTCGCTTAAATCTACACACTAAAACACGTCTAAAATAATGCATATCTAGATAAATCTGCGACAGTTAATATGAACGGAGGGAATATATTATTTCCTTTGTCCTAAAAAGGATGCCGCAGATTAGGCTAGATTCATACGTACAATAACATGTTATACTACATGTGAATCTAGATAAACCTGTGACATTCTTTTTAGAATGGAAGGAGTCACTACAGTAAAGAACTAAGACGCCGCCGGCCGGCCGGCTACGCTTCCTGGCCAGCCGACCAGTCCGGCCGTCGGCGTAGATAACGGTGCCGAGGGTAGCCCTCGGCGTAGTGTGGCCGTCGGCGTAGTAGCGAGGTATGTGCCGACGGTGGCCCTCGGCGTAGATATAGCCCTCGGCGTAGCCCCAGTTCAGATACGATGACGGAAACGGCGTTAGGCAGCCAAGCTGTGCTGACAGCCTGGCCGTCGGCACAGCTCTTTGAAAATTTTTGTTTGGTCTGCCTGACGCCAGGTCGGCAGATAGGCCTCCAGATTTTTTTCATTTTTCATTATTTTTTGAAAAATCATAACTAAATCATTCTAATTCAGAAAAATACAAATAATATATCAAAATTTGCAGAAAAAAAATCTATCTATCTACACTCTAATATTACATATTTATAAACAAAAATTAAGTAAAATATAAAACATTATATATAGTTTAAAACGGGCATTATAAATTCGAAAACGATTCAAACAATGCGAAACCTTCGCGTGGTTTCATATTATGTGACATAGTTAGAAGGAAAAATATCAAACTTGGTATATTGATTATGTCTCAAAAAAGACCTTCACAAAATGACCTATCTCGTTCGAGGTTTCTTGACTTTTGGGTCAAATGACCAATGTTATGGCTAGAATGAAGACATAGTTTGTGATAATGTGTCCATATTATGCATAAGTATGCATCATGGGATGGCGAACAATGTTTCAGGACGAAGTTTTCCTTTTCGTCGCACCAAAAAGCCGTTTTCCATTTTCCGAGTGCAAAAAATGGACGGTTTTGTGAAGCAACCACTAAATGGCTAATTCAAAATGCTACCGTCACATTTTTCAAAAATACTAGACCACCTTACATGGATAATTTTATAACAGGGGGATCTCAAACATTTCCGTCTATCCCTGGTGAAAAAGACAAATTCCTGCCGAATCGGTAGGAAGTGGGTCAGATATGAACTACAGGTACATGATCGGATGCTCATGATTTTTTACAAAAATCATTTTTAGGTTCAAAATATGTTGTTTCATCATAGATCTACTTCAAGTTTAGCGAGTCTCAGCCCCGAGCTAAGAATCTTCATTCCCACCCTTCGACAAAGTATAACGATGGTTTAAAACAGGCATTATAAATTCAAAAATGATCCAAACAACATGAAACATTCGCGTGGTGTCATATTATGTGACATAGTTAGAAGGAAAAATATCAAACTTGGTATATTGATTATGTCTCAAAAAAACCTTCACAAAATGACCTATCTCGTTCGAGGTTTCTTGACTTTTGGGTCAAATGACCAATGTTATGGCTAGAATGAAGGCATAGTTTGTGATAATGTGTCCATGTTATGCATAAGTATACATCATGGGATGGCGAACAATGTTTCAGGACGAAGTTTTCCTTTTCGTCGCACCAAAAAGCTGTTTTCCATTTTCTGAGTGCAAAAAATGGACGGTTTTGTGAAGCAACCACCAAATGGCTAATTCAAAATGCTACCGTCACATTTTAAAAAATACTAGACCACCTTACATGGATAATTTCATAACAGGGGGATCTCAAACATTTCCGTCTATCCCTGGTAAAAAAGACAAATTCCTGTCGAATCGGTAGGAAGTGGGTCAGATATTAACTACAGGTACATGATCGGATGCTCATGATTTTTTACAAAAATCATTTTTAGGTTCAAAATATGTTGTTTCATCATAGATCTACTTCAAGTTTAGCGAGTCTCAGCCCCGAGCTAAGAATCTTCATGTCCACCCTTCGACAAAGTTTAACGATATTTTAAAATGGGCATTATAAATTTAAAAACGATCCAAACAACATGAAACCTTCACGTGGTGTCATATTATGTGACATAGTTAGAAGGAAAAATATCAAACTTGGTATATTGATTATGTCCCAAAAAAAACCTTCACAAAATGACCTATCTCGTTCGACGTTTCTTGACTTTTGGGTCAAATGACCAATGTTATGGCTAGAATGAAGGCATAGTTTGTGATAATGTGTCCATATTATGCATAAGTATGCATCATGGGATGGCGAACAATGTTTTAGGAGGAAGTTTTCCTTTTCGTCGCACCAAAAAGCCGTTTTCCATTTTCCGAGTGCAAAAAACGGACGGTTTTGTGAAGCAACCACCAAATGGCTAATTCAAAATACTACCGTTACATTTTTCAAAAATACTAGACCACCTTACATGGATAATATCATAACAGGGGGATCTCAAACATTTCCGTCTATCCCTGGTGAAAAAGACAAATTTCTGCAGAATCGGGAGAAAGTGGGTCAGATATGAACTACAAGTACATGATCTGCTGCTCATGATTTTTTACAAAAAATTATTTTAGGTTCAAAATATGTTGTTTCATCATAGATTCACTTCAAGTTTAGCGAGTCTTAGCCCCGAGCTAAGAATCTTTATGCGTGCCTTTTAAACGGGAAATGAAATTATGATAATAATAACAACATAGTTTGTGACAAGTTGATATTGATATCATATTTGGATTCCTCTCATTTTTCTAATCAATTTAGACACATTATTTACCGAATTCCGATTTACAGATTTAAAGATATTAATTATTCCATATTAAATAAAAAATACAAAAAATAAATAAAATCATTATATTTTTATTTGAATTCAATAATATTTGTACTTACTCATTGTTGTTTACTTAAATAATTGCTTGTGATTTCAAAAAATACAATCATGTGACATGATGATATAAGACTTAATATGAATGATATCATAGTATTGACAACAATGTGTAAATTGCATTGTGGGAAAAGATTCTGAAAAAACGAGGAAGTTAAGCGTGCTAGAGCTGGAGTAGTGCTAGGATGGGTGATCGAACGGAAACTTTGACTAAGACTGCAATTTAATTAATTATTAACTATAAATAGTGTTAAAATGATTAAAGCGAGAGATTAAGGAGTCAAACAATTCAAAGATTAAAAAAAATAAAAAAAATAATTTTTTTTAAAAAAGAAATAAAAAAATAAAAAAAATATTTTAGGCTCGTAGCTCCATTCCTGTGCCGACGGCCTGGCCGTCGGCGTAGCTTCAGGCTAGACCGTTATCGAAGACGGTCGTTAACTGACATGTGGGGCCCGTTGAAAGACACTATGCCGAGGGGGAGGGCTGTGCCGATGGCCACGGAGCTGTGCCGACGAAGACATACGCCGAGGGGCTACGCCGACGGCCACCGTCGGCACAGCCTATGCCGACGGTAATTTGTCGCTGTGCAGACGACAGCCGGCCGTCGGCGTAGTAAAAATTTCCTGTAGTGAGTACTTTTTTTGAATCCTGGTAAACGGTTTATCTGATCATGGCTCTCGTATCCTACATGTTAATTGTGATTTTTATATCACTTCTCGCTCCTCATGGAATTTCCGTTGACTTGACTTGGCATGGCACAGCTGGTCGCCGACCAATCATTTCCATGAATTATGAGGACTATGTATTCCATTGGTAAATTTGATCCTGGCAATATGTACTGTAGCAACATTGGGCTGGTCAGCCGTGCCCAGTGGCTAATCACTCGAGGTTTGCGTGAAGGCAGGGGCAGGAGGACTCCGAGTCATTGGCCTTTATTTATGGTCTCCATGCGGCTAGTCTTGGTTGGTGCCTGAATTTTAAAAGGAGGATTCGATTTGAATGAACCAAATTCTACTACTGCCGTCTGTCCTAAAATAGATGTCTCAGATTTATTAAAATTTAGATGAATCTAGATACTATTTAGGGTGTGTTTGTTAGCCTGGGTGAGTCCAGAAAATCTAACCTCATCCCACTTTTATCAGCATTGATGGTGTTTGTTAGGCCGGGTAGACTCACAAGGCTAAGCTCACCTCATACGAAAAACGGCTCTCGGCCTGGACAGATTGAGAAGCAAAAAACGACGTTCGCATGTGAGCCTGGACGAGTTGACCCAAAAAATTCTGTCCCGCGCGTCCGCGAAAAAAATCCCGCTCAGCCCCGCGGTAGGGCAACTCCCTCGAGCGGTCGAGCCCGTTCCCAAATCCCTCCTTGCGCCTCCCCAGCCGCCACTCCTCCGTTCCCCAAATTCCACCGCCGCCATGCTCCGGTTGACCCCTCCCTTTCTCCCCCTGCTCCTCCCCATCTGCCACTCCTTCGTTCCCCGCCAAGCTCTGACCCGCCGGACCAGAACGACCAGCATGGGGGTCACGGCGTGGTCGTGAGCAGCTCCGACCCGCCGGACTAGGATGACCACCGCCGCCCCGCCAAGCTCTGACCCACCACCGACGGCCCGCCGCCCCGCTAAGCTCTGACCCGCCACCGACTGCCAGCTGCCCCGCTGGACCAGGACGACCACCGCCGCCCTGCCTAGCTCCGACCCGCCACCGACGGCCAGCTGCCCCGTCGGACCAGGACGACCACCGCTGACCCGCCGGACCAGGACGGCCAGCCAGCACGCCGGAACGATCTACACGGCCTGCACGTATGGGACCTGATCTGAACGGCCACCACTTCTCCAACAGGGGCATCAGAGGTAGTTTCTTTGCAAAAAACTATGGGTTACATATGATACTTTCAAATATTAATGTTGTGGACAGTAGAGATTTTATTCTATGCAATTGTATGCATGATGGATACTTGGTGTGTCCTGTTTGTTTCATTCCAGTGTGTGAAAATTATTTTTTATTTCTTTAGATGGATGATTTGGCCAAAAAACGACGTCAACTAATCGTGCAAGCAGCCGGCCTTACAGCTGCATTGGGAGCTTATATGATTTTTATCTCAAGGAGAGCTAGAAACCAAACTCCGATGTTATTAGGTCGTAGGATTGATATGGATATAACTAGGGAATCAAACTTGAGATTTATCTATCATTCTACCGAATCAAATTGCTCAAATCAGCTTAGAATGAAAAGAGCTCCCTTTTTTCTCTTGTGCAATTTGTTTAGAGAGAGAGAATTATTGAAAGATAGTATTAATACTTCCATTGAGGAACAAGTAGCCATGTTTCTCCTGGTAGTTGGCCACAACACAAGGTTTCAAGCTCTTCAACCGATTTTTAGAAGATCTATTGAAGTAATAAGTAGGTATTTTAAGGCGGTGTTGTATGCTGTTGGCGAGTTGCGAGATGAGATGATCCGTCCTCCCTCCAGTAATATATACCCTAAAATTCAGGAAAACAACCGCTTCAATCCATACTTCAAGGTAATCTACTTTTATTCGGAAAACTCTATATATTCATCTCATCCTCCCCCAACTCATACTTACATATTTATGAACTAGGATTGTATTGGAGCAATTGATGGAACACATGTCATGGCTAGAGTCCCAGCAAATATCTCGGCCGCCTTTAGGGGTAGAAGAGATGGTACTACTCAAAATGTTATGGCTGCGGTAGACTTTGATTTAAGGTTTACCTATATACTTGCTGGTTGGGAGGGGTCAGCTCATGATGCCCTCATACTTGCGGATGCTGTGGAGAGGGATGATGGGTTGTCATTACCTCCAGGTAATAATTTAAACCTAGCAACCACATATTTTTTAATAGTTTTTGATGTACCTAATAGTTGGAATTTCGTAGGAAAATTCTATCTTGTTGACGCTGGGTATGCCGTGAGACCGGGTTTCCTTCCACCATACTGTAGGACAAGGTACCACTTGAAGGATTATGGTGCAGGGAATTATCCTAAAAACTATAAAGAATTGTTCAACTTGAGACACTCTTCTCTAAGGATAACAGTTGAACGAGCTTTTGCCGCGTATAAGAATCGATGGAAGTTTGTTTACAATAATCCATTCCATCCTTACAAGACCCAAGTAAAAGTAGTAATAGCTTGTGCCATTCTCCATAATTGGATCCTTCAATTTGGGGAGGATGAATATTTTCCACCGGCAACATGGGAACCCAAACCCAACAATGAACACCACCATGACATTGCTTACGACAATCAATCTTGGAAAGCAAAGAGGGATGAATTTGCACAAGCGATGTGGGCGAATAGGGGGGCAACACACATTTGATGCATCATGTTGTAACTTTAGCACTGGAACTACTTCATTATTGCTTTTTTGTTTGCTGGAACTTGCATTTTGGTGCTATAATATATCAATATGGTGCTGAAATGTGTAACTTTTGTGCTGGAATTTGCATTTTGCTGCTGGAATATATCAATATGGTGCTGAAATGTCTATATTTATTGCTGGAATTACTCATTTTGGTGCTGAAATGTCTATATTAATGCTGGAACTACTTTTCTTTTGCTGGAACTTGTATTTTGTTGCTGGAATATATCAATATGGTGCTGGAATTTCTATATTTATTGCTGGAATTACTCATTTTGGTGTTGAAATGTCTCTATTAGTGTTGGAACTACTTTTCTTTTGCTGGAACTTGTACTTTGTTGCTGGAATATATCAATATGGTGCTGAAATGTCTATATTTATTGCTGAAATTACTCATTTTGGTGCAGAAATGTCTATATTAGTGCTGGAACTTGTATTTTTCTGCTGGAATATATTAGTATGGTGCTGAAATGTTTCTATTAGTGCTGGAACTACTTTTATTTAGCTGGAACTTGTATTTTGTTGCCAGAATTACTCATGTTGGTGTTGCATTTTGGTGTAGACGGCTGAAATTGAGCACGAAGTTCCGGATGTAGGTGCTACAAAAAAGAAGGCTCCGAAGGTTATGACTTGGACCCCTATGATGTCAGCATGCATGATGTGATGTCTCGCCGAGATTGCAGCAAAAGGTGTCAAGACCGACAAAGGATTCAAAGAGATCCATATTGGACAAGCAGCAAAAGCTTTGACCAAACTCGTCGGTTACGATGTGAAAACTACCCAAGTAACCAATCATCTCCGCAAGTGGAAGATCAGGTATCAAAGAATCGAGAAACTGAGACTTTTAAGCGGGGCACTTTCGGATGATGATCAAAAGATGATTGTTTTAGAATACCAACATTACTTGGGGCATACCCAGGTTTGTCCAAAAACCCATTGTTTCATTACTAAAATCTGTTGGAAACATGTTGTTATAGTGCTGAATTTTTTTTTGTTGATGATATCTGTAGGATAGTCCTAAGGATGCTAAATTTTTGAACACACCACTTGTGAACTATGAATACATGGAAGCTTGCTTTGCCAATAAGCTAGCCACAGGAAAGTTCGCAATGGGATCTAATGAGCCTTTAGGGAAACCCATTGAAGTTGAAAGTCTAGAAAAACCTATTGATTTGGAGGGTGGAGAAACCAATGGTGAAGGTTTTGTGCAAGGTGAAATCCCCATCAACTTTGCAGTTCAAGGCCTCGGAGCAACTACTCCTTCACCTTCTGGCTCAACAAATAATAAAAAGAGGAAGCGGGTTTTGAGTGACGAAGATGCAGTTCAGGTAAACAACATGTCTGATGCATTGCGTGATGTGGCTGGTGCTATCAATAACACTTGCCATACCGAAACACACCCTGATTTGTACAAAACGGTTATGGACCTTACCAATTCGAGATGGATGAACGGTTGGCTGTTTTGGATTATTTGATGGAGCAAAACGTGAAGCCTCATTCAAGCGTATCATAGCCAAAAATCCGGATCTAGTTTGAGTTGTTTTGAGTTGATGCAACTTGAAAATCTATATCTTTTGTAATGCCTACTATATAATATGATGCAGACTTGGTAATTTGGACGTATTTTCTATGTTAGCTTTTGGTGCTGTAGACATGCCGAATTATGTGCTCAAGTGAGCCTTGGTAATATATCATTTTGGGGTAATTCCGTGCTATATACTTGCTTGTGTTTTGAATTTATGATGTATATACTTGCTTGTGTTTTGAATTTATGACGTAATGAATGAAATTTGAAAATGTTTGTGTGGTCATCGCACCAAGTCATGGCAATCACATCTTACTCACATGCACTCTACCAAACAAAGTCTGAGTTCAGCATGGCTAAACAAACTCAGCCCACCAAACAATATCTCTATTCATCATATCTCAACAGATACAGGCTGCCAAACACATATGAAAATCTCAGCTCAACTTAGCTAGGGTCAGCTTGTATGGGATGAGATGGGAATTCTGGACTCACCCAGGCTAACAAACACACCCCTAGAGTACTCCGCAGGCTGCTTATGCATCTTTACTCTTAATTAAAATATTGCCTTGATATTTCCCAACAGTGAAATGGACACCATTTATCCTTTATGTCATCGTGAAAATGATCGAGCAACAAGACAACTCACCCATGTGAATGGATCACAAGCTTTTGATGGCACTCACACATACCCTATAAGTTGTTTCGATAACAACATCATGATGAACGACCGCGGCAGCTCTGAAATGCGGCATGCAGCCCTACATATACATTATTCCACTTTCCCACGGAGAGACATCGCCTCCACATCTCCACTACTATTACAACGTCCTTCACCTTCATCTGTTTGTTCCACGCAAGCTGGGAAACCAAACTGTTTCCATTTGAACATGTTTGTTCAACGGAACTTGAGATATTGGAAGAAACCAAGTTCACCCTCATCATGTTTCCATTTGAACATGTTTGTTCCACGCAAGCTGGGAAAACAAACCAGACGTGTCCACATCCGCCGATTGGCAGCCCATCTGCCCATCCAGCCGACTTTGCAAAATCATGTTCTGTTATGCTTTCATAATTTCTTACGGCTAGCCACGCATACCTCGCATATCAAATATTCATACAATCCATTAATTTCTGATGACCCATCAACGAACCTGCTACAAGCTGCTTCACGGATGCACCAAGATCGATTTTGCTAATATCATCTTCTGTCATTCCATTATAATTTCTTCTGGTAGGAAAATGTTACGTACATATATAGCATGATCAAGAGTTTCAGGCTGGTTTATAGCCACGATTTTGTTGCCTTGTTGGTATGAGATTTCATATAAGCTATTTTGTTTCATCCTTAATTAGCATTACCTTAAACATCATGTAATGCTTATTTGGTTCACTTAATTCTTCAAAAAAGTAGTCCCTATCATTTGATGGTACTCTATAATTAAAACACTCACAACTTACATATTGCCTTACCTCCAGGCTCCAGCAAACATGCAGGCACCTGAAAATGGAAATGAGGAAACAAAACAGTATCCCATAAAAGAGAACAAAATCTAGGGATGGAAACCATTTCCTAATGAATAAAAATGAGAACACAAGCCATGATGAAGAGACTTTGAAGTAGGTATACATTATTTCCAGCAGAGGAACTATCTAGATTCGACATGTAACACTACACTTTAATCAGCAGTTCGATTGTCTCTGCCAAAATATTAAAACAATGTTTCCACCTAAATCTAGTTGACATTGGACTGGTCAGGCGTGCCCAGTGGCACCACCAACAATGAGACTATGAGAGGATATGCCTGTGATCATGACTTGCTTATACTCCATTGGGATTTGCATGAAGGCAGGGGCAGGAGGACTTTGAGTCATTGGCCTTTATGGTCATGCCGCTGCGACAACTGCAAGAACTGTAAACCATTCATGAAGTCCTGGTTGGTGCCTGTAATTGTAAAAGAGGATTTGATACCCGTTTCTATTTCCATGACGTTTTCTTTATCCCACGACCTTAGACTCAACACTTCAACAGGCTCGAGTCCCGTTAAAAAAAACAGGCTCGAGAACCTTCACCTCACCTGATATGTCTACTGCTAGATCTAGGAGATGTGTCAACCGCAAATTTTTTACCCCTTCTTAATTTTAGGAATTAAAACACTGCTTCTATATGTTTTCTAGCAGTGGAATGGACGTCATTTATCCTTTATGTCGTCGTCATGAAGAAGCCATCAGATTAAGTTTATTTTTTCCTATAATTCTTATCAGCAAATTAATGAATGTATGGATATTTGATATGTGAGGTATGCGGTGGTTAGCTACAAGATTACACTACTTAACCACCAGAACTCCTCAGGTGAAAACGGTCGAGCAAAACAAGGAAACTCACCCATGTGCATGTATCACAAGCTTTTGATCGCACTCACACATATATAGTGACTATAAGTTCACTCGAGAATAATAACATGATGAACTGTCTATACAGCTCTGTAATATGGCATGCAACTCTACATATAAATATATATAACTCTTTCCGCGAAGAGATATCACCTCCACATCTCTAGTATTACTATGATCCTTCACCTTTACCAGTTTAGGGATCATGAGATATTGGAAGAAACCAAGTTCAGTCTCATCATGTATCAATTTGAGTATGCCTGTTCTACAGCATCCTAGGAAACATCCCTCCGCATCTTCCAACCCACGATTGGCAGCCCATCCAGCAGACTTTGGATATACCTTGTCCAGCCTAATAGGGCATCGATGAATTGGCAACAAGCTGCTTCACGGTTACACCAATATCAAGTTTGATAATATCATGTTCTGTCACGCTACTGTTGGCTCTTGTTGGTATGAGATTTCGTATAGGTTATTTTTCATCCTTAATAAGAATTCTCTTAAATGTCATGTCATGTAATGTTTAATTGGTTCACTTAATTCTGTAAAAACGTAGTCCCTGTCATTCGATAGTACTCTGGAATTAAAACACTCACAAGTCACATCTTTGCCTTACCACCAGGCTCCAGCTAGCAAACCCCCGGGCACCTAAAAATTGAGAAAACTAAATAGTGCATAAAGGAGAACAATAGCAAGTGCTCTTCTCACGCAAGGCAACAATCATCTTCATGTTCGTCCTCACCGATCTGGTCTTCGACGAGTTCTGGAATTCTCCATCGGAGATCTAGACGGATTGATGCATGGCACCCCTAGCTATCTGGTTCGGATGGGATCCTGTCATGCACATCCATATTATAAGAACATACTCTTCAAGAGAGGGCATGGCGCGAAGATTCGATGCCTGTTGACATCAAGGCACATGTCAACGTATTGATTTTCATGGTGTGGACAAAGGCAGGGAATGTCATGGAGGCTATGATTTAATGACCAGGAGTAATAGCGGAAGGGGTCTTGGATGCGATGAATACTTTGCTTCACAGGCTGTTGTCTAGACTTGACACGTGATATATGTGAGCATCGTGTTTTGTTTCTTGTGGTAGAGGCCTCGGCAAGTGGGGTTGGCAGCATTGGAGGACTTCATTTTTGGTGGTGTTTGTTGAGTACCTGAGTCTTGACTTTCAGCATGAACACCTATGGTCTGACCTTCATTTTCTATACCTGGCAATGTCCTTGTCGAAGTCATTGTTTTAAGAGCTCTGACATTCTCCATAGTGAAAAACTAAGATCTTTGATCATACGATAACGACCCTTGTGCAATGTTCTCTTCTTTGATCTGTCGCTTTTGGAGAACCTCTTTTTTATTCTGAGTGTTGTATTTGGCTGTGATTTGTGTGTTGTTGTTGAGAGGGATTGATCACTGTGGCGAATTTTTATTTTTCATATTTTTGTTTTTGGATGTGTGTGTCCTTGATGTTTTTCGGACATTTTGTTAGTGCAAAGCCTGGGTGCAATTGATATGTTCGTTGTCTTAATATATTCCCTTGTCGAGAAAAAAATGAAGAAATTCTGAAGTAGGTATGGTTATTTTCAGCAGCAAAATTATCTAGATTCGACATGTAACATTCCACTTTAACGGCGAGTGGGGACCTAGCCAAGTGGCGGAGTGTTGGGGACAGACAAGGTCAGATCTAAAATACTAGCCACGTGGCATATGTGGGCGTGGCTGACTTGGCCAACGCGTGCAAGCACATCAAGTTCACACCCGAGGGCACGGACATTCGTTTAGTCAGCATCCGTCTGTAATAAACCTCCACCTCACCTCTAGACTGTGTTAGCGGATAAATATAGTTGACACATTAACAATATTAGTGTATCTAGAAGATAGAAACCAGAGGCTGTTTTGGTAGGTGAGATATTTGTGTAAAACAATCTGATTTGATTGATAAAGATCAGATTGTCACCGTGATCCTCGCACCTCTTCTTGTACCGCACGCTGTAAAACAACCTCCTGTAATTCTGCCGTGTGTGGCCTATTTAACACGAAGCCGAGCCCGAGAGAAAGGGTAATCATTCCCAGATACAATAGCGCTCATATGGTATCAGAGCCATCTTCTTCCTAAAACACATCTACATGTGCCTCTCCCCTCCATCCACCATGACCAATCCACTAGCCGGCCAAAGTGTCTCCGAAAAGCTGACCCGGGAGAATTATCTCCTGTGGAAATCCCAGGTTCTCCAGCCTATCAGGGGAGCTCGGCTCATGGGCTTTCTCGACAGCGACATGGTGGTGCCGCCCGAAACCATCGAGGAAGAGAAGGACGACAAAAAGGAGGAGAAGCTGAAACCCGCGTACGATACATGGCTGGAGAAGGACCAGCAGGTCCTGACGTTCCTCCTCAACTCCCTCTCAAGGGAGATCCTCGTCAACACCATCGGCATGGAGACTTCGACCGAGGTATTGGGGGGGGGGGGGATTAAAACAATGTTTGCCTCCCAGTCCAAAACGCGGATATCGAATATGCGCGTCGCCCTCGCCAAGACGGGGAAGGAAAACATGACGACGCCGCAATTCTTCGCCAAGATGAAGAGCCTCGCTGACGAGCTCGCGGCGGCAGGCCGTGAGATCGAGGAGGAGGAGCTCGTGGAATACCTCCTGGAAGGCCTCGACGACAGCTACAACTCACTCGTCGCTGCCATCGGCGTCAACGGCAGCGGCAAAGACCTCACGGTGAGTGACCTCTATGCGCATGTTGTTGCCTATGACAATCGCATGGAGCTCCTTCAGGACTATGGAGGTGGCTCCTCCGTCAATGGAGCCTTCCGTGGACGAGGAGGACCGCATGGACGTGGTCACTGTGGAGGAAGACGCGGTGGAGGCGGCCGCGGCAATGGTCGTGGCAACGGCCGCGGAGGACGCGACAACGGAATCGGTGGCTGCCGTGGAGGAGGACGTGGTGGCGGCAGAGACCGCGACGCCATCAGCTGCCAGATATGTGGCAAACCAGGCCATGAAGCTTGGAAGTGCTGGCACCGCTACTCCGACGATGAAGAAGATGAAGAAGAAGAAGAGAAGGGCGCTCATGTCGTGTCCTATGGAGTGGACACCAACTGGTGCTATGACACCGGTGCCACCGACCATATCACCGACGAGCTCAACAAGCTCACCATGAAGGAGAAGTACCATGGCCGCGAGCAAGTGCAGACGGCCAATGGCCAAGGTATGAGCATTAGCCATGTTGGTCATGCCATTGTTAGTACTCCCTCTAAAAATTTACATCTCAAAAATGTTCTCCATATTCCACAAGCCACCAAAAATCTTGTTTTTGTTCATCGTTTTACCAAAGATAACGATGTCTTTATTGAATTCACCCATGGTGTTTGTATGTCAAGGATCAAGCCACGACGAAGGTACTTCTCAAAGGTAGATGCTTCAAAGGCCTCTACCCAATGATCTCTTCATCATCCTCCAAGAATAAACGAGCTCTCAGTGCCATCAAGCCTTCGAATGGCATAGCCGACTAGGACACCCTTCGTCTCGCATTGTTCAACAAGTTATTAGCAAACATCAACTTCCTTGCCTTAATAAATCTAGTAGTGAGTCTGTTTGTGACTCTTGTCAAAAAGCTAAAAGTCATCAATTGCCTTATGTAAGATCCAATAGTATCTCTACTGCTCCTGTGCAACTTGTATTCTCTCATGTTTGGGGTCCTGCTCCATCATCCGTAGGGAGAAAAACCTACTATGTAAGTTTCATTGATGATTTTAGCAAATTTGTGTGGATTTACCTTCTCAAGAAAAAGTTTGATGTCTTTCAAGTCTTTCATAATTTCCAAAACCTTGTTGAACGCCAGTTTGATAAAAGGATCCTTGCCATTCAATCCGATTGGGGAGGAGAATATGAAAAACTAAACTCCTTCTTTCAGAAAATAGGCATAGAACATCATGTCTCTTGTCCTCATGCACATCAACAAAATGGATCAGCTGAACGCAAGCATCGCCACATTGTAGAAGTCGGGCTTTCACTTCTTGCTAATGCATCCATGCCATTAAAATTTTGGGATGAAGCTTTCCTTACTGCCACATATCTTATCAACTTGCTACCTTCCAAAGTCATTGATAATGAAACTACCATAGAATGACTCTTTCATAAAACTCCAGACTATGCTTCTCTCCGTGTTTTTGGTTGCGCTTGTTGGCCCAACCTTCGACCATACAACAAGCATAAACTTGCTTTTCGTTCTAAGCGTTGTGTTTTTCTCGGCTATAGCCATATGCATAAGGGAGTAAAATGCCTTGACATTAACACTGGTCGTGTCTATATCTCACGAGATGTTGTATTTGATGAAACAGTGTTTCCTTTTTCTGAACTTCATCCCAACGCCGGCTCCCTCCTTCAGCGAGAAATCCTTCTTTTACCTGAACATCTCCAAAATAAATCGGTGTCATCTCAAGAGGGGGAAAGCAACTGTCCTGATCTAACACCTAATGCTTCTGTAAATCCTGCTACTATTGATGCCTCTCAGGTACAGCAAGAAGCAGTGGAAAATCCTGTACAAAACAATGAAGAAACGAGTGCAAACGGTGCATTATCGCATGTGAACAAGGATCTGGCCGGATCAGTATCGGGATCTCCAAAAGCTGGCAGCGGATCAGCGTCGGGATTCCCAGGAGAACATGTGCACCAGCAGCAGCATGCCATGTCGTGCAGCGGGCCTGCGACGGGATCCTGGTCCCGTACGTAGCAGGGACATGCGTCTCGTGCGCGCACTCACCTGCGGCGAACGTCTCGTCGCCCGGGCCCGCGATGGCGACCTGGTCTCATATGGAGCAGGACCACGCGCGCGGAACGTCAGCAAGCAGGAGCGAAAATTCGTCCTCGCGCGCCTCCTCGACTTCGAGATCCTCACGAGGGACGGCGGCCGAGGCCATCTCACCTGGCGTGTCGCCCCCTGATTCGCCCGGCGCACCTCCTGTACATGACGAGGAGACAAGGGAAACGAGGGCAGATGGATCGATCAGATCTTCTGCAACCTCCTCTCCTGTAGCTGAAGCTGCACCACCGACGTACAGAACAAGGGCAAAAACTGGTAACTCTAAACCCAAAATCTATAAGGATGACACGGTTCGTTATGGTTTGTCTTGTTCAACTAGTGAACCTGAGAATCTGCAGCTAGCCTTGAAGGATAAAAATGGAAAATGGCTATGGATGATGAGTATAAGGCATTAATGGAAAACAAAACATGGCATTTAGTACCACATAAGCAAGGTAGAAACATTATAGATTGCAAATGGGTCTACAGAATTAAAAGGAAAGCTGATGGCACTATTGATAGATATAAAGCTAGACTAGTAGCAAAAGGTTTTAAACAAAGATATGGCATAGATTATGAAGATACTTTCAGTCCAGTTGTTAAAGCCGCTACTATCAGACTTGTTCTAGCTATTTCAGTTTCAAAAGGTTGGAGCTTGAGGCAACTAGATGTGAAGAACGCGTTTCTTCATGGTGTTCTGGAAGAAGAGGTCTACATGAAGCAGCCACCTGGATATGAGGATCCTAATGCACCACTTCATGTGTGCAAACTTGACAAGTCACTGTATGGGCTCAAGCAGGCGCCAAGAGCATGGTTTTCCAAGCTAAGCTCAAAGTTGCAAGAGTTTGGTTTTCTGGCATCCGAAGCAGACACATCCCTTTTCATATATAACAAGTCAGGTATAATTATTTATTTGTTGGTGTATGTTGATGATATCATTGTTACCAGCTCCTCCAACAAAGCAATAACTGCACTTCTTCAAGATCTTAGCTCATCATTTGCTTTGAAAGATCTTGGTGACTTGAGTTTCTTCTTGGGAATTGAGGTAAAGAAATTTAATCAAGGTATTGTGCTAACTCAAGAGAAATATGCTTCAGATTTACTTAACAGAGTTGGCCTCAAAGGATGCAAATCCTTGCCAACACCATTGTCAGCATCAGAGAAACTCTCAGTCACAGAAGGAGAACCCTTGGGGACAGAAGATAGCACAAGGTACAGAAGTATAGTTGGAGCTCCCCAATACCTGAAACTCACTAGACCAGATATTGCTTTTTCAGTAAACAAGGTATGCTAGTTTCTTCATGCACCCACTACTGTATATTGGACAACTGTAAAAATAATCTTGAGATATGTAAGTGGAACAGTAAGTCTTGGGTTAACCTTCAAAAGATCATCCTCTACATTAGTAAGTGGCTTTTCAGATGCAGATTGGGCAGGTTGTGTGGATGACAGAAGATCAACAGGAGGTTTTGCTGTATATTTTGGGCCTAACCTGATTTCTTGGAGTGCCAGGAAACAAGCGATAGTGTCAAGGTCAAGTACTGTAGCAGAATATAAGTCTCTAGCAAATGCTACTGCTGAAATTATATGGATTGAATCTCTGTTGGGAGAACTTGGAATCCAAAGAGATGAAATTCCATGTCTGTGGTGTGACAATATGGGAGCAACTTATCTTTCAGCTAATCCTATATTTCATGCAAGAACTAAACATATTGAAATTGACTTTCACTTTGTTAGAGAAAGAGTAGCAAATAAACAGCTAGAGATCAGATTCATTTCTTCAAAAGATCAGGTGGCAGATGGGTTCACTAAGGCGTTACCAACCCGACAGCTTCAGGAGTTCAAGTACAATCTCAACCTAAAAGAAGGTTGTGATCGAGAAGGAGTGTTAGCGGAACAATATAGTTGACACATTAACAATATTAGTGTATCTAGAAGATAGAAGCCAGAGGCTGTTTTGGTAGGTGAGATATTTGTGTAAAACAATCTGGTCTAATTGATAAAGATCAGATTGTCACCGTGATCTTCGAACCTCTTCTTGTACCGCACGTTGTAAAACAACCTCCTGTAATTCTGCCGTGTGTGGCCTATTTAACACGAAGCCGAGCCCGAGAAAAAGGGTCATCGTTCCCAGATACAATAGCGCTCATAGACGGTAGTAAAACCTCCTCTACAATGGGACCTTTTCTTTGCTATCTGTAGCACCTGAAAAATAGCTTGATCGTTTGAAACGACGCTTCTTGCCAAAGCACGAACCCACGATTTATCGATCCCACGCATACAACGGGAAGAAAGGAGTCGGTACCGTCTGCAAAAGTACAGACGAGCTCGCTCTCTCTCCTCTGCCTCCCTCGTCCACCTCATCAGAATTCCTTTTTTTTTTTTTGCGAATGCAAGAGACTCATCAGAATTCCTTGATGGCATGCCTTACCGACGGCTGACGTATTACTACCGTACATGCCCTGAGACGAGAGAGAATGAGGAGGAGGTTTGTCGCATGAGCAGGAGATGCCATCTATGCTTGCTTACGAGAGGAAAGAGTTAGAAATGAGAGCTCGATGGCACACGTGCGCGTGCATGCGTGAATTGGGCAATCACAATGCAAGGAAAAGATAGTACATAGACTTACTTGAGCCAGAGTGAATTGGGCAATCACAATGCGTCCACCTCATCAGAATCACGTGCGCGTACATAGACTTTGCGTCTAGAGCTGACCGTTTAAATAGTGAATTCACCTAGCTAGGGAGCAATTATTTCACGAACACGTGGAGACTCACTTGAGCCAGAGTGCAAAAGCTAAAGGATTATTATTCACACATATAGCCCCAATGGACAAAGCTGATTATTCTTTTATCAATTGACACACCTCTTGTAAAGGCCATGGCAAACGAACTAATTAACTTGAAACTAAACAACGAAGATCGGCAATTTATCCATGCATCATCATTTGTGTTTTATCTTCCTGCAAATGCAATGATGTATTCTCGTAAAAAAATTACCAATGCAATGACAGGGTCATACTACAAAATTACAAGTTAAGTCATGGTGAAATGCATGATCACAGAACGCGGAAATGATGGAATTTGGTATACAACTCTTTTATATATCTAACTTTTATAAGGATATGATTCTCAATGTTCTACTATGCTCCCAAATTTCATCTAGATGGCCTCAGGCAATGGTTGAAAACAAATCCAGGCGCATGTTCCAATCGAAGCATAGTGTTTTTCTGACGCATAAAAGCCGCCCAACAGAGCGCCGAACATCTTACTATGCCCACTAAGGAAGTATTTACTTATTTTCGCACTAAATGTATCCAATCCCATTTATCTAATATCCCACATAAATCATGAGTCATTTTACCTAAGTACGGTGAAAGAACTGGGAGGCCTATCATATGAAAATTTGTGTGACAACAACATTTTTTAAAACAAGGAAAAATATGCCATTTTTATTGATTAAGAAAAAAATTTAAGAGGTATTCCAAACCAAAGTGGCCTAAGAAAAACAGCAGACCAAAGAGAATACAATACCTACTCCCGCAACATTAAATGCTCAAGGCCTTAGGCTGGTCATAGTGGGGAGTAACTTAGAGTAGTAACATGCGTATATTACTAGTTTAAGTTACTATCTCTATAGTGAAAAATAACATATGTGTGGTGTCATGTAAAGGTTTATTTATTGCAATGTAGAATCATTTTGTTTTGAAAAGTGTGATGTTATGGTAACATAGCTAGTTATCACAAGCCTCGCTCTTATTATTTAATTGCATGCCATGTCATCTAAATGCTTAGTTGGCAATACATGCAGGACTATGTTACTACTCAAGTTACTCCCACTATGACTAGCCTTAGCCCCGGCTAACGACCATGTCCTAGCTTCTTCCTTAATTGTGTCCGATCCCATCGTCATCGTGGAGTATTGATTATGAAAAATGCGGGTGCTTCTCTCTTTCCAAATTTGCAACGAAATGAGCATTGCCAAGGAAGCACGCACATTTCTTGATTGACTTATTCTATGAATCACCTCTGTTCACCACTCCTTGACCGAAGGAACACCATGCCCATCCGAAGGTGAAATATAACATAGTCCCAACCAAGCCTTCCTCGTTGACCACACTCTTGCCGTGAACCTACAATTGAATATGAGATGTGCCACCGATTCTTGCGCCTGGTTAAAAAGCATGCATCAACCACAATTTTTCCAACCATGTCAGTCCAATCTATCCTTTGTCCATACCCTATTTTGAATGATTAACCATGCAAAAAGCTTTCATTTTGGCAGCCCCCTTTTATTCCAAACTAACTTTGGCATAGACGAAGTGGTTATGGACATAAATTGTGCCTTATGAGCTGACTTGGCCGAATAGCAACCATCATTTGTAAACTTTTGAAAAATGAAGTTCGGCTCTTCATGGTTTAGTTGAACTTGTTCAACCTTTTCCCAAAGAGCTACAAATCGCTCTTTGTGATCCGTGGTTAACCGCTATTGCACATCGATCTTGGACACCCAAAAGTTGTTATCTAATGACTTATGCACTGTGCCTTCTTTATCTGCTGAGATGCCATAGATGAGGGGGGCAAGGTCTTTCAGCCTACTCCCATCCAACCATTGTGAGTCCCAAAAGCGTCTTATTTCTCTTCTATTGTAAGAGTAATGATGTATGGTATTCTACAAACATAGAAGTCACTTTTCCCATCAAGAATGCAACTTCCACCATCATAGAAAAATCACGGAGCATAGTTATGTATAGAAAATTTTGTTACATCAGACAAGTTTAAAGCATCTTGTTCAATCCATATCTTGTAAAGATGTGTATACAATCCCACAGTCGTGATGCCCTTTTTCCACTAAAGAATCATGCTCATTTTTATTGCAACAAAGGTAGGCTGGGCAGCAACAAGTATTTCAAATTGACATGTCACTAATTGGATAATTTTTATTCAATCTTTTCATGTTCTCATAACCAAACCGATATACATTCTTTGTGGATAACTATCTAATTTTATAAGAAAATTACATCATACCCCAATAATAATATTACATGTATCCTATCATAAACATGACAATCAAAAGAACAAACCACACGC
Source organism: Avena longiglumis (assembly GCA_030063025.1). Classification (NCBI taxonomy): domain Eukaryota; kingdom Viridiplantae; phylum Streptophyta; class Magnoliopsida; order Poales; family Poaceae; genus Avena; species Avena longiglumis. Next base: position 53,961,310 of record CP125974.1, on the reverse strand, counting down.
GGGGATACAAGATTTTAACATAGAAAAACCTTTCCAACAAAAAAGAAAAAACTACGGTGCCAACCAGCAGAAGTTAACTATATCGAAAAAATTTACACCACGCCACAAGTTTTTCAATGAGGAGATTCAACCCTAACCAGCGGCTTACGAGATGCATTTATAGACAAAGATAACTATCTGTACCGTGGGAGGCTTTGCCCCCGCACCCCCAAGCTGTTAAGAATATAAATATATAGCCTAAACCTTTCCATCTGTTCAGACTTTTGGTTCAGATGGCTATTGTATTAATTCAATATGGTATCAGAGCGAAGAGGTCTTAAGTTTAAGACTCTGCTCACGCAGTTAAAAAAAAAGATTTTGCTGCCTTGGCTTGCACCAAACCCATGCTAAGAACTAAAATAGCCTAAACATGAGAGGAGTGTTAAGAATATAAATATATAGCCTAACTCTTTCCATCGGTTCGTACTTTTGGTTTAGATAGCCGTTGCATTAATTCCATACAAGCATCCTTGTTGCATGGCACTCTGCTCCACTTGGCAAAGCCTCTGGCAATGGGTCTTGCTCCGCTCCTTAGAAGTTAGCTTTCTTTATGAATTTGGATTAAAATATAATATATTCAAGCTTATATTTCATTGTATTACGCTGTGGAAGTACAAAAGTAGCACAAAATACGTTAGAAGCATGTTGCTAACTGTTGATGCTTCATGAAACGGATTGTGTCTTGTGTGGCTAGCTATAAGGAACGCCCATGTCTAAAGTAAGATTACACCGTATAACAGCTACCAATTCGTTACGTGAAAAAATCATGCAATAAGGCAGCCCACCCGTGTATGTATCACATGCATAATGACAGGTTATTCGATGAGAATTGCATGACAAACTAGAAAGGCGTTTTAACTTGGCACTGGCATATGCAGCTCTATATATATGTATGTCTCTCCCGGAGATATCGCCTCCACTGCTCGGATGCCATGGTATCATTCACATCCACAAGTTTAACCATCACACATGGATGAGATTTTGGAGCAAACCAAATTTCGGTTCACCATGCGTCAGTCTGTGTATTAATTATTTAGTGGCATGAAAGAAGCAAATCAAGCGGCTCCTCCGCCTGTTCTGTGTATCCCATCCAGCCTCCTTCGTATGCTATTATTAATTGGCTAGATTGGAACAATTATAAGCAGTTCGCAACATTGAGTTTGATATGATCGGTGGACCGCATGTTCTAGTTGATTTTTAACCATAAAACCATATGATAGGCAGCGATAAACGACATGATGGGGATTGGGTAGCAAAATGAAGCTTCAGCCACCTTTGAGAATTATATGTTTAAAAGCGATTTGCTATGTTTGTAAAGTAGGGTCTTGTGGGATCTTCGCCTATCTTGCAAAGGCGATGCGCTGGTGTGCCCGGTTGCCCCATAGATGTGAGCAGGACGTTGATGCCTGGATGGCTAGTTTTGGTACCCGGTGATAATGCTCCCCTTAATCTTGCTCTGTCACTCCCTTCCCCTGTAAAAAAAAATACTATGACTGTTTTGGGTCTTTTCGTATATGATAATTCAGGCACGGATTCTCCCCTGGTGACCATTCAAGAAAAAAGTTTGTAATGTTCTCTAGAATAGTGTTTTGTACAGGTAGAGGTAGTCCAGCACTCCAGCCTGGCTTAATTTCAATTATGTTCAAAAGTTTCGACTACTGCAACACACTGTGAGAAAACAAAACAAAAACCTCTCTCAAAATCAGACATGTACCATTTGACCCGAACTGAAACAGGCACCAAAAGAACATAATAATTAAAATACAAATACGACCAGTACGCGAGAGCGCAGAGATGGAAACCATTTTCCACTGGAAATTTGTTTCCCACGCCCTGCGGTTTCTCGGCCGCTACGCTTCCTGTGTGGATGTACAGATTCATGCTCAAGTGGTGGCGTGTTGCCGGGCTATCCTCCCCTCGTGTTTCTCCCCACCGCTACGACGACCCTAGCTAGTGCTTCCGGCCGCTTTCCTTCTGAGTTCTGAGGAAGCGATTTTTTTTCTGGAGGAATCTTGATAGGGTTTCGTTGCCATCCGATTATTTTGCACAATTTGGCAAATGCTTTGTCAATTTGACATGTAGTACATGGTTGAATTAGAAGTGCAGGGATAGAACGGTTGTGAGTACAGCCTTATTTTATGGATGGAAAACGAGATAAACAAATTAAATTCATATACATCCCAGAAAATAACCTCACATGCATATCTTCCATAGTGGCTATTAAAGAAAAAGGAGGGGAAAACGAAAATAGTTGTTTATCAGAGACATGCTGCTAACTTTCGATGCTTCAGAAATGGTATGTGTTGCAAGCTGTAAGGGTTACCATGTTAAGAATGCGCATTCTTATCACATGAACTTTGTCACGTTAAAATGCTGAATCGGCAAGACAACTCGCATGTATCACAAACTTTTGATGGCCACATACTTTCAGCCTGTCAACTGATTCAAAGAGAAAGTTCTGTCAACTGATTCAAAATATTTGCAGCAAGCATTAAGGTAGCACCATACCTAATGGAGTACCATAATTTGCTATGGATGAGGTGCATATTTTAGCTTCTGTCAATGCCATGTCCATTACTTGTACTCTTGTTGCATACACATACATACGCTTAATTTCTCTTGCTTTTCAGGTGTGGTTTTAATCCTGCAATCAAGTGTGACTCGATAACTAATAATCTTGCTGAGACATTTAATGCTTGGATTAAGGATATAAAGGATTTACCTATTGCACAACTAGTTGACAAGTTAAGGGAGAAAATTATGGTGCTTCTCAAGAAGAGGAGAGCAATGGGAGCAAGGCTGCAAGGTAAAATACTACCGGCTATCATACAAGAGTTGAATGTTCGTTCTAGAGGATTATCCCATCTTAAGACATGTGCATCTAGCGAGTGGAGTGCTGAGGTCAAAGATACTACAAAAAATGACCTCCGACATGTAGTTAAGTGTCTTACACATGAGTGTACTTGCCTAGAATGGCAGCACACAGGCAAACCGTGTCGACATGCACTCGTTGTATTAGCTGCACAAAAAATCAAATTGGAAGACTTTGTGCATGACTACTACTCAGTGGCGAGATTCAGGGCAGCATATCAAGGGGAAATAGAACCACTAACAGGCAAGTCTCAGTGGCCTAGTGTTGATCCTGGATTTGTGTTGAGACCACCAATATCTAAAAGAGGGAGAGGGAGACCTAGAAAGTTAAGAATCAAGGCATGTACAGAAAGAGGTTATCAAGGGAAGAAAAAAGTTCAAACGGGAGGTAAAAACAGATGCAAAAGATGTCAAGAGCTAGGACATAGGCAAGCTGGTTGTCCTTTAAATGGTACAAAAAAAGGTACAAGCCTCCAATTATAAATATATTTGTGCTTTTACTTAAAGAATACACGTATGTTCAACTTACACTGCTTCTTATGGTAGGAAAAGTAGAAGCAAGAGAAATACAGTACCATGGGATCATGCAAGCACAAGTAAAAATAGAAATCCTTCTACGCCTACAAGTCTTGGACCATTCACAAGGAGGTTAAATTTTGCATGTCAACTGTTTCAATTTTATCACATACAGCTTCTGACATATTTTTCTTTTCACTAGTCAATCTGTAACCATTCAACACCTATAAGCACCAATATCCTTCGCCCACTATCAACAAGTCCCGGACCAGTCACAAGGAGGTGAATATATTTCGCCAACTCATTTATTTTTAAGCATGCATTTTGTAACATCTTATGCTGTTTTTTATAGCCAATCTGCACGTATTCCTTCTACACCTATGTGGACGGATATCCCTGTCCAACCATCGATGAGTCCTGGACCTGTTACAAGAAGGTGAAATGTTGCATCGTTAGCTCATCTTTTCATAGCATTTGTTTTATTTATGACATTTTCCTTTTTTTAAAGCCAATCCGCTCTTTTTGGAGATGGAGGATCCCGGTTAGCATTCACAACATCTCCAGCAAAGACTCCGACAAATTCAACGACAAGAACTGCCAAGAAGATTACTCCAAGGAAGAGGAGAATAGATTAAAACTTATTGTTTCTTTAATCATCATATGATGTGAACCTGACTATATTTTGGATTTTCTTGTGATATACACTTGTCCCGACACTATTTTCCATTATGGTAAGCTTGTTGCTACAGATATTGATACATATATGTGCCTATGAATATAATCAATGTTGAACACTTTTCGTGCGAATTTACTTTTCTCCACTGAATATACGCTGGCCGTTGTTCTTTGTATACATACTTCCTAGCGTAATGCGTGTCGGTGAGCCACATGTGAACAAGCTCTAAGAGAGCTAACCGATTGAGGTTCCGGAACGATGGCGGTCAGAAGCAGACGATGCAGATGAAGGACAGACGACTGGTTATCGCCGTGCGCCGCTGCATTGGTTGAATTGCTGCAACACTACCTAGAGGCGCACACTTAACTGTACGTGTGTTTGCCATCTAATAGCTAAGTGAGCGTCTAATAGCTGAACGATCGATCCTTTCCACCAGCTCTGGTTAAGGGGCCTGCTAAACTCGTATTTTACCTTGAAGTCCTTAATGGGTATTTTACCAAGTTACGATCAACTTTGGGTAGAAGATACAAGGCCGGTGAACTTTTGGGTAAATAACCAATTTTCCCATATACATATTTCTTTCTGGGAGATATCAGCACCATGACCCCGGCCAACACCATGATATCTTCCGCCTCCACCAACTTATTAGCTATCGAATATGAGATTTTGGAGGAAACCAAGTTCTGCTTCACCATGTTTCAGTTTACGGAACTTTTCTTTTACAATACTAATAAGCAAAACTACTTCTTGATCTGATGCGGACAACCTATTGGTATACTCTGACGTGGAATGTAATTTTACGCTTTCACAACACATTGAGCCCTGCCATGACGGTGTAGCACATGGCGGCCTGTTTGTTTACCATGCATGAGACCGACTAAACATCAAGACTATTCTGCACAAGATATCCTAATGTTAGAGTACCTCCTTCGGCAAAATTGTTCTATGCAGCATTATTCAGGCTAGTTTGATTTATAGGTCGAAATTTTTGAACGGCCATGGCGGGATGGAGCTCAAACTCCGAATCTCGCCCGGCGGCGCGTTCCCCCCGGGCCGGCCGGCACGCCGGTCCTTCCCTCCTCCCGCGCCATGTCGACCGCCGGGCTCAGCACCCTGGCCCTCCCTCCGCTGCGGTGGCGGGCGTCGTCGGCCTCGGTGTTCGCCGGCTGCCGGCCGGGCTGGTCGGCGGCGACGCTCGTCTACGGCCGGCCGAAGGTCGCTTGGTCCTCCTCAACGCCGCCGGCGTCGTCGTCGACGCCCGGGACCGCCGCCGGGGGGAGTTTGTGCGGCGGGGGGACTCCATCGGCTTCCCAGCCCACACGGTGAAGATCGGGGCGAGGGTGGTGGCCGCGTCTGCGTCGGGTGCGCGCAGCGGTCGATGTCCGCCGCCGTCGCGTCCCAATCCGCTCCCGCCGGAGCAGGTGGCCGCCCTCGCCGACCTGCACGGGCTCGCGTGGGGGGATGTCGAAGAGGATGCGGTGGTGCTCGCCACGGCGGTGCCCGCGTCGGAGGTCTCGCCGGGGCCGGTGCTCGGAGTGCGCTTGGATGGCGAGCTTTCGGACGGCGAGCGTGGCGTCCCGCGGCCGGGCTATCAGTCCCCCCTCCTCCCTCCGTCCCTGGGTGATTTCTTCCTCCTGGCCAGGGCTGCCGCTCGGCGGCCTCGCCGGCGGGGAGGGTCCCTAGCCAGGGCTGCCCTGGCGGCGCCCCAGCAAGGGTTCGGCGGGTTGGGGTGTGGGCAGCGTCGCCCCGCTCCTGGGCTGGACGGCTGGACCGCCCGTGGGTCGAGGCCTGCGGGTGGATTGGCCCAGTCGGCCCAGGGTAGCGTGGTGGGCCGGTCGGGGACTTCCAGGAGACGTCGGCCACTTCGGCCCACCCCGGCCCAGGTGGAGACGACCCCGTCTCGTGCCCTAAGCCACCCAAGCCCTGTCCCCAGCGCTGTCTCCCCTGCTCCCGACCCCCCGCCGCCGCCCTCCCCTAGCCCCGCGACCCGACGTTCCTACCTGGCAGCCCTGATGGCGCCTCGCCCCCGTAGCCCTCCGGCGGCGCCCGTCCTCCCCGCGGCGGTCCTCTCCCCCGCCACGTCGCTCTCCCCTCAGCGTGACCGCCTCCCGCCGCCTATGCGAGGCTAGCGCCACCACCCCGCCGTTCGCCTCACGCTGGCCTCCACCGACTGGTCGGCCCTCTTGCTCCCTCCGTGCAGACGCCGCTGGGCGACCCGCCGCTCACCCCAGCGTCTGCTCATGGACAGGGACCGGGAGGCGCGCCTCCGGTCTGCTGCCTTCACCACGGGCGGCACAGGCCAGCTGAAGCAGCGGATGTGGGTCCTTGGCGCGAGGAGGCCCCCCCCGTCCGCTCCCGTGAACGTTGTGCCGGCTCGCCGCGAGGTTGGGGTGGACGCGTCGGCGGCCCCTAAGAAGAAGAAGAAAAAGAGCAAGAAGAAGAATAAGGGCGATCTTGACCTCCGCGGCACTTCGGGACGCTTCCCCGCCGCCTGCCCGCCCCGTGGCGCGCGAGGTGGCAGCGTGCTAGCGGCCGCCATCCCGCGGCCCAGGGAGACTCTGGAGTACTATGGTCACGGTGTCGACGGGGCTTCTACTACATCGACCTGGGGGTTTTCAGATGACGGTCCCGGAGACTCTGGCGAGGGTGTCGATCCTCCCGGACCAGGTGCCCCCTCTCTCGGTGGCGGTGACGGAGTCCCTTCTCCAGGAGGAGCTTAGCGCGGTGCTGCCGGGCCACGAGTGGCCGGTCCGCCGCATCTCTGACTCGGAGTATGTGGTCTCCTTCCCCTCGGTGGCGGTCCTGCGCATGTGCGCCCTCGGTTCCTCCTTCACGCTCCCCATCCACCAGCTGAAGGTTGCCATCCAGCCATCCTCGGCGGCCCAGGAGACGGTGGCCACCCTCTCGGAGGTCAGGGTGCGCCTCCACGGGGTCCCTTTCGAGGCCCGGTCCCCGGAGGTGGTGGCGCTTATCTCTCAGGCGGTTGGCAAGCTGACGGAGGTGGACTTGGGTTCGCTGGCGGGCCACGGAGCGATCAGGCTGCGCATTCTCTGTCCGTCCGCCTCTGTGTTCCCTGTCTCGCTTCCCCGTTTCTTCTTTGACCGCGTGGGCCGGGACCTCTTGGTGGAGCTTGACGAGGCGGTGGTTGCCCCGGTGGCCAGCCCCCCGTCCAACCTCCCTCCCCCGGCCGGTGACGACCCGGGGGCGGGCCGCGGGACGGAGCGCTCCGACGACAGTGACTCAGGCTCCGACCCCGAGTCACCTCTCACCACCGACGCGTCGCCGCCCTCGCCGCTCCCCACTCAGGGAGCCGCTGGAGGAGGCCCGGCCTCCTCGCTGATGGCGGGCCGCTCTGGTGGGGGTCCCTTCTTGCCCGGAAGTCGGCCCCTGTCTCTGAGCGCTCCGGCCAATCTGGCTCCGATGGACCTCCCTCGCTGCTGCCGCCCCGACGCTCCCATCTCCTTCGACCTCGACATCGCGCAGTACGGCTCCAACCTCCCCGGGGTTCACCGCCCCGCCTGGCCCCCCCGGTTGCCTCATCCCCCTTGGAGCTGGAGTCCTCGGGGAGTGAGGGGATGGTCGTGTGCGCCAGCCTGTCCCCGCGGTCCCCCGGTGTGGTGTGTTACACCCTTGCTCCGGACACCCCTGCCCTGCTGGGACTCGCGCCGGCCGCCGGTGATCCTACCACCCCTGCGGCGGCTTCCAAGCTGCGCCGGTGCAGGGCCCCCAGGCCGCCTCTCCCGCCCCCCTCCCGCCATAGTGTTCGTCTCGCTGACTCCCGGACAGGCTTATCTGGGCCCCAGTCGACGGTGGCTGAGAGGGCCGCGCTCCGGGTGGCGGCGCGTGATGACTTATAAAGTACCTCCTCCGACCCTTTAGCTCCTTCCCCTGTCCCGGGCCCTTCGGGTTCGCTTGGTTCTCCGTTCTGTGTGCTTTTAGAGGTCTCCCTTTCTCACCTAGGGGAGGTAGCTGATGACTACCGGATTGTGTTCCGGGGCGATAAGGGCCCGCGTCTCGAGCAGCTCGCTGCCATTAAGGCGCGGGAGGGGTATGCGGGGCGATCGCTGCTTCCCGGGCACGTGATGCCCGGGAGCGAGAACACTCCCGGATCCTTACCGAGGACAGGCCCGTTGGGCCTGGCCCCAGTGGGGATCCCCCTCCTGCCCCTGATGTGCGGGAGATCACCCAGGAGCCTACCCCCTCGGGTAGGCCACGTGGGAGACCTCCCAAGGCAGCAGCGTCTCGCCCCCCTCCCTCCCGTGCACGTTCGGTCCCCACTAAGGGGACCGCCCTGGCCTAAGGGTCCTGATGGACATCCTTAGTGCCTTCCGGATGTTCATTTGGAACATCCGGGGGTTCGGACACGAGGGCCGACGCTGCCAAATCAATGATTACATCTGCCAGGAGTTGCCGGATATTGTCGGCTTTCAGGAGACGATTCGCCAAGACTTCACCATTTCCGAGTTGGAAGCCCTTAGCCGCTGAAAGTTCTCCTGGTCCTGGCTCCCTGCTTCTGGCCACTCCGGGGGTATCCTCCTGGGGGCGAAGGAGGATACCTTTGAGATAGATGATATGGACCGCGGGGAATTTTTCGTGAGCATGGCCCTCACGCATAGGCAGACTCGCTTCAGATTCGAGGTGATTGTTGTCTATGGCCTCGCGGACCATAGGAGGTCCACTGAGTTTTTGCTCGAGCTCAAGTCGAAGGTGGAACGGATTGATATCCCGGTGGTGATAGCCGGTGATTTCGATCTGATCCGCTTTGTACAAGACAAGAGCTCGGCGAACGTGGACCTCCCTAGGATGCGTATGTTTAACGACTGCATCGCTGATCTCGCCCTCCGCGAGATTGTGTAGGTGGGCGCTAGATATACATGGACAAACAAGCAGCTCCAGCCAATCCGCAGCGTCCTCGACCGTGTCTTTGTTTCTGTTGAGTGGGAGGTTGCCTTTCCCCTGTGTGCACTAAAAGCGGTCACTAGGATTGGGTCCGATCATACCCCGCTCCTCTTTTCTTCCGGAGGAGGCCGGCCTCCTAGATTGAACCGCTTCCACTTTGAGTCCTTCTGGTTACAGAAACGGGGCTTTGTGGAGGCGGTGCGGTCTAGGTGGCTAGCTGCGGTCGCCTCGATCCCTCGAGTTTACTGTGCTGTTGACATCTGGCACCATTGTGCCAAGGTATCTCGCCAGTTCATGAGGGGTTGGGGGGCTAACTTGGGGGCGGACCTTTGTGCCCAGAAGGCGACGATTCTGGGGGTGATCCAATCTTTGGATCGGGAGGCTGACCTCCACGGCCTCTCGGCCGAGGCGTGGTCCCATAGGTACTCTCTGGATACCTCCATTATGGAGATCTACAAGGGAGAGGAGGCGTTACAAGCAATGAGCCGCCAACGGACGGTCCAAGGGGAATCAAACACGGCCTACTTCCATGCCGTTGCGAATGGTAGGAGGAGGAAGTGCTCGATCCCCTGCCTCTGGGTGGGCGAGGTCCTGTTGGAATCCCCACGGGCCCTCTCCGCCCATATTTATTCTTTCTACCGGGACCTTTTCTCGGCGGCCCAGCCTTCGGGTCTCTCGCTTGCCCCGGACTTCTGGTCGGATGCCGCGCTGGTCTCCCAGGTGGAGAATGAGGACCTCACCCGTCCTTTTCTCCCGGAGGAGGTGGCGGCGGCCCTTAAGTCCATGAAGGCTGGCTCGGCCCCGGGTCCTGATGGGTTGCCCGTGGGCTTCTTCCAGACCTTCTGGCCTCAGCTTCAGCCGTTTGTTCTCCAGATGTTCCAGGAATTCTATGTTGGAACCCTGGTGATGTCTCTTCTGAACCTTGGCGTGATTACCCTGATCCCCAAAGTAGTGGGGGCCACGGACATCCGCCAATTCCGCCCGATTACTGTGATTAACGTCATCCATCGCCTGTTCGCCAAGGTCTGTGCTCTCCGTCTCGCTCCGGTGTTGGAGCGGCTTACCCACCCCCTTCAGTTCGCCTTCTTGAAGGGACGCCTCATTCATGACGATGTCTTGGCCTTCCATGAAATTATTCATGAAGTCAATAATCAATGTCAATGAGGGGTATTTCTCAAGCTGGACTTCCAGAAGGCCTATGACCGCTTGGACTGGGCCTTCTTGAGGTTGGTGCTGGAGAGGCGGGGTTTTGACGACCGTGTGATCCGTTGGATCATGCAGTTCGTGATGAGTGGGCAGACGGCGATCAACATCAATGGGGAGATTGGCCCATACTTTCGTCCATCCTGCGGGGTTAGGCAGGGGTACCCTATTTCCCCTCTCCTGTTCAACGCGGCGGTGGACGCCCTAGCGGAGATTTTGGATATGGCCAGAGTAGCTGGACACATCTCGGGGGTGGTGGGCCATCTGATACCGGGTGGTGGAATCTCCCACCTCCAGTACGCGGATGACACCATGATCATGGTACAGGGCTCGGACCTTGACATCATTAACTTGAAGTTCCTGCTACTATGTTTCAAGTCCTTGTCCGGGCTTACGATCAACTTCGACAAGAGCGAGGTGATGATTCTGGGTTACTCCGACGCGGATCGCCAAAGGATAGCTGATAACCTGAATTGTAAGCTGGGTGACTTCCCTATTACCTATCTGGGGATGCCCATCCGGGAGACTAGAGTTTTGATCAGGGATTTGGCTCCCTTAGTCTCGAGGGTATGCTCACGAGCGGAACCTTGGCGGGCACGCCTTACGACCAAGGGGAGCAAGTCCATACTGATTAACTCATGTATCTCGAGCCTGCCCATGTACCAGATGGGCCTGTACCTTCTGCCTGAGGGGACCCATGCCGACTTCGCCAAGGAGTTGTCTAGGTTCTTTTGGGCGGCAAGGGATGGCCATCAGAAATATCATATGGTCAAATGGGCAGATGTTTGCGCCCCCAAATGTCTTGGGGGCTTAGGGATCCTTGACTCTCGGCGCTTTAATGTGGCGCTGATGCTGAAGTGGGTTTGGCGCATCCTTAGGGATGATGGAGGGCTCTGGCTGCAGCTTATCAAGGCCAAGTACCTCCGGGGTCGGCCCCTTTTGGCATGCGAGAGGCGGGAGGGCTCTCAGTTCTGGAGAGCCATCCAGGAGATCAAACACTTCATTGGCTTGGGAGTGTCCTTTGGGGTGGGGTGTGGCCGTGGGGTGCGGTTCTGTCTTGATCTGTGGCTACTCCCAATACCGTTGGGGGTCCAGTTCCCCGGGCTCTTCGCCATCTCCTCCTCCCCAGCGGCGCTGGTGGCGGAGGTCTTTAGCGACGGTAGCTGGAACATCCTGTTCCGGCGCTACCTCAGCGTGGACGAAGCCGCGGACCTGATGCAGCTTCGGGGCTCCCTCCCGGCAACCTTAGCGACTTCCCCGGATTCGGCCACATGGCAGCTGCAGCCGTCCGGGGAGTTCTCGGTGAGCTCGGCTTACCGGGCCCTGGAGCAGAGCTGACCTGGACCTCCCCCTTGTGGAAGGCCCCCCTTCCGCTTAGTATTAGGATCTTCGTATGGCAGCTGCTTCGGGACAGGCTTCCCTCGGGAGTCGAGGTGGCCAAGCGTCACGACCCGGGCAATGGATTATGTCCCCTATGTGGGACTCCGGAGTCCTGTGCCCATATTTTGTTTTCCTGTTCGGCTGCGCGGGCGCTTTGGTCCTTTGTCCAGGAGGCGCTGGGGCCTGCTTGGCAGGCGCATGAGCTCGGGGAGTTCCTGCAAACCCAGGCAAACAGGGCCGGAGGAGGGCGCCGCCTCTTCTGGCTTGTGTTTGCGGGCATCTCTTGGACCTTGTGGAATGTGCGTAACAAGATGGTGATTGAGAAGATCTTTCCTTCCCGCGTGACTGATCCAGTTTTCTCCTTTCTTGGCTTTCTTCAGCAGTGGTCTCCCCTGGTGCGGCAGCGTGACCGGTCGACCTTCGACGACACTCTTCAGACCTTGAGGACAGCGGCTCTCCCCCTCTCGGTCCCTGCCTCGTCGGCCTCTTCGGTGGCATGAGTGTTCCTCCAGTCGCCTCGTCGTACCTTTTTGCTTTTCGTTTGGACTTGTCTGTGTTGTGGTCCCAGCGGACCGTCATTTCCTTTTCTTTTATGTTTTGGCTTCGGCCTGCTTGGATGATGTATGAATCTTGTATGTGGATGTTGTTTTATTTATAAAACAGGGCGCAAGCCTATTTCGAAAGATTTATAAGTTCGTCTGGTAGTCGTCTCGTTTTATTTGGTTGAGTTTGCACTTAACATCGAAAAATTCAGAATATGTATACGCTCAATCAGGCCTACTTACACAGTGTTCTTTCAATTCTGAAGTACAGTCCCATCGCTCCCGCTGATCTCGTTTAAAGAAAATTGAGTTTCTGAAAATAAATCAGAATATGAGCAGTTATGTATTATCAGATACGTGCATACTCCCTCCATACCGGTTTTGTTGGACTTACACGGAGTTTAAAAAAATGTTTGACTATAAATTTAAACAATAAAATATGAATTATATGTCAAAAAACTATACCATATTAAAGGTTTTTTTAAAATATAAATCCAATGATATAATTTTTGCAATATATAATTCATGTTTATTGACCAATTTTATGGTCAATTTTTTTCTTAAACTTCGTATTAGCCCAACAAACCGGTATAGATGTAGTACTATCGATTGAAAATAATATAACTCTGACCTACACAAAAATAAATAAAAGTATCACGTATTTTATAAAAGGAACTTCATGTTGCATGTAGGATGTGCCATTGGCAAAATCCATAACTGTTTTCAAAAAAAAAATTAAAAAAATTATATATATATATATGATTTTTAAATTTTTTAACATAGAGGAACTGAAAAAAGTAACATACCCCTTTTTTCTCGAAACAGGTTTCTACCCCGCTTTATAAATCTAACGACAATGGCCGAATTGATACAAGATGACGGCAAGACCTTCTTACAGAGTAGATCAAAGATAAACAAAATAACACATGGAAAACCTAAAACTACAAAGATATTTAAATGAGACAGAGTGGATCCGTGGATCCATGACGCCACCTCGAAGAGGGTAACAACGCCCACACCACCACCATTTAAGACTGCAATGGTCAAGGGTCTTCACCCCGGAGCCCTAGCATGGAGAAAGTAACCACAACAAAGCCCCCAAGGGGGAAATGACACTTGCAAGCATCACCGTTGTTGGCACCGAAAGCGCTGAGCTTTTGCCGGGAACAAACCTTCGCACTGCTCGCTGTCCCCGAGATAGGCCTCCAAAACGCGATTTGGGAGATGCCAAAGCCGAAGCACCACCAACTCCAGGATCCCCCTTCGTCCGCTCCTCGCCATCCACATGACCGAAGAGAGAGAGACCACCACCACGTCGCTCTCCGTATAGTTGCCTGTGCAGTTCACCTTCCGGGACCGCCGCCCCGACATAGGAGATGTCGCCCACGACGCGACAGCGCCACAATGACACGTCCACCAGAATGCCAGAGAGGTCCAATCCAGCTAGCCAGCACTCAGAAAGAGGGGGTTCAACTAGCAGGACGCAACCGCGGTTAAACCCGCAGAACCCAAGACACGGGACTTCTAGGCGGTCACCAGATCTAGGCCACTGCCCTGATTCGGCACCCCAACCACTCCATGGCTAGGGATGGGCTCCCAGTTAAGCTGGGTGCCCATGAAACCGAAGTAGGAAGTAGGGCCCGCCAACCTAGATCCGGGCCAAGGCAGTCCCTTCTCCATCGAGGCTAGCTTCGCCCGCCGCCACCACCTACCCGTCGGTTGTCTCAGTCCTCTCCGCCCCAACTCCGGTGTAGGGAGCCCTAGGCCCTGCCCACCACCAACGCAAATCCTTGTAGAAGCAGGACACCACTATCGACACCAATGTGAGGTAAAATCTAGCACCACCTTGCTCCGTTGCCTCCACCACGATGAGCCTCCACCGTCGCGTCACATCAGCCTACCGCGCATGGGAGCTTCGCCCCCGTCGTTGAGCACCACCGCCGCTAGCTGAGGCGCCCCGCACGCCTCCATGCGTGCGGGAAGAGGAAGGCAGTCGCCGCAACCGCCCATTGTCGGGCAATGCTCGCTGGCGGGGGAGGAAAGGAAGGGCGGAGGCTGACGCTAAGGTTGGTCGCCTCGGTCGCCGGTGGAGGGGGGAGGAGGGAATGGGCGATGCAAGACGGATTGGATGGTGGGAAGAAATAGTACAACCCACGACTATCAAAAAAAAAAATCCAAAAAAAAGGACAGAGAATCCTCTGGAATGGTGTACATAATCCCTCAAGATTCTAAAATGGACAATGTGCAACGTGGTTCTGAGAGGAGTTTACCGACCCATGTGTCAGCGAGTGGGATATGTTCGTTCTACTGTATTTTTTCTGTCTTCTAGCAGTACAGATCCATCGCCACGGCTTCCGCCTCCAATTCAGAGGGAGCCCAAACAGAACATGGCTAAGATGGAAAATATCTCCCCGGCGAATAAAATGTTCTCCCAGGCGGCGGAGCTTTCCGGCCGCTCCGCTTCCGGTCGGTGCACAGATCCGTGGGTAGGTGGTGACGCGGCGCCGGATTATCCTCCCATGGGTACGCCCCCGACCCCGATGTCTTCTGCTCTCCTTCTGAGTTCCGAGGCCTTGCGATTAGTTTTTTTTGTTGCCATTCGATTATCTTGCGCCAAATGCTGTGTCAATGTACAAGAATATGGCGAATTCAGAGAAGCTGTCGTTTCTTGCGGAACTGGTGTGTCGAGCCGGTCGATTTGGGTGGTGGCATAGAATGATTGTAATCTAGTGCTGGCATAGAATGATTGCAAGCATGAGTTGGTTGATTTATTTACAGCCAATCCGAAACGAATTTTTTGCTTGTTTAATTTACTGTCCCCAAGTTACTCTGAACTTTCACGAGAGTTCTTCTTTCTTAGAATACAGTGTTCTTCTGAAGGTAGTGAAATATGCTGATAAGAATATTTTTCTTGATTCATCCCTTACATATTACCAACACTCTTAACCATTGTTCGATGTCAACTAGCCAAACAATTTAGTTCTAGAAAACTTACTTTAGTTGTGATAACAGAACTATGACTCTATGAGCTTGGGAGCTGACTCGATCGGGAGGCCGTCCTGGCGGTTGGTTCTGGGCAATATCCTCGCTAGAGTGTGACAATGAAGACCGGGAGTCGTCATCTACGTCCCATTCGAGGTCGTCCTGGGGTACCGTTGCTGGTGGCCTCGCGATCCCTAGTCGAGTTGTCGAGGGCGTGCAAGTGGATGGAGAAAAGAAGGCAAATATGCTGGTAAGAATTTTTCTTAATTCACCCATTACACATTAGCAGCACTTGTAACCGTTGTTCGATGCTAATTAGCCAAACCATGCACTTGTAGAAAACTTGCTTTAGTTATTAGCTGTACCTATTCACCTCTACCTCTTTTCTTGTGAGCTATATTAGAGAAAGTCTGACTAAACTCGATTTGAAAATATAATACAGATGCATTATCTAAAAGAATTATATGGACGCACTAGTGAGGCTATTTGTTACAGGTACAAGTAAATCCTGAAACACAATGCCGCCATTATTCTTTAAACTATAATAAAACAGCTATGTTATATCATCAATGCATGACATAATCTTGATTCGGACTAAATCTTATTTGCTAACTAAGCAGGGCACTACTGGTTTACGGGAGGGAACTTATGAAGGAAGAGAGATCCGGGGGCGTGGGTATTTGGACTGCCCCATCAAGCATTTGTGTCACTTTGAGCATGGTTGGCCGCATGGTCGGCTCCTCCTGAAGGCACCACAGTGCTACAGCCACAAAGCGCTCAGCCTTTTTTATGTTGAAGTTCGCCTCTTCATCGCCGTCCACCAGCAAGTCGATCCTCCCAGATCTGTAACAGTCGTTTGCCCAGTAAGTTAGTATTGTCTGCTCTTCATCAGCAATCTCTAGCTCCACGTTCTTCCTGCAACACACAAGCTCCAGCAGAATCACCCCGAAGCTGTAAACATCGACTTTGGAAGTGATCCCTATGTTCTTGAACCACTCTGGGGCAACGTATCCTCGAGTACCCCGAATTACGGTGTTTGTCTGTGTCTGATTGGCCCGAAGAAGCTTGGCCAGGCCAAAGTCTGCAATCTTCGCCATGAAGTTTTCGTCCAGAAGGATGTTCTGTGGTTTTATGTCGCAGTGGATAATCTGTTTGCTACACTCCTCATGCAAGTAGAGCAGTCCTCTTGCTACTCCGAGTGCGACTTGAACACGGAGGCTCCAATGTGGCTGGGCATCACTGAAGATAAATTCGTCCAATGATCCATTTGGCATGAATTCGTACACTAGCAGTCTGTCAGTTCCCTCATTGCAGAAGCCAAGCAGCCTGACCAAGTTCTTGTGAAACGTCTGCCCGATGGTTTGCACTTCCACCATGAACTCCTTCTCGGTCTCTTGCTGGAGCTTTTCAAGTTTCTTGACTGCAATGCTTGTCGCATGCTCATCTTGCAGCTGTCCTTTGTACACAGTACCGGAGGCACCACTGCCTAGCACCTCACGGAATCCATCGGTTGCCTTCTCTAGCTCATTCAGAGTGAAAATTTTCAGGGCCAATAAGGAACTACCTGATGATTGTGATGACTGGATTTTCTTCTTAGAGTGTATCGAGATACCACAGTATGTGCCAAAGAGCAGAATGGATATAAGGAGAATGTTGACTAATACAGAGCTCCCAAAAAACAAGGAACTACCAAGAATCCAATACTTCCTGTCCTTCTTCCATTTGTTAGAGCTTATCCTGAGCTGGGACTCTGAAGTATTGCTCCTAGGCACCTTGATAAGAACTGTCCTCTGGACATTGTCTGCCATATTCCCATTGGATAAAGGGAGCTTTTTCTTGTAGCAGGTTTGTGAGTTTGCGTCAAAGACAGCTGTGGCGCAGAAGCAATCAACCACACACAGCCTCCTGCACTCTGTCTCGTCTATGGGGCTATACTGCTCATAGTCGGATTGTGGCCAATCAACATTATCGATCGGAGTCATCTCGAACTGCGCTGATGCTGCTACCTCATCAAGGTCACAACTTTGTGGTACAAAATCAGGCCTGCATCCTTTGTACTTCCTTTCCTCGTCGAAGAATTTGTATTGTTCTGGGCACATGCAGGTTGTCTGATTCTTGGTGCCATCAAAGGTGCAGTAACTGTTGAAACCGCATGCACCACTGCCCACCTGTACCAGTACACTCTGGCAGATGTTCTGGGGGATTGAGCTTACCGCCTTCCATTGCAAGCTCCATTGGCTTCTGGTGTTGCTGCTCTTTGGGTACACATACTGCCGAAATACACCGTCTGAATCAAGCCTTGCGAGTTGGAAGAAATCACTCTTAGAGTAAACCTCTGCTGAAGTGATATTGATCTGTGTCCCATTCTTCAAGGCAAAGTATACCCTGCCGGTTTCATTGAACACCAACTGTGAGCCATTCCCAACTGTATTGCTTGCCCAGTATGCAGTGTACCGAAAAGTAGAATTCTCGGCAACAGGATACATCACAAGATTACCATCAGACTGCACAGCTAAGAGAAACCGGCCATCGGAGTAGTCCGTGGTGAGGAGACGGCTTCTGACTACCTTGTCCTGACCCAGAGGGAGCACTTGGGTGGGCAAGATGGTATCAGCCGGGATGTCAAAGGTCTCCCACGTTGGTGTGCCATCTGCGCCAACAAGCATGAAATCCCCTGTGTCGAGCATCGTGGCGTAATCCGCGCTGGGGACCCGGGGACTCCAGACCTCATTGCCAGATTGGTCGCGAAGCGAGAGCAACCCTTCCTTGGTGAGCTGCAGCACAGAGCTGGACGACACTTGCACTGGTGTGTCCAGACCGTCCGAGTTGCTCTTGGCGTACCAAACAACAGTCTGGTTGGGGATCTTGTTGAACCAGACGCCCAGGAGGTAGAAGGAGTTGCCCTCTGGCTTCAGGAAACCAAACGCAAAGTCGCCGGAGGGCGAGAGCCACGAGGTGTTTGGCCCCTGGGGTGTCAAGGAGGAGCCCAAGGTGATGTTTACTTGCGCTTGAGCAGATGATATGCTCAGGAGCAGCAAGAGTTGGAGGAGGCACCAAGGGAAGAGGTGAGGTGCCATATCTTTTTCTTGTTTCGTGCTTCTACTGATGCTGAACATGCTTATGCCCCTTCGAGAGTGGTACTTAACAGAGACGACTCGCCTTTTTGGAACAGTATGCGTCCACACGGCACTTGGAGAATCATGTCCATGGATTGGATTTTTGTGTGGAATAGCCTGTGAGGTGCCATTGCTTTTTGCTTGTTTCCTGCTTCTACCGATGCGGACACGCGTATGCCCCTTGGAGAATGGTACTTGACAGTCATGACTCGCCTCCCTGGAACAGTATGCGTCAATACGGGTGCGTGGATAATCATGTCCATGAATTGGATTTTTGTGTGGAACAGCCTTTTGAGGTTGAGAGCTGAGATTGAACCGGTCAATTGATGCTACTAGTTTGCTTCTGGAGATGTACAGTTCATCTACTATTCCTGTGCCTAATTGCTTCTGGAGTAGTTCACATTTCCTTGTCACGCATGGAAAAGCTTTGCCTGCTGAACATTCTTTGAGAGAAGTGACTTTTGAACTTGAGAAAGCAGGTATTTCTTGAATATGCTATTTTCTGTTAGATCAACTGTTCGGAAAAATAGCCAGTATATGTGGATGAAAGTAAATTGCCATAGACCTTGTTTGGTCCTAGTAGCCATTTTTTTCTGGTGAATGAGAAACGTGTTCATATTTGCACGAGCGACTGGTTTTCTGAGATTCTAGAGCGAATTATTCTTATTTCCCAACAGAGTGCCCTGAAATTTGGTTTCAGATAGAGGAACTGAGACAACATGTAACATTATTCGGCCCTTAATCCAGATGATGTCTTTAGTTAGTCCAAGTTCTGAATCCTGGCAAAAGTTTACCCAATTCTTGCTCTTATTTCCTACTAGTAGTATTTGTGGATTATAATTGTATGATTCTGTATGCATCTCAAGGAAATCATTCAAGAGTTACCATTGACTTGACTTGAAATGGCACAATAGGTCATCGGTCACACATAGAAAGCACTTCCATGACTGACGACGGCCAGTAACGGAAAGCTAATACCTTGCTCTACACTCTACAGCCTGTACTTCGTTGGAAAATTTGATCCTGCCAACATGATAGTGACATTGAACCGGTCAATTGTGACCAGTGGCCTCACCATTACGCGCATTAGTCTTTTTTTATGAGAGGATTCCTGTGTCTGTGACGTGCTTAAATACCCCATTGGCGTTTGCGTGAAGGCAGGGGAACGAGGACTCGACCCATTGGTTCCCTGGTCCACGTGGCTACTGTTAGAGTGTGTATAGGCCTTTTTCCTATTTTTTTAAATGGTGAGTTTAGACCCGGTCTCCGTCATTTGATTGTTGAACTGTATAAAGTGGATTGCCTAACTGTTTTTATCGGATCGGTCTTTTGGAATAGTTGGTTAGTGCATAAAGCTTAACATGGTATCAGAGCCTAAGCCAATTTATCCTACAAATTGCTGTTATCCCCCTCTTGTCTACATATTGGTCTCTTGAGCCATACCTCTTTGTTTATACATGTTGCCTAACTCTTTCTATCAGATCGGTCTTTTAAAATAGTTGGTTAGTGCATAAAGCTTAACATTGATCAATTTATTGCAAAAATTATAAATATTCAATGTATTATAATCATGGATCAAATAGAGTTCAGACATATATCAACCATCGGAAAATAAAAAGCAACAAAAAACTATTCATTTTAAAGTCTATTAATAAGTCACCATAGTTTGAGGGGTTTTCTGCACTTTACTGGCCACAACAGTGTTGGGAAGCCCCGACAACCAGTCGCTCTATCCTTGGTGAGCTTCGTGGTCGTGGTCACGTGCATCAAAGCACTAGTTTGTTTAAAATTTAGCTTAGAGTTTGTAGGTGATTTTAGTAGAGTTTGCAGCAGAGTTTAGTATATAGTTTGTAGATGTTGTAATTTAGTTAGTTTTGAGGGGATTTGAACTATGTAGTATGTCGGTGCTAACACACGAATATTTCAAGTCTCAACAAATTTATTACACTGAATAACTGAAATGCAAAATATACACATTAACAAATGCAAGGATTCAGTTACAACCAAATTTCACTTCTTCTCTTTCTTACCCTTTTTATCATGTTGAACACATAATGAAATCCCTTATTTATCTTGCACAAAGCACTAGTTTTCTTCAACTGAAAAATAAATCTTGGAGACACCATATTAGGATGTACATATTCCGCATGATAGTTATACAAGGCTTGTTGCATAGCTTACTCTGCTACAACCGTTCTAGGCAGATCATTCATAATAGGAATACCTGGTATGATGAGTGGAGTTGTTGGTGCAGGCAGAGCCATTACAAATGAATGCACCACTCTTTTTCCTAGCAGCTCGAGTCCCCTAGCTGTTGCAAATGCCTCCTCCCTCATCTTTTTATTCCTTCTTGTGTGCACTAGCTCGCATGAACCAGTGGATCTCCTCTGCTCTATTGAACTAATGGACCTCCTGTCAACTTGGGATGCCATGATCTTACCTGAGAGGGGCCTCCTTCCCTCTCTTTATAAGCAAAGCATGGATAAGAAAAAACCAACAGTTTAAAGAACACGACATAAAGAAGCCAAAGCAATATAAAGAAATGAAATCACAAGGCAACAATGTAAAGAAGATGCACCAAATTTGGTTATCTTTATTCAATAGAATAATGGCTGTTCTAACTACATTTCTGTTTTCTTGTAGAGGATATGACACTATGCCTAGTTTAATATGTTAATATACACAAATGGTCATGCAACAAATGCATCCGTTCCAATTGTGGCCATGAAAGTTGTCAGGATAAAAAGTTTATCATAGTGTTTCTGAGGAATTTGAGATTATGGCGGTATGTTAAACTTAATTATGACTTCAAACCTTGCATGCATTTTGATTGAAACTAGCTAAGAAAACATTAAAAGCTAACTGTTGTTTTCTTATAATTTTTTTCGAGATCATCCCTTGCTACACAAGACAGGACTTTCTGAACCATGTCAATAGACACATTAATGACGATGGACAATTTGAGGTCACCTTGGTGCAAGAGGTAGTACCCAACAGGAGCTACAAGGTTTGACTCATCAACGAGGCAAACTGAACCTATTTTACTAGCCCTCATTGGACAGAACTTGTAGAAAGGTACGATATGGATGCCGGAACGAGGTTCATGGATCTACCTCGAGAACATAGCGTCATCTGTTTTTCATACGAGATTCTCGACAACTTAGAATCTTCTGACTTTGACGACCAACCCCTTAATTAGAGATTCTACAACTAGCTAGATATGTAGTTGAAGAAATTAAATAATTCTTTGGCATAGATGATGTTTTAGCTAGCTACTGTATGCTATTATTATGTTGCATGGTGATGTACTGTTATTTGATATTGTTGCTATATTCAATATTTCCAACATACTTGTTTTAATTAAAAAATTAAGTTAGTGACATTTAGATAAATCTGAACGCCACTATTACATATGTTACTGGTGGCAGTCAACAGACACACCAACAGTGTAAATGGCTACTGATGGCATGCTTCCTGAATGCCACTAGTAACCAGTACCGGTGTCACGGGATTGGTGGCGTGCATATTAAACCCCACTACCCCTTTTCCCAAACACCACTATTGAGCTATTTCCTACTAGTGCATCTGACTCGACTAGATTTGTTTTCTTTCATATTGATATGAGAGTTGACCAAAAATAGAAGTGACATGTCGTCTTGTTCGGGCTCCGTTGATGTTCCCCACTGCACGATGACCTTCGTTGGCACAATTATGTTGATTTTATTGCTTTCATGCGCATTCACATGCACAATGTTCATCTTCAGGGTGTTCTCTTCGTCGAAGACCTCTGTCCATCACCCCACATTTCTCATGCAGCTCCTACCCCACCGAAGCCACTGGTTTTTCTCATGTGGCTCCTACCCCACCAATGCCACTGGTTTCTTGCTGATGATGCTTCTAAGGCTGATAAGACTGCTGATGATGCTTTGGTCGATGCTTAATGCTTATGACCTACACGTATCTACCTACTCCGATGCTCTTGCAACCTATCATGATTATCTAGCTATTTATACTATGTGTTGTGATGAGGAGGCTCGTGTTGTTGTTGTTGTTCTATCTGTCGGTGTTCTCCCTTGTTTGCCTCTAAGTTTATATGTCTTGGTTTTGTTGCCGAGATGTGGATTCACCTTTGACAACACTATCATTCATCTGGCGATTCTCTCTATCTATTTGTGGCCCGTCAGAAAATGATGTACATGTGTACAAGTTTGAAACTTAAACTTGAAAGTATCTAACTTGGGTAAAAAAGATAAACTACCTTATTAATAGTACTCAAGTTACATATTTCTCATTTTTTGTGGAATACACATACCTACATAATTTTCTTTAAAATTAGTACGCATAAGTACGTGCAACCAAATTTTCTAACACTTAAAAATACGAGTTATCGGTATGTTTGAGAATCAGAATCATGTACCAAGACCATTGGCTTTTTCGAGAATGATAGGGCTCTTCTATGATAATCTCGTCTTCTTGATCCACAATGAATAGGTTCAAAAGAGGAGATCTAGTGGAGACGGGTTGCCAAGAATAGCTCGGAGGATGTGAGAGTCCTTGTGGTGGAGTCCCGGTGATTGACATGGTTATACCCTACGGGTACATGATCTCAGCATACCTGGTCTAGCCCAAGGAAGGCCCACGGCAGATGTACGCCGGCCCATGAAGATTTTCGGGTGGCCAAGGCCCATGAGGCCTTCGGATCCTTGGAGAGCAAGACTAGCGTAGATAGGAAATTCAAAGGGGTAAAACCCTAGAACCTGTAACCGACTAGGTCTATGCCCGAGACATGCCTGAGTCTATATAAAGGCTAGGAGGGCACTGTTGGAGATATGCCCAAGAGGCAATAATAAAGTGGTTATTATCATATCTTCATACTTATGATAAATGTTTACATACCATGCTATAATTGTATTAACCGGAAACATTAATACTTGTGTGATTTGTAAACATAAAAGAGTCCCTAGTAAAGCCTCTTGTTAAACTAGCTTGTTGGTTAATATATGATCATGGTTTCCTGATCATGAACATAGATATGTTATTAACAACAGGGTCATATCATTAGGAGAATGATGTGATGGCCATACTCCTATAGATAAGCGTAGCATAAAGATCAAGTCATTTTAATAGTTCAATTGCTATATGCTTTCTGACACATAGTAACCTAATTCCTTCGACCATGAGATCATGCATATCACCTTTACCGGATGGATGCTTTGATGACATCAAACACCACACCGTAATTGGGTGGCTATAAATGTGGCATTGAGTGTTCGGAAAGTATTGGTTGAAACACATGGATCAAGAGTGGGATTTGTCCATCCATATGACGGATAGATATACTCTGGGCCCTCTCGGTGAAATGTCATCCAATTAGCTTGCAAGCATGTGGTAGCTCACAAGGGATCACATATCACGGGAACGAGAAAAGAGTACTTATCGATGTGAGGTTGAACTAGGTATGCAGAGATACCGACGATCAAAACCTCGGATAAGTAAACTATCGTGAGACAAAGGGAAATTGGTATCGTATGTAAGTGGTTCATTCGATCGCAAAGTAATCGTAGAAATATGTGGGAGCCATATGAATTTCCAGATTCCTCTGTTGGTTATTGATCGGAGAAGTGTCTCGATCATGTCCGCATAATTCACGAACCGTAGGGAGACACACTTAAGGATTCGATGTTGTTGAGTAGTTATGGAATGATGAGTAAGAGACCGAATGTTGTTCGGAGTCTTGAATGGGATCCGGGATATCACGAGGAGATCCGGAATGGTCCGGAGAATAAGATTCATATAAGGAAAGTCCCGTTTCGGAGTTGGAGAATGGTTCCGGTGTTTTCATCGGGAATGTTCTAGAAGGTTCCGGAATATCCGGCACTCCGGGGGGGAAGGGGTACATGAATGTGTTATATCAAGTTGGTATGAATGCATTATGTACTTGGTGTCTTCGCTGTCCAAAATAAAGGGTTTATTCAAATCCTAGTTTGAAAAATCAAATGGCTAGTTTGAAAAGTCAAACGGCAGTTTTTGGAAAGAGGAGAAGGAAGTTTGAAACCGAGTTGGGGAGGAGTTCCCTCCTCCAACCGGCGGCCCACCTCCAAGCCGAGTTGGGGAGGGACTCCCCTCCCCTTGGACGCACCTCCCACCTATAAAGGGAGGGGCAGGGCTGCCCCTCCAAGACACAAGATCCTCTCCTCTAAACCCTAATTTGGTGCCGCCACCTCCTGCAGCTGCCGCCACCTCCTAGGGCTCCTCTAGCCGCCGACTTGGGCAAACCCCAAGCCCTAGCCGCCGGCCTAGCACCTCTTCCTCGTGTGTCTAAACCCTAGATCGCCGAGGGCTCTCTCATAGTCCACCATACTCGCTCGGCTTAAGGCGAAGCCTGCGAGATCTCCCTCTACTTCGGTGCACGCCGTTGTCTTCGAATCGCGAGGAGAGTGCTACAACCTCCATTTCTTTGGAACAAGGGAGAGGAAGGTCTTCGTCGAGCAGAGCGTGTGACCGATTCTGGAGCGCTAGGAGCATAGCCGGAAGGATCGTCTACGCGATCTTGAGATCGGGAAGAGTACGACTACATCACCCACGAGAATCTGCTCTCGTTAACCACTTTGGAATCTTCGAGGGTAAGTTATTCCATCGACTCGTTGCTACAATCTAGTAGATAGATCTTGGCTTGTTTGTTTGTATGCGATAGAAAATTTTTGTTTTCCATGCTACGAACCCCTACAGGCACGACCTAGATCTCTCTCTCATACTTTCGCATACACACCTCCACGCCAGATCGAATCTGCGCACCCTGTAACTTTCGGTTCCGCCGTAATCAAGAGCAGACAAGCAGGAGTAGGGTTTTCCCTCCGGGGGCCTAAACTGGGTAAACCTCGTGTCCCTGTTGCTTGTTTGCTAACCGTTCGCGATCTCCAGATCCCCATCTTCTCCAAAACCCAAGTCCATAACAATGGGCATTGGCGATTAAACCTCGTCAATTGGCGCCGTCTGTGGGAACTGGGGGCTGATTGTCTGCGACCGTGTGATCCCAACCCGAGCGATCTACAACTCTGCCGACGGAGAGTCACCTCCTCTTCGGGCTTTCGACTTCGCCCACTGGCGACCACCATGAAGGACTTGAGCCGTGGCGGCGAACTCGAGATCTTATTCGGAGCTTCGCTTCCAGTGGGACAGACCGGCACCTCCGCCTCCACGGCGGGTGCCCTACCATCGATCAGGCCCGCTTCATGGGCTCCACACCTGCTCGCACATCATCATCAACAGATGAGTCACGACAACAAGGCCGGCAACTCCGATCATGCGATCGCCGCCGGGTGAAGGACCCTACGGTTCGGATCCGAAGCTGCGGCGGCGGACCAATCTATGGCGCTACCAATGCGCCGTAGTCATCGAGCGGCGTGGATCAGCAACCCCAACCCGCCTTTCGAACCCCAACCCGCAGGACAAAAATGGCGGGAACAGAAGTAGCCAGTCCCCCCCACCCGAAGGGGAGAACAACGGCCACGTCATCCGCCTCAACAAGGAGGGATGGGACCAAGCACGCGCCGCTATGGCGGGCAACACAGTCCTGCCTACGGACGCCTCACGGGAACTACTGATGGCATACCACTTCCTCCTCATCGAGGAGCACAAGAAACAGGTCAAGATGCAAGAGACGCTTAAAAAACGCAAGCAAGCAGCCTCATAGTCTAGCGCGCGACGAGCTGCGCTCTCCGCCATGGGCATCGGCTCTAGCACGAATGGCAACCAAGGAAACAAGCACCGCTCTCGGTTGGATAACATGGATCCCAAAGAGCGCCGCGAGGTGACCCGAACCCTCCACACATCCTTCATGGAGATGGACGCTGACGGCAACGTCATCCTGAAAACGCCGTAGGCTGCGATCATGGTAGCCACTACATACCTAGCGGCCCACCCACCTCCGGAAGGGGACCCGAAAAGAGCCATGCATAAGTCCGCACTTACCGGACTCGAACTCGTCGGAGCCGCGCTCCACCAGGAAGCTCCTACGGATCCAAAGAAGAAAGCTCCGGCCAGGCACGACCGTAGCCCCACCCCTTCATCCAAAGAAGAGGAACATGACCTTTCTCGAAGGAAGAAGAGCTCGCGCCATCATAACCGCGACTACGACGCCAGGGACGCGCTGACACAGCGCAAAATAGACAAAGCACGAGCCAAGCGCGCATGCTTGTCTGGATCTGAGATGGACGAAGACGAAGGAGAACTTTGCGGAGCCCGATGCTTCAGCAGATCTGTTCGACGAACAAAGATGCCGCGTAATTTAAAACTTCTTTCGGATACTCCGAAGTTCGACGGCACGCAAGACCCAAAGGCATGGCTCAGCGATCACCTGTCATCCGTCAAACTGCACGGCGGCAACAAAGAAACCGCCATGCAATGCCTTTAGCTGCAACTAACAGGCGCAGCTCGGATCTGGCTTAGCAGCCTATCCTCAGGGTCCATCCGAAGCTAGGAGGAGCTGGCTTACAGTTTCATCCGAAACTTTAAAGGCACTAGCAAGAGGCCCGCCTCGATCGAAGAACTGCGGGCCTGTACTCAAAGAACGAGTGAATCCATTCGCTCGTACATACTACGCTCGTCCAACACCAAGAACTCCACAGCACACATCTCCGAAGAGAGGGCCATCGACGCCTTCAAGGACGACGTCAAGCGCCAGGACTTCAAGGAGGAACTCGGGCGTGTCAAGCCCAAAACACTCGACCACCTCATGGACATCGCCAACAGGTGGGCCGACAGCGAAGACTCCAGCCACCGGGCACACTCGGAGGAAGAGGACGACTACAGCCAACGACGAGAGCGCCGTAGCAAGAGGAGATCGCGCGTCTACGACGATCGCGACGGACCCGACATGGTCGCGGCCGGCTACGCCGATCGCCACAACGACGCCAACCACAACAGCGGAGGATACCGCAGAGGAAACTTCCGCGATGAAGGACGCCCAGCATAGTCGTGGCAACGCCGCGACCGCGATAACGGACCCTCAACATACGGAAAACTTTCGGGTCCATGCACCATCCACTTCTACATCGACAAGCAGGATGGCAAAAATAAGGCAAGCCACATGCTCAAGGACTGCCGCGAGTTCCAGAAGCTCAGCGAAAGCATGGTTCAGATGAGGCAGGAAGCCCCAATTCCTGCGTTCGGGAATGCACCCGCGCCAGGTGAGGTAGCGCACGGAGCTCCTCCACCACCACCTATAGGAGGTCCGAATCACCCAGTCGCACCAGCATAGAACAACGCCGGGAATGGGTATCCCCCGCCGAAAGGAGCACTGATGATTCAGAAGGGGCGCCTAACGAATAGGGTGCAGAATAAAATCACTCATCAGATCAACCTGGCCGTAGCAACTCCACCCGCCATCCCTGAGTACCTCAGCGGATCGGAGTCCTGCATTACGTTCAGCCGTTCGGATCACCCTTGCGGATCCTCTCCCAGTCATGCTGCCACAGTGCTGGCGCAGATCGGAGGTTTCGAGATGATCCGCGTCTTCATGGACGGCGGCATCAACTGATGTTCGCAGCACTCTAGCAGCAATGCGGATCCTTGATGCAGCCTGGAACAATGATCGAACGCGTTCCACGGCATCTTTCCAGAGAAGGGCATATTCCCCTGGGCAAAATATGGCTTGGCTTCATCTTCGGCAAGCCGGATAACTTCCGACTCGAGCGGCTCTAATTCGAAGTGGTGGACTGGCCATCGCAATACCACGCCATCCTCGGGCGTGTAGCATTCGCAAGGTTCTTGGTCGTCCCACACTACTCATACCTGCTACTCAAGATGCCAGGACCCAAGGGCGTCATGACAGTCCACGGGAGCTTCACCCGATCGGACCAATGCGACAGGGATTTCAACAGAATCTCCCAGTCCTTCGGCATGCAAGACGAGCTTGTAAAGCTCCGCGAGGTGACGAACAATGGGGCACCCCCAATCGCAAGACAAAACGCACCCGACATGTCTTTCTACTCTACCGTCAACACAAAAAAGGTGCAGGTCCACCCGACGGATGCCTCCAAGACGGCGCTGATTGCCAACGACCTCAGCCCCCCATAGGAAAGCGCGCTCGTCGAATTCCTCCATGAGCGCTGGGAAATCTTCGCCTGGTGTCCTGCGGACATGCCAGGAGTTCCCAGGAAATTCGCCGAGCACGCACTCAACGTCTTTCCAGACACCAGGCCCGTCAAGCAGTCCATCTGGAGACTGTCCGAGCCATGGGCCGAAGCTATCGGGAAGGAAATCAACAGACTACTCGCTGCAGACTTCATCAGGGAGATCAAATAAAGCGGGTGGCTTGCAAATACAGTGATGGTCCCAAAGAAGGACACGGACATCCTACGGATGTGCGTGGATTTCACGTCGCTAAACAAGCACTTCCCAAAGGACCACTTCCCTCTTCCTCGGATCGACCAGATCATCGATTCGACTGCAGGATGCAAGAAACTCTCCTTCCTCGACGCCTACTCTGGCTACAACCAGATTCGACTTAAGGTCGAAGATCAAGAGAAAACAACGTTTATCACACCGTTCGGAGTGTTCTGCTACAACACAATGCCCTTTGGGCTAAAGAACGCAGGTGCCACGTACCAGCGATGCATGCAGGCATGCCTGAAGGACCAGATTGGTCGCAACATCTAAGTCTATGTGGACGACATAGTCATCAAAACCAGGGAGGCGAAAACGCTCATCGATGATCTCCGCGAGACGTTCGATAATCGCGACCGCTACAGGATCAGGCTCAATCCCGAAAAGTGCGCCTTCGGCGTCCCACCAGGACAACTCCTTGGCTACTTCATCTCCCAGCGAGGGATCGAGGCGAACCCGAAGAAAATCCGGGCCATCATGGCAATGGAGAAGCCAAAGAATCTCAAGGGTGTCCAGCAGCTCGTAGGGCGAATAACGGCATTGAGCAGGTTTATCAGCCGCATGGGCGAGAAGGCCCTGCCATTCTACCAGCTGCTACGCAAGACAGATAAATTCGAATGGACGCCCGAAGCCGACGACGCATTCGAAAGTCTCAAGCGACTACTCTCCATCTCGCCCGTTTTGGTCACACCAAAGGAGCGCGAGCCTCTACTGCTGTACATAGCAGCCACACATCAGGTGGTCAGCACCGTGCTAGTGGTCGAACGACCCGAAGAAGGCAAAACCCATGGGGTCCAACGCCCAATTTACTATCTCAGCGAGGTATTGACGCCAACAAAACAGAGGTACCCTCACTATCGAAAACTCGCCTACGGCGTGTTCATGACGGCTCGTCGCTTGAGCAATTACTTCCAGGAGCACCAGGTGATGGTGGTCAACGAGGCACCTTTGAACAACATCCTGAATAACCCAGATGCCACAGGACGCGTGGCCCTATGGGGCATCGAGATGTCACCCCTAGACATCGTCTACGAGAAGCGACTCGCAATCAAATCTCAAGTCCTCCGGACTTCCTTGTACATTGGATGGAGCTGCAGCGGACACCCCGGACATGTCGCGCATGGACGATGCGCCGGCGGCTCCAAGCATGAAATTGGGCGAGCAGAACCGGTATCTTGACCTCCCGAGGCGACCAGATAAAGTCGTCCCGGATGAAATTCGAGCTTCCAACAACGAGGTCGAATATGAAGCCCTCATCCACGGCATGAGGATGGCAAAGATCTGCGGCGCAACGCTGGTCATCTGTGACTCCAACCTCGTCGTCCGGCCGATGAGCGAGTGCGGCGCTGCGCTGAAAACATGATCGCGTGCAGCGCACTCTACAACGCACTCGAAGGAGAATTCGACGGCTGCGAGCTTCGGCACGTTGGAAGAGAAAGCAACGAGGAAGCCGACAGACTCGCCAACATCGGCTCCACCTGCGCGAAGGTGCCACCGGGTGTGTTCCTCGAACAGATATGTGTGCCATCCATCAAGCGGAAATTCTCCAAGGGATCACCCGAAGAAGCAGAACACTCGGGGGGCCACGCTGCCTGAAGGACACGAAGGACCGAGAAACTAGACACAGAGGTCGCTATGGTCAACCTGATGCAGGTCATGACAGTCGAAGAAACTTGGACACGACCGTACCTCTAGTTCTTGATAAATGGATGCCTGACAGACCGACGGATGCCCGACGCATATCTCGCCGGTCAAAATCTTTCACCATCATCAATGGCGAGCTGTACAAGCGTAGTATTACGGGTGTACTACAAAGATGCGTCAACATCGGTGACGGGAAAACCATCCTCCAAGACATCCACGACGGCATCTGCGGCCACCACGCAGGCAGCCGCTCCCTTGTCGCCAAAGCTCTACGAGCTGGATTCTACTGGCCAACGGCCATGAGCGACGCAAAGGACATCGTCCGAAGATGCAAGGGTGCCAAAGGTTCGCCGACAAACCACAAGTACCCGGATCAGAGCTCAGGCCCATACCTATAGCCTGGCCCTTTGCTCAATGAGGCCTCGGCATGATTGGCAAACTGCCGAAGTCCTTGAAAGGGGGGCACGTCTACCTCCTGGTCGTAGTCGACAAATTCGCCAAGTGGGTCGAAGCCATGCCGATCACTAACCAAAAGGGCAAGACCGCCGTAAAATTCTTTGAGTCCATTGTCTACAGGGTCGGCGTACCGCACAGCATCATCACCGACAATGGATCGAACTTTATCTCCAAAGAATTCCAAGACTTCTGCGAAGGCCTCGGGATCAACATCACATACGCCTCAGTGGCACACCATAAGCGAGCGGACGGTGGAAAAGGCCAGCCTAATCGGGCGGCATCAAGAAGCGCCTCATGAGCCCACTCGAGCGAAGGCGAGCACGGGCGGAAGAGCTACCATCCGTCCTATGGAGTTTGCGGACTCGCCAAACAGCTCCACGGCTACGCCATTCTTCATGGTGCATGGAGCGGCATTACTACGGCCGGCACGCCACCGGGCCCCGGTCGTCACAGCTAAGCGAATCGGCTGCACTCGAAGACGCCGTCGACACACTCGACGAGGCAAGAGACGTGGCCAACTCGATCAGCGGTGTACCGGCGAGTCTCCGCCAACTACCACAACCGGTTGCGCCCAAGGTCCTTCGTCGAAGGAGACCTCGTCTTGCGACTCAAGCAAGAGCGACCGAAGAAATTCGAGTCACCATGGGAAGGACTCTACATCATCACCGAAGTCATCCCAGGTGGCGCCTATCACCTCAAGCACGTGGAGTCTGGAGTCGCATACTCCAACCCATGGAACATCGCGCACTTGCGACGATTCTACCCCTAGCTATCTACCCCTTTACTTTCAATAATGCTATTCAGCCAAGGCTACTCAGCCGAATAATGTACTTCCTCCATTACGATATAAATAAAGCTAAGTGTCTCGCCCCAAAATTTCGTTTTACTATTTACACCTTTACTACATGCTACAAATGCACTCGGGGGCTCCCCCACCTCACGATCTCATCGACTGAGGATAACACATGTATACCTGAGTAGCTGATCACGTCAGGCTAACGAAAAGGACACATACGCAAACAAAGCACTACGTGCTCAAACAACAACTGCATCTTTATAATAAAGGGGCAAAATGCGTCTAGACACGTACATACAAATTTTACATCTATCTCTTTTACAGGTACTGCCTATTCTGAAGACTAACTTGAGCACGCTGCTCAAACAAATCTACGACCTGTTCGGCATACTGCCTTACAACCGCATAATGCGGACGCATGTCCCAATCACCACCATCCGGCTGAAGAGGTGGCCTAGCCGCTACAGCAGACAAATCTACATAAGGGCGGTGCAGCCTCAAAAGGGACAAAGCAGCCTTCACTCCTGCGACGAGATGTTGCCGCACCAACTTCTTGACATTATTCACACTCCGAAACTTCGACAGAAGACCAGTGTGGCATCCCGCAAAACCACTACTAGAAAATCGCGTTGTTTTTGTGCATTGCATCGCCATCATCATGCATTGTTTGTCTAAAACTATTTTCAACAAGCCTATTTTTGTTTTCTAAAAATACCTCTTCTCTTATTTCAAAACAAGTCTTATAATTATCTGTTAAATTAATTGCCTAAAAATTATTTTTCTAAAAGGAATTAAAACAAGACAACACCATAAATAATTTACAAGCTAATAAAACCCAAACTCTAAATCCTATTCCTACCCAAACCTAGACTACCCACCAATCCCCTCCCTCCACCTCACCTTCCCTCCACCTCATCACACCCACCGCCACCTCATCAATCCACAGCCCCACCTACACCCCTCTCTCTCTCTCACCTAGCCCCCACCTACTCCCTCTCCCTTACAGCCTGGACCCACCCTCTCAGGCCCACCACTCCCTCACCCCCGCCTGGACCCCACACCGGTCCCACCCCACAGGCCCACTCCCTCCACCCACCGAGCCAGCCCCACCCCCCACTCACCCCCTGCCTGGACCCACCCCCTGGACCCCACCACCGGTCCCACCTCTCTCTCTCTCCCCACGCGCTGCCCCGTCTCTCCTCCCCCGACCCCTCTCTCCTTCCTCAACCACCCTGCCGGACCGAGCACCTCCCCGCCGGCCGCGTCCTCTGCTCCCCGCCACCGGCGCGCCTTGATCGCCTCCTCTGGCCTCCCCTCCTCCTCGGCCCGACCCCGCGTCGCCTCCTCCCGAAAGCACGCCACCACCCCGCGCTGGGCTCCACGACCGCCCGGTGTGAACCATGACCGATCGCCCTCCCTTCGGGTCACCTCCGCGCCCGTCCCGCGCTCAGTGCAACCACCGGCTGCAGCCTCTCTCGGTCCCTGGCGTTTCGCGTCCCGGCCTCACTCGCCTCAAGCCCAGGCGCCCGCAGCCTCGCCTCCATCCCTCGGCCGGCCATGAAGGCCTCCTCTCTGCCCAAGGCCGCCTTCCCGGCCTCCTCGCCCCCTTCACCCCTGCCACCATGCTGAGGCTCCCTTCGACGCCGGCCGACCGCCGCCACAGGCGCGACCACGCCGCCGGCCTTCCTCGGCCCGGCCCGCCTCGCCATCGCTCGCCCCGCCTCCACGCCGCCGTCCTCCGGTCTCTGCAGGCCCTGCCTCCGGCCTCCCTTCTCCAACAGGGCACTGCCGCCTCGACCTCCTCGCCTCCTCGACCTACTGCTGTCCTCCTCCGCGCTAGACCGCCTCCCCTCGCCGTGGTCTGCCCTGCCTCGATTTGTTCATCACCGAGCCGCTGCAAGCCCTTCTTCAAGCCTGCGTCGCGCCTTTGCACTCTCCTCGTCTGGCGTGTTCAGTCATTGCCTCATACTCAAGACGCGTGTGTGGCTTTGTTTTTGCCTGCCTTGTGTTGTGCCATACCGTTACCTGTATGCCTCATGTTGTCTCCATCTGATGACCTTCGGCCATCATGATGCTCCACTGTTTTCCGAGACCGATGTGTTCCGTGGCGCTGCCCAAGATCGAGTCACGCGTTCGAGCCCTATATGCCAACAAGATCTCCAGTCCACTTGGGAAAGCCAAGACCAACACGAGACCCCGAAGGACCGCACAAAACCACGGGCGCGACACTCCAAGACCGTACCGAGCCGAAGGTGTCCGAAGAATCTCCGACAAGAACTCCATCACGGAACATCAAGTACTCCGACAGGGAACCCTGAAGACCTCGGTGACGAGCCCCAAGTTCGCCTCCGATAATCAAGATGGTACCCCAAGATCTCCATCGTATGTGTCGAGACCAACACCAAAGCGATGACAAGATCTACCGATGACCGAGAACCCTGACGCCAAGATCGCCACCGGAACGACAAGCACTTCACCGCGGAACGCCAAGTCCTTCGTCCCGAACACCAAGACCTCCTTCCCGGAAGGCCAAGATCTACCTACGTTATCCGAGAATGATCCCGCCGAGACCGAACCCCAGATCTGAACCCTGAGTCCGACCCCGAACCCCGGAACCCCAAGATCGCCGAACCCTAATGTGTGACCCCTTTTCCCGAGCCCTATTTTATAAATGTAATAGCAAAAGGATGCATATTAAATTGTCATACTACATGCATATTTGTGTGGTTTGGGGCCTTATGCGATTAACCATATAGTTAAATATGGGGTCCATATGGGGGCAAATCTAGTCCAATATTGGTCCCATTTAAATTTGTGTAGCGAACCGGTGCTATCTTTTGCCATGTTTAGACAACATTTAAATTGCGGGGTAGTTAAATAACTTGAACCGTTTAATTAATTGTCGGGACCCCCGGTTCCGCTTAATATGACCTAATTGCATCGCATCTTTGCCATGCCATACATCATACATGCATCATGCCCGGTCTTCTGTCGTAACCTTAAATAGTGCATCCGGTGTTTATTCTAGTGTTTTGGTTCTTCGCGGATAAGGCCGTTGAGTTGATGTGAGCTTCGCCCCGATCTTCGGATGAACCCTCGGCAATGTTTTCAGGCGAGCATCTCCCCCTTTCTACCTATCTTACTTTTATAGTATTTATTCCCTCCTGTTGATCTATTGCTATCTGTGTTGCGTTGCTCTAGTTTTCGTACCCGTGATATCCCTTGCAGCCTTATATTGCCTTGGACACATCCTATTACCTGTTGTTTGGTAGATAGTTGGACTTGCGCGTCGTAGTCGCTTGCTCAAGTGCTGTTGCGTGTCGTCCAGTACCACAGTTGTTGGAGTGTTGCCGCATGTTTAAGGTTGGAGATGATCATGGCTTTCATTATCGTTTACTTTAATTACTGTTTAACAACTAAAATTGAAGTAAGTAAGCAGAGGCACAGGTGGACAATAGATGTTATTTGGTTGTTAACCGTCCACTTGTGTCCCGTAGGACCCCGAGTACTTGATACCTGTTCCTTGAATTTTCGCGCTATCCACATCCGGGAGGATTATGGGACCCCCTTGAGCCAGAGCTTGATTCATTCTTATTTCTTGGGGCCACAAACTAGTTTGAGGTTTTATTTACTATCCTGTACTTATGACATGCCTTACTGCTTTATTTACGATTGTGCGAGGAGCACTGTCTTTATTTAGGGAAGCGGAGTGTTTTCAGTATCGATAATCGATTTTGGGTTCCCGATCGTTCTGACCACGACGCAAACCTTGAGTCCGTCTCGAGTCATTAGCTTCGTTGCGGGTGTACTCAATGGGGTGGCCCCTCAAATATTTCAATCCTGTGATTGCTTTGTCGTGAAGGCCTCGTTGGGTTTTGATTTGGTTTTTCGAGGTTGATCGAGTGTGTGTTGCTATTTGTGCACCCTAGGTAAAACTTTCAAAGCCGTGTCATGATTATGGACGACTTGGAGCACGATCTCGATCATAGACAACTATAACTAAAGTAGTGCTATAAATTTGACTTTATAATGACTAGTAATCAGCTTCACTATAATGGAATGGCTAAATAAAACTGCCAACAATTGCTTGTTTGGTTTGTCGCTTGCGACAATTGTATCTGACTAGTAAGTATTGCAACTACAACGGAATGGCTAAGTAAAAGTACCAACAACTGCTGGGTTTGGGATATCTCATGCTAATTGTATTTGACTAGTAAGTGTCGCAACTACAACGGAATGGTTAACTAAAATTGCCCACTGCTTATTTTATCAGGATGATTGTCTATACGACTAGTAATTGCTTTAACGATAAGCGAATAAATAAAACGCCAGCGGTGTGAGTTCCTCGGTTGACTTCCTCGTTTGGTCTCGAGGAAACACGGGATGGGTTTGTTTGATGGTAGCATCAGTTGGTTCCAAGATAGGTCTTTCTTATCCCCTCGGTAGCCGGCGCTTATCTAGGAGTCTCTATAGGTTGTTTAGTGCATCTTTACGCCGCTCGATCCACCATACCTATGTAGGCGAGGACCGCCAATTCCAGCCTCATGGTGTCTTGGCCTCGATCTTGTGGCTCTCTCTTTTCCTTTGCCCTTTCGGCACCCTTTTGTTTAAGCAGGTTTTGAGATCGGCGTCGTTAGCGTGGTTACCCTTCCGGCTTGGCGGGGTTATGGGCGCCATTGGTTATTCTTCGGGCTCTTAGCCCCATTTGCATCTTGTCCGTATTCTGGGCTCTATCGTTTTCAAGGTGATTTGGATCTTTGTATATTATATATGTATTCTTGACTCTTTGAGTCATTGTATATATATCTCATTACTGTGGGTCCCATCGAGGACTGTGTAATGTTATTACCGTTTTCCACCCACGAAAGTGCTGGTGAGCACCTTTGAATCGTTTCTATGCGGGTTTGGCGGGAATCGCTGAAACTTGCATAGGGTCGATTCTGAGTGTTACAAAGTGGTATCGAGCTCGGCGATTCGATACCCCACAAGCACTGTAGGATAACCTAGGTAACGGCGAAATAGAGTGTCAAAACTATTTTTGAAAATCGGTTGGATAGTTACGTTAGGTCTGATTTTATTCCTTACCCTCTGCTGCTCTCCTCTCACCTCTGTGTTTTGAATCCGCTCTCTTCTCTCTCTTGAGTCCGGGACTTCTCGTGGTTGGGTTCCACGTACCTTGAGGTTTCGCTTCCTCCTTTGATAACGGTGTTGCTACATCTGGTCTTTATGCTATCCGAGGAATCCTTCGTCTGTGGACTTCTCTTTGTTCCTTCTCGTGCCTTCCGGTGTTTTCGACGCGACATCACCTCGCCAGATCGATCTAGTCTGCATCACTCCTTTGTTTCGAACCTCGATTGTTAAGATCTTGATCGATTCGAGAATGGTCGCGTTTTCTCTTGATTGCGAGTAATAGTTTGGGTGCGTGATGGATTGGCCCCCATGCCGACTACCCTTTCTATTCGCTCTTGTACATTGAAGTGGGATAGGCCGCATCTTTTCTCACCTTCTATCGAAGTTAGAGGTGGCTTTATTTGTGGATACCTCTACCTTCCCCTTTTGTTCCCGGAGTGTTCCCTCGACGATCACGGACAACGACCTCCTGTTAGTGGTGTCGCGAAGATCTACACGAAGCGAGAAGATTCAGATCGCCGCCCTTCCTTCCGGTACCATGAGGCGGATCTCGAGGGCGAGATCCATTGTTAGTGGTGTCGAATTGTGGCATCCCGCAAAACCACTACTAGAAAATCGCGTTGTTTTTGTGCATTGCATCGCCATCATCATGCATTGTTTGCCTGAAACGATTTTCAACAAGCCTATTTTTGTTTTCTAAAAATACCTCTTCTCTTATTTCAAAACAAGTCTTATAATTATCTGTTAAATTAATTGCCTAAAAATTATTTTGCTAAAAGGAATTAAAACAAGACAACACCATAAATAATTTACAAGCTAATAAAACCCAAACTCTAAATCCTATTCCTACCCAAACCTAGACTACCCACCAATCCCCTCCCTCCACCTCACCTTCCCTCCACCTCATCACACCCACCGCCACCTCATCAATCCACGGCCCACACCCCTCTCTCTCACCTAGCCCCCACTACCCCTCTCCCTGACTGGACCCACCCTCTCAGCCCACCACTCCTCACCCCGCTTTGGACCCCACAGGTCCCCAGACCTCCTCCACCCACCGAGCCAGCCCCACTCACCCCTGCTGGACCACCCCTGGACCCCACACCACGGTCCCACTCTCTCTCTCTCCCCACGCCACGCCGTCTCTCCTCCCCGACCCTCTCTCCTTCCTCAACCACCTGCGGACCAGCACCTCCCATGCACGTGCGTCCTCTCCCACATGGCCGGCCTTGCCTGGTCGCCTCCTCGCCTCCCCTCCTTCCTCGGCCCGACCGCCCGCGTCGCCTCCTCCAGCACGCCACGCCACCACCCGTCTGCGTGGGCCATGACCACCCCCTCCCTTGCCGTCACCTCCGCGTCATGCTCACCTGCAACCACTGGCTTGGCCAGTCCTCGATCCCAGCGTTTGCCGTCCTGCCTCGCCCTCACCTCCAGCCAGGCGGCCTCGCCATCTCCCTCCCTCGTGGCCTCGCTAACGCCTCCTCTCAGCCCGAGCCGCGCCTTCCGCCTGCCGCCGTGGCCTCCTCCGCCTTCTTCACCGCTTGCTGGGCTCCCTGAGCCGGCGACCGCCGCCTGGGCGCGACCACGCCGGCCTTCCTCGGCCGGCCCGCCTCGCCATCGCTCGCCCGCCTCCGGCGCCCGTCCTCGGTCTCTGCGGCCGCCTCGGCCTCCCTTCTCCAAGGGCTGCCTTCGACCTCCTCGCCTCCTCGACCTCTGCTGTCCTCCTCGCTAGGCGCCTCCTCGCCGTGGTGCCTTGCCTCGATTTGTTCATCACCGAGCCGCAAGCCTTTTGCAAGCTTTGCATCGCGCGCACTCTCCTCGTACAGCGTGTTCGGTGTGCCTCTGCTCAAGACGCGTGTGTGGCTTTTGTTTTGCCTGCCTTGTGTTGTGCCATACCATTACTGATGCCTCATATTGTCTCCATCCGATGACCTTCGGCCATCATGATGCTCCACTATTTTCCGAGACCGATGTGTTCCGTGGCGCTGCCCAAGATCGAGTCACGCGATCGAGCCCTATATGCCGACAAGATCTCCAGTCCACTTGGGAAAGCCAAGACCAACACGAGACCCCGAAGGACCGCACAAGACCACGGGCGCGACACTCCAAGACCGTCTGAGTGAAGGTGTCCAAGAATCTCCGACAAGAACTCCATCACGGAACATCAAGTACTCGACAGGAACCACGAAGACCTCGGTGACGAGCCCCAAGTTCGCCTCCGATAATCAAGATGGTACCCCAAGATCTCCATCGTATGTGTCGAGACCAACACCAAAGCGATGCCAAGATCTACCGATGACCGAGAACCCTGACGCCAAGATCGCCACCGGAACGACAAGCAATAATAAAGATGTTATTATGCCCTAGAGGCAATAATAAAGATGTTATTATTATAATTCTTGTTCATGATAAAGTTTATATTCCATGCTAGAATTGTATTAAGCGGAAACTTTAATACTTGTGTGGTTTGTAAACAACACCGTGTCCCTAGTACGCCTCTATGGACTAGCTCATTGATCAATGATGGTTAAGGTTTCCTAACCATAGACATGAGTTGTCAATTGATAATGAGATCATATCATTGGGAGAATGATATGATGGACAGACCCAAACTAAGCGAAGCAATTAGATCGTGTCATCGTGTTCATCTTTGCGAAGCTTTTCCTATGTCAAATATTGTATTCCTTAGACCATGAGATAATGCAACTCCTGGTACGGAAGAAAGCTTTGAGGTCATCAAAGCGTCATCCTATGAGAGGGTGATCATAAAGGTGTCTCGGTGATCGGAAAGTATCTGTTGGGTTGTATGTATCGAGATGGAATTTGTCCCTCCCAAGTCGGAGATATACTTGGGCCCACTCGGTGTCGATATCAACACCGCTTGCAAGCATGTGGTTAAGGAGTTAATCACAAAGTGATATCGGATTACGGAACAGTAAAGTACTTGCGTGAACGAGATTGAACTAGGTATGACTGCACGATCGAATCTCGGCAAGTAAAATATCGCGAGGAAGGGAATATACATATGGGATTGATTGAATCCTGGCATCGTGGTTCATCCGATATGATCATCGATGAATGTGTGGGAGTCAATATGGGTGCCGCACTTGTTGATTATTGATAGAAGATCATGCATATTCTCGAACCGCAGGTCACACATAACGTATCTCGACGCTAGGATAGATTGGATAATTGGTTTATGAATTTTTGAGTCTCGGATGGGATCCGGGATATCACGAGAGGTTCGGAATGGTCGAGAATAAGATTCATATAAGGCGGTGCAGTTTTGGAGTTCGAATTGTTCTGTTAATCGGTATTGTACCGAAGCTTCTAGAACCTTCGGAAGGGGACCAACGTGGCCCCACCTTCCGGGAGGGCATGGGCCTATGAGGGAGTGTCCTGGCGCATTGGGCCAGGCACAAGGCCCCATAGGGACCAGCCGATCTAGATAAGTTTAAACTCGTTTAAACTAGAGATAGGATTTCTAGATAAGGAGAGTTTAAATCGTTTAAACTAGAGATAGGATTTCTAGATAAGGAGAGTTTAAATTGTTTAAACTAGAGATAGGCTTGGAGGAGGGAAAGGTCTGGCCCCTATATATATAGAGGGTGGTGCCCCTCCCCACACACCATCCTACAAGCCCTAGCAGCCTTGCTACCTTCCTCTCTCCTCCCGACCTGTTTGTGGCGAAGTCTGCAGCGAAATTCTCCACCATATACACCACGCCGTCGTGTTGTAGATCCAATCTATCTCTCCACCATACTCGCTGGTCCGAGGAAGGAGGAGGCGTCAGTGCTGCGTGTGCATCTCACGGAGGCACCGCCACTTGTGGTGCTAGATCGGATCAAATCGCGAGGAGGAGAAGCTTGCGACTACATCACCCACGTTCAAACGAGCGTTCATTTGTCTTGAATCTTCAAGGGTATGAAGATCTAATCCAATCTCTCGTTGTTTGCATCTCCTAGATTAGATCTTGGCTTTCCTCTGTTCGCATCGTAGAAAATTTTGATTTACTATGTCGCGAAACCCTTGAGGGTATCAAAGCTAGATCTATGCGTAGATGTGTTTCACGAGTAGAACGCAACATGGTTGTTACGCGTTGATGTTTTGTTGCAAACCTCTTGTTTGTGTTCTTCTTATGACGGGATAGTGAGATTGAAGCGTTCGTGCCAACTTACGCGGCGTCGTTCGCGAGACCGACTCGCGCTTGAGCGTGTGGCTTGTACCACACATACGGCTGGTGGATGTCAGTTTCTCTCACTATAGTTGTCATGGGATTAACACCGGAGTTTGGCAACCATAATATCACCGTTGTGGCTTTCCGTAGGTAAGAATCGTTCTTAGCATCTACTCCCATAAGCCACGTAAAACATGCAACAACAAAGTAGAGGCGTCTAACTTGTTCTTGCAGGGAGTGTTTTCTGTGATATGGTGTGGCCCAAGATGTGATGTGTATATTGTATGCGATGATCATGTTTTGTAATGTTTCATGACTTGCATGTCGATGAGTACACAACCGGCAGGAGCCATATGGTTGTCTTTATAATTGTAATAGTTTATCGCCATGTAATAGCTTTACTTTATCGCTAAGTAGTTAGCAATAGTTGTAGTTGCTATTCGTGGTGGAGGCAATCATGGTGGAGTGATGGAGATCATGCCGAAACGCACAAGATGGAGATCATTGCGCGAAGATTGGCTATACCATGTCACATAAAGTTATATGCATGTGATGTTTATCCCTTTTATGTATCTTATTATGCTTAGATCGCGACGGTAGCATTATAAGATGATTCCTCACTTAAAGATCAAGATAAAAACTGTGTTCTCCCCAAGTATGCACCGTTGCGAAAGTTCGTCGTGTCCAAGCATCACGTGATGATCGGGTGCTATAGACTCTACGCTCACATACAGGTGCAAGCCGGTTTTTGCACGCTGAAATACTTGGGTCTAGCTTGACGAGCCTAGCATGTCTGGACATGGCCTCGGAACACAAGAACCGAAAGGTTAAGCATGAGTCATATGAATGATATGATCGACACTTTGTTGTCCACCATTGAAACCACATCTCTTCTCGTGATGATCGGATTAGGTGTGGTGAATTTGGATCGTGTTCACTAAACAACTTGAGGGATGTTGAATTTAGTGGGAGTTCATCTAGTAATTTGATTAAGTTGAACTATTTATCATGAACATAGTCTAAATTGTACTTGCAAATCGTAGATCACATGGCCAAATCCAACTTCAACTTCAACGCGTTTTCTTTGAGAAGGAAAAGCTTAGAAACAATGGGTCTAACTTCACCAATTGGTTCCGCAATCTAAGAATCATTCTGCGGCGGACAAAGGACTATGTCCTTGGTAAAGCGTTAGGTGACCCCCTACTTGCAAGCTACTTTGGTGATGAAAAGTCTATCGATCGCGCCAAAGATGATTATGGTGTGATTAAGAGCAACATGTTGTTTGCTATGGAACCGGAGCTTCAAAATCGTTTTGAAACCTATCCCGGGCCCTTTGAGATTCTCGAGGAGCTGAAAACCATGTTTCAGACTCAAGCCCGTTCTGAGAGATATGAGATCTCTGAGAAGTTCTTTAACTGCAAGATGGAGGAAGGGAGTTCCCTCTGTTGTGCGAATATTCAAGGGTATGAAGATCTAATCCAATCTCTCTCGTTGTTTGCATCTCCTAGATTAGATCTTGTCTTTCCCTCTGTTCGCATCCGTAGAAAATTTTGATTTACTATGTCGCGAAACCCTTCAGGAACATCAAGTACTCCGACAGGGAACCCTGAAGACCTCGGTGACGAGCCCCAAGTTCGCCTCCGATAATCAAGATGGTACCCCAAGATCTCCATCGTATGTGTCGAAACCAACACCAAAGCGATGACAAGATCTACCGATGACCGAGAACCCTGATGCCAAGATCGCCACCGGAACGACAAGCACTTCACCGCGGAATGCCAAGTCCTTTGTCCTGAACACCAAGA
The DNA here is from genome assembly GCA_030063025.1 of Avena longiglumis. NCBI lineage: Eukaryota > Viridiplantae > Streptophyta > Magnoliopsida > Poales > Poaceae > Avena > Avena longiglumis. The sequence continues at coordinate 53,918,692 of CP125974.1, read as the reverse complement.
CCTCCTTCCCGGAAGGCCAAGATCTACCTACGTTGTCCGAGAATGATCCCGCCAAGACCGAACCCCAGATCCGAACCCTGAGTCCGACCCCGAACCCCGGAACCCCAAGATCGCCGAACCCTAATGTGTGACCCCTTTTCCCGAGCCCTATTTTATAAATGTAATAGCAAAAGGATGCATATTAAATTGTCATACTCGCATGCATATTTGTGTGGTTTGGGGGCCTTATGCTGATTCACCATATAATTAAATATGGGGTCCATATGCGGGCAAATCTAGTCCAATATTGGTCCCATTTAAATTTGTGTAGCGAACCGGTGCTATCTTTTGCCATGTTTAGACAACATTTAAATTGCGGGGTAGTTAAATAACTTGAACCGTTTAATTAATTGTCGGGACCCCCGGTTCCGCTTAATATGACCTAATTGCATCGCATCTTTGCCATGTCATCCATCATACATGCATCATGCCCGGTCTTCTGTCGTAACCTTAAATAGTGCATCCGGTGTTTATTCTAGTGTTTTGGTTCTTCGCGGATAAGGCCGTTGAGTTGATGTGAGCTTCACCCCGATCTTCGGATGAACCCTCGGCAATGTTTTCAGGCGAGCATCTCCCTCTTTCTACCTATCTTACTTTTATAGTATTTATTCACTCCTGTTGATCTATTGCTATCTGTATTGCGTTGCTCTAGTTTTCGTACCAGTGATATCCCTTGCAGCCTTATATTGCCTTGGACACATCCTATTACCTGTTGTTTGGTAGATAGTTGGACTTGCGCGTCGTAGTCGCTTGCTCAATCTTGTTGGTAATAAATCCATACGCTTGTTGGAGTGTTGCCACATGTTTAAGGTTGGAGATGATCATGGCTTTCATTATCGTTTACTTTAATTACTGTTTAACAACTAAAATTGAAGTAAGTAAGCAGAGGCACATGTGGGCAATATATGTTATTTGGTTGTTAACCGTCCACTTGTGTCCGTAGGACCCGAGTACTTGATACTGTTCCTTGAATTTTCGCTATCCACATCCGGGATTATGGGACCCCAGCAGAGCTTTATTCATTCTTATTTCTTGGGGCCACAAACTAGTTTGAGGTTTTATTTACTATCCTGTACTTATGCCATGCCTTATTGCTTTATTTACGTCAGCGAGAGCTTTTATCTTGTTAGGAAGCGGAGTGTTTTCAAGGTATCGACAATCCCAGTTTGGGTTCCCGATCGTTTCTGACCAGCGCAAACCTTGAGTCCGTCTCGAGTCAGCTAAGCTTTCGGTGTACTCAATGGGGTGGCCCCCTAAATATTTCTGAATCTGTGATTGCTTTGTCGTGAAGGCCTCGTTGGGTTTTGATTTGGTTTTCGAGGTTGATCGAGTGTGTGTTGCTATTTGTGCACCCCAGGGTATAACTTTCGAAGCCGTGTCGCGGTTATGGACGACTTGGAGCCATGATCTCGATCATAGACAACTATAACTAAAGTAGTGCTATAAATTTGACTTTATAATGACTAGTAATCAGCTTCACTATAATGGAATGGCTAAATAAAACTGCCAACAATTGCTTGTTTGGTTTGTCGCTTGCGACAATTGTATCTGACTAGTAAGTATTGCAACTACAACGGAATGGCTAAGAAAAAGTACCAACAACTGCTGGGTTTGGGATATCTCATGCTAATTGTATTTGACTAGTAAGTGTCGCAACTACAACGGAATGGTTAACTAAAATTGCCCACTTCTTATTTTATCAGGATGATTGTCTATACCTGACTAGTAATTGTTGCAATGATAACTGAATAAATAAAACTGCGAACGGTGTGAGTTCCTCGGTTGACTTCCTCGTTTGGTCTCGAGTGGGAAACACCAGGATGGGTTTGTTTGATGGTAGCATCAGGTTGGTTCCGCATAGGTCTTTCTTATCCCCTCGGTAGCCGGCGGTTATACGAGTCTCTATAGGTTGTTTAGTGCATGATGTCGCCGCTCGGTCCACCATACCTATGTAGGCGAGGACCGAATTCTAGCCTCGCTGTACTAGCCTCGATCTTGACCTCTCTCTTTTCCTTTGCCCTTTGTCGGGACCCCTTTGTTTAGCAGGTTTTGAGATCGGCGTCGTTAGCGAGGTTACCCTTCGTGCTTGGCACAGGCGGGGTTATGGACGCCATTGGTTATTCTTCGGGATCTTGCCCCATTTGCATCTTATCCGTAGCTGGACGCCTATCGCTTTTAAGGTGATTTGGATCTTTGTATATTATATACGTATTCTTGACTCTCTTTGAGTCGTTGTATATATATACATTATGGGTCCCATCGAGGACTGTTGTGTAATGTTATTACTTCGTTTTCCACCCGCACGAAAGTGCCTGGTGGGCACCTTTGAATCGTTTCTATGCGGGTTTGGCGGGAATCGCTGAAACTTGCATAGGGTCGATTCTGAGGGTGTTACAACCAGCAAGGTTTGTTGGCACGACATCCAAAGGAAACATAACATGCAGCACTCTTTGGACCAAGGACCTCCTTGGACTTGGCGAGTGAGCTGACGACGGTGCTGCAGCGATCTTCGACCGCTGCAGTAGCATCATCTAGAGCACTCCCGTGCTCCAGGCCTTGATCAAACTCGATGCTGTGGCATCGAGACAATAAAGAAAAGGAATGAAGGAAGCATCGCGGAAGAAAGACAAGAAACATAAAGAGAGGCAAAGAAGGCGCTCACGAAACAGCCTTGGCGTGACCATGAGTTTGCCCTTACCTCTCTTTCACGCTGCGATCCACAGAAGGTGGCAAGCTCCTCATGATCCGTGGCCTCTGCTGCGGTCCTTAGCCTCGGCCGCAGTGGCCAGCTCCAGCTCGAGGCACTCTTTCGCACCAGCGGCGGCCTCGGCCTTCTTCTCCGCTTGACCAAGGCTCTTCTTGAGAGCATCAATCTCACGGAGGGAAGTGTTATGCTCATCTGCATTCAAATAATGCAAGCATCAGAAAACAAGACACTAATACAAAAAGAAAGAAGCACCAAGGCATACAGGTACCTCGAAGCTGTTGGAGGTTGGCCTCCAGCACCAGGTGCTCCTGCACTGCCGATCAGCATCTGCACAAAAGGCTGCAGGAAGAAGACCTACCAGTAAGGAAAAGGACTCGGGGGCTGCGCCCAATAGAAAAGAACAAGATCAAAACACGCTGCAACGCTTGGGGCTCCCGACTCAAGAAAGAACAAAGACAATTTTTTTTCGGGGGCTCCCCGTAGCATGAGACAGACACTTACATGATCCGTGGCGACTCAAGGCGCTCGCAGCCTTCGAGGCGCAACCACTGAACCTCTGCGGAGAAGGGACGTGTGCGCAGCACCCTCAGAGGTAGCCACCATCTAAGGAGGAGGAGACGCAACCTTCGACTCTCCCATCATCTCCCGAGCACCATCGCTGGAGGAGTCGTGGGAGGAGCGCCTGCACACGAAAAAATTAGAACAAGTACAAAAGTCAACAGCAAAAGAAAAGAATTATAAAAGAAACTTACGAGTTCAGTGAACTCAGGTTGAAGACAGGACGGGTCCTTCGGGCTCTCTTCTCCCCTTTCTTCTCTTCCTTCTTCTCTTCCTTCTTTTCTTCCTTCTTCCGCTTCGCTGGCGGGTGCGGGGCTACAACCCGCACGGGAAGAGCAGGAATGGGAGAGGAAGAACCTCCATGCCCGTCACTATAACGCTCAAGACACAGAGGGTTCCTAGGAGTTGTAGTAGTAGAGGTATCCGAGGACTCGCTGGAGCTCCGTGATCGTTTCGAGTGTAGTCCTCGCTCGACTCATTGGCCCCTTCAGCCGGAGATCGTGCCGAAGGCAGCTCGGACATGGAATCCACCACATCATTATCTGGAGCATCCGGAAATATTTCGGGCAATGGCGGCACCATACCCGACACTTTGAAGCTCTGCAGAAAAGAAGAGACTTTGTTAGCAAACAAAGGAAAATAAAAGGCAGCCGACAAAAGGCGCTACACGCACGAATTTACACCTATGGAACGGCCAACATAGAAGAAAAGGGAGGAGTCAGCGACTTCCCCGGGATATCTTCTCCAGCCTTGTACTTCAACAGCGTACGAAGGACCCTGTCGAGATCTCCCTGAGAGAGCTTCTCAGCCGACACCCTCGTCGGATCACGGCGCCCAGCATAAAGAAACATCGGGTGCGCCCTAGCCTGGAGGGGCTGCACCCGACGCTCGAGAAACGTGCGGACAATATCCACACCGTTCACTTCCTTCTCCGGAATCAACTGGAGATCCTCCACTCGACGGTAGAAAGCCTCTATCTCCGCTACCTCGCCATCCAAGATCTGGTTTTTCCAGGACCTCTTCGGCTCGATTATTTGGGAGGAGTCGAAAGGATCAAGACCAAAATTCTGCCCAGCCACTGTGGAATCGCGAATGTAAAACCATCGCCTCCGCCAGTACTGGACAGATTCGGACATGGAAAAAGAAAAGAAAAGAATATTGGCCTTGAGGGAGATGATGCAACTGTAGGGGTTCGTAGCATGGAAAACAAAATTTTTCTATCGCATACAAACAAACAAGCCAAGATCTATCTACTAGATTGTAGCAACGAGTCGATGGAATAACTTACCCTCGAAGATTCCAAAGCGGTTAACGAGAGCAGATTCTCGTGGGTGATGTAGTCGTACTCTTTCGATCTCAAGATCGTAGACGATCCTTCCGTACAGCTCCGTTCGGCGCTTCAGTAATCGGTCACGTTCGGTACTCGCGAATACCTTCCTCTCCCTTGTTCCAAAGAGGAGCGGAGGTTGTAGCACTCTCCTCGCGATTCCGGCAACGGCGTGGTACCGAAGTAGAGGAAATCCCGCAGGCTTCGCCTTAAGCCGAGCGAGTATGGTGGAGTATGAGAGAGCTATTAGTGGTCTAGGATTAGACACACCAATTAGAAGGCTCTAAACCCCAGGCTAGAGCAATTAGAAGCTCTAAACCAAAAGCGGCTCTAAACCGAGATTAGAGGATAGGAACTTGTGTCTAGAGGAGGCCCCGCCTCCTTTTATAGGTGGAGGGCTGGCCAGGAAGGGAGGAGGAGTCCTCCCCAACTCGGCCTAGGCTGGCCGGCTTGGAGGAGAGGGACTCCTCCTCCAAGTTGGTTTCAACCTCCTCTTGCTTGTTTCCCACAGTTTCTGTTTCCCACAGTTTTCGCTTTTCCACAGTTTCTGTTTTAGCGCTTGAATTTCAAACCTGGCGTTTGAATTTTTAGTTTTGGAACAGCAAGAACACTTAGTACATGATGCAATCATTCAATGACACATTCATGTACCCTCCCCGGAGTCTTGGACAATCCGAACCTTCTAGAACATTCCGATGAAAACACGTAATCATTCCCGAACTCGAAGCGGGACTTTCCTTATATGAATCTTATTCTCCGGACCATTCGGATCACCTCGTGATATCCTGGATCCCATCCGAGACTCGAACAACATTCGGTCTCTTTCTCATAATACCATAACTACTCAAACAACGTCAATCCTTAAGTGTGTCTCCCTACGGTTCGTGAATTATGCGGACATGATCTCTCGAACAATAACCAATAGAGGAATCTGAAATTCATATGGCTCCCACATATTTTTACGATTACTGCGATCGAATGAACCACTTACATACGATACCAATTTCCCTTTGTCTCACGATAGTTTACTTATCCGAGGTTATGATCGTCGGTATCTGCATACCTAGTTCAACCTCGTTCGATAAGTACTCTTTTCTCGTTACCGTGATATGTGATCCCTTGTGACCTAGTCACATGCTTGCAAGCTAATTGGATGACATTCCACCGAGAGGGCCCAGAGTATATCTATCCGTCATATGGATGGACAAATCCCACTCTTGATCCATGTGTTTCAACCAATACTTTCCGAACACTCAATGCCACCTTTATAGCCACCCAGTTACGGTGTGGTGTTTGATGTCATCAAAGCATCCATCCGGTAAAGGTGATATGCATGATCTCATGGTCGAAGGAATTAGGTTACTATGTATCAGAAAGCATATAGCAATTGAACTATTTAAATGACTTGATCTTTATGCTACGCTTATCTATAGGAGTATGTCCATCACATCATTCTCCTAATGATATGATCCTGTTGTTAATAACATCTCTATGTTCATGATCAGGAAACCATGATCATATATTAACCAACAAGCTAGTTTAACAAGAGGCTTTACTAGGGACTCTTATTTTAGTTTACAAATCACACAAGTATTAATGTTTCCAGTTAATACAATTATAGCATGGTATGTAAACATTTATCATAAGTGTGAAGATATGATAATAACCACTTTATTATTGCCTCTTGGGCATATCTCCAACAGTCTCCCACTTGCACTAGAGTCAATAATCTAGTTTCAAACCTTTGTGTATTCAACACCTATGGCTTTCCGGTGTTGTATGTACACGATTGCTAGTGGTCAACTGATCTCCGGATCTGACACTTCCAGGTCCGTGTGTAATTGCATGTCTTTGCGTCTCTGCGCATCACTCATTCTCTAATGAGATGGCTTTGTATAAATTTGGTCTTTCGGTGTGACCTTTAGTTCTTTGGGGTTAAAACATGTTGATAATATTGTCGCACAATATATCTTCATAGTATTATCCCACTGTGAACTACACCTAGTTTGATAACAAACTACTTGACACAAATGCCCTCTTTTGCTGCTAAAATAGCAGTCATATACTTAGCCTTTTGTTGTAGTATCTGTCACAATGTCTTAACTTTGGAACTCATCCAAATCCATTATGGAACTTTCTTTCCATTATATTGTGCCACCCTTAGTTTAGATTGAGATAAACTTAATTTGTACTTTGTGACAAAACTAGTATCAATGTAGTACTAACCATCTATTTGTCACTTCTACAAATAATATACTCTTAGTTCTTCCAAAAGATCATAAGAATATCCTTACTATTGTCCAATGATCATCTTACGAATCATTCTGGTATATTCTCACAACATTTAGAGCATAGGACATATCTGGATTTGTACATATCACAATATGATTGATATAAATACTCTTTGTGATTTCATACATCAAGTATCAATCTATACTTGATTATTTGTTTCACTTTACCAAATGTCAATACACTTGAATATATCATCAACATTGAACTCTTTCAATCCTTTCTGTGCGACAAGAACCTTTTCTTGTAGTTTCTATATTGAACTCATTCAATATCTCGTCTATGTACTTCTGGCACAACCATATTAGCGTCTATTGATGCCAAATATTTGGGTTTTGACTAAGTCTTTCATCGGGATGAAATTCTTAATATGTGTTAATAAAAGATACATTATTTCCAATCAACAATATGTCTTCCACATAATGTATTAGAAACATGTCTTAGAGCTCCCACTTAATTTCTTGCAAATGCAAGCATCTCCATCGTCTCTGATGAACTTTTAAACTCCTTTAATAGTTTCATCACAGTGAAGATTCCAACTCCGCGATGCTCACTTTAACCATTGAAGTTTGCATATGCTTTTAGCATCCTTTTGAATTAACAAAAACCTATGGACCGTATTATGCACATGTCCTAGGTAATGATTCTATTAGAAGAACTTGTTTTGTTTATTCAACTACCATATAACAAATTATATGTAGTGGTTGCTACATTAATCCGTCTAGACTAAATATCACTATGAAAGATCAAATCTTGTCATAGTCAACCTTTGAACATTGTTGTGAACTCTTTCCCAATATGTCGATTATAGATGTGAAACATCCATGTCTATTTCTTTATAGATCCAGACACAACTGTAAGGTCTTACACCTTTATCGAGGGTCCTTCAAGTTCAAAACTTGATTTCTCGTGTATGGAACTATCACGGATTTTATGGCTTCAAGCCATTTGACGGAGTCAGGGCCCATCATCGCTTCTTTGCATGTAGTCGGTTCATTATTCTCAAATAATGATTCAACCCTCAAATCTTGGTATTTGATTGTTCATCCGACCTACTTGTTTCAATAGGAACTTGGATCTCCGTGACCACAACCTTTGAGGTCGTGAGCCATGAGCTTTGTTCTTGCCTCGGAACACTTTTCACATAACTGCACATATGACTAAGGTTCTTTTAACCTTATCAAAGTTCTATTGTCCTCCCACTTAACTTTTCACGAAAAATTCCTTCCCAAAGAAACTTGGCGTTCTAAGCGACAAACACTTTTGTCTCTGGTGTTATGGAGGAATACTCAGCGATTACAAACAAAGTTCATCCGACTTTGGTTGCAACCATCTTTCTTATGCATAGCAAACCATTGTTTAAGAAAGGACAACTTGGGTTTTATCCCAAACCATAACTTTATATGGTGTCATTTCAACGGATTATGATGGAGCTCTTTTCAGTGGAAAAACGGTAATCTCTAAAGCTTTTAATCTTTAAAATATAATGGCAGTTTTATGAATTATACCTTTGATCTTACCATTTCAACAAGGTTTAATTACATATCTCGAACGCTCCATCCCCTTATGGTGTTTCGGGAAATGCAAATCCACGGAACGATTCCTTAAATCTTAGGTATTATGCTAAACTCTGTAACTCAAATATCTTCCTTTATGATATTTATCATAAACTGTTTATATTCTTGTTACAATGATTTTGCACTTCATCTTGAAAGTCTTTGAACTTTTCAAATGTTTCATACTTCATCCTTATTAAGTAAATATTCATATATTCACTCAAAATTTCGGAAAAAGCATATGAAGTTGAAATCCATCGCTTTTGACTACACATAATGGATTTCGTACAACAATATGTACAAGTTCCAATAAGCTAGTCATTCGTTCCCTTTTGGCCTATGAACGAAGTTTCAATTATCTCTAGGAAAGTTTCACAAGTGTCATTTGATCAAAAATCAAAAGACTCCAAAATTCCATCCACATGGAGTTTCTTCATGTTTTCTTTTCAGTATAATTTAAACGGCGATGTCACTTCCTAAGTGATCTTTCAATCAATTTGTCTTTCGACATCTTTAGCACTAGTTTTATGGATGTGATGTCTCCAACGAGATTTGCGAATCCATCTTTTATGGATTACGGCAATTATTTGAACAACCCTTTTGTTCTCATAATACGATAAAACAAATCTTTGAAGGCAAGCTTTGATGTTTAACGAGTAACACAATAACCCTTTATTTGTTCTCGATGAACATCATCACATATTCTTTGCTAGTTACTTAGGCCATTGTAGTTCATGAATTGTGTTGTTTCGTATGACGATTCACACCAACAAATTCAGTATCAAATACTTGAGAACCACATTGTTTAATAAGCAAAGAATATAGCCATAACATGTATATCATCTATATACTTAATTTGAACAATTCTAGTCTTTTCCTTTACGCCATATATTTATGAGATTCTCTTTCGATTTCCTTTTACATTTGAAAGAATCTATCAACATCAATAGTGGAGTCATACATATGACATATAGTCCAAAGCGTGTATAATTAAATACCAATGTCTTTGGACTTGCACTTTGAAGTAGATCACCATCATCAAATATTTGGTGTTCTTTCAAATTCCATTCTTTAGTAATCTCTTGGTGTAGTAAACATTTTACCTACATCAAATATTCACCCTTATCATGGAATCTTCCATGATCAAGCTACTGTTAGCTTATAACGATGAATTATGAGTATAATGTTGCTATCCAAAACCTTTTGGAGGATTAGGACAACAAGTGTCTCCAACCTTTTGCAAATTCTCATCAAATATGAGAACATGACTTTATCCATATTATACTCTATCATGTTGCAACCAAAACTTCGTTTCAGATATCACAATATCTTCCACATATCATGGTTTCTGAAACAACTCTTTCAGATCCTAGATAACCTTGATATTAAGACAATCCTTTGAATATCAAGAATCATGGAAGCAGACATGATACTAACACTTGGAATTGTTACTCTTGATTTAATACTAATTATTAAACTTCATGAAGTAACCGGAACTTACTGAAAGTTTGCAATAGGACTTTTAAACTTCAGATTAACACTTCAAAACAATACGATACCAGTTCGTAAAGTAACTAACCAGAATTATATAGTTCTATTATCTCAATTATAACTAAGCGCAAGGTGGTAAACGGATGCCAATGACTACAACAACTATGCAATTTCACTTTGATTTAGTTTATGATAAATTGAGTTCTAATTAATAATTAAATTAATCTAGGTGAACTCCCACTCAAAACAATATCCCTCACATTGTTTTAGTGATCACACGAACCAAATCCACCACATCAAAACCGATCATCACGAGAGTTGATATAGCTTCAATGGCGAACAATCAAAATGTTCATCATATCTACTATATGACTCATGCTCTACCTTTCGGTAATCCGTGTTCCACGAGGCCATGTCATACATGCTAGGATCGTCAAGATCAAACCTTAGTTTCCGCATGAGCAAATCTGGCTTGCTCACGTTGTATACACTTGCGAATCTAACACACACCCGATCATCACATGGTGCTTGAAACAACAAGCTTTAGCAACGGTGCTAACTAAGGGTGAACACTTTATGACTTGAAATTCATGTGCATGAGGGATCATCTTATAATGCTACCGTCTACTAAGCAATTCAAGATGCATAAAGGATAAACATCACATGCAATTCATAATATGTGATATGATATGGCCTTTCTTCTTTGTGCTTCCGATCTCCATCTTCTAGCACGAACATGATCTCCATCATCACCGACATTGCATCAAGGTCAATGATGCTTCTCCATGGTTGTCGTCCACCGGCTTCAACTATTACAACTACTTTGAATAGACACGCGGGTCTTAACAGAATTTAAAGACAACCATATGGCTCCTGCCGGTTGCCAACTTACAATATGGAACATTGCATACATCATATACAATCACAATCATGGCCATATCACATCACAGCACACCCCTGCAAAACAAAGTTAGACGCCTCTAATTTTCTTTGCATGTTTTACGTGGTTTGGGGCTTTCAGTAAGTGTCGTTCTAACTTACGAACAAGAACCACAACATTGATACTAGTATTGTCAATCACCCGTTGTAAATTGAATCTTAACTATGCTAGGAGAAAGCAGGCCATAAAGCCACTTATGCAATACAAGTTGCATGTCAAGCGTGGAGCAAGTCTCATGAAAGATGTTATGTAAGGTTAGCCCGGGCCGCTTCATCCCAACATACCGCAAGATGCAAAGTACACAAGAAGCAATCGACAATAAAGGCATCAACCCACAATGACCATTGTGTTCTACTCGTCTGCAGATCTACATATAGACACGGCTCGATACCCTTTGTAGGGGTTCGTAGCATGGAAAACAAAAATTTTCTATCGCATACAAACAAACAAGACAAGATCTATCTACTAGATTGTAGCAACGAGCCGATGGAATAACTTACCCTCGAAGATTCCAAAGCGGTTAACGAGAGAAGATTCTCGTGGGTGATGTAGTCGTACTCTTTCCGATCTCAAGATCGTGTAGACGATCCTTCCAAGGCTGCGTTCGGCGCTTCGATCGGTCACCGTTCGGTACTCGACGAAGACCTTCCTCTCCCTTGTTCAATGACAAAGAAAATGGAGGTTGTAGCACTCTCCTCGCGATTCCTAAGACAACCTGGCGTGGTACTGGTAGAGGAATCCGCAGGCCGCCTTAAGCCGGAGCGAGTATGGTGGAGTATGAGAGAGAGCTATTAGTGGTCTAGGGATTAGACACACCAATTAGAAGGCTCTAAACCCCAGGCTAGAGCAATTAGAAGCTCTAAACCAAAACGGCTCTAAACCGGAGATTAGAGGATAGGAACTTGTGTCTAGAGGAGGAGGCCCTGCCCCTCCTTTTATAGGTGGAGGGGCTAGCGCGCCAGGGAAGGGGAGGGGAGTACCTCCCCAACTAGGCCTAGGCTGGCCGCCATCTTGGAGGAGAGGGACTCCTCCTCCAAGTTGGTTTCAACCTCCTCTTGCTTGTTTCCCACAGTTTCGTGTTTCCCACAGTTTCCTGTTTTCCACAGTTTCCTGTTTTAGCCGTTTGACTTTCAAACTGGCAGTTTGACTTTTTCAGTTTTGGAACAGCAAGAACACTTAGTACATGATGCAATCATTCAATGACACATTCATGTACCCTCCCCCGAGTCTTGGGACAATCCGAACCTTCTAGAACATTCCCGATGAAAACACGGAATCATTCCCAAACTCAAACGAGACTTTCCTTATATGAATCTTATTCTCCGGACCATTCCGGATCACCTCGTGATATCCCGGATCCCATCTGAGACTCCGAACAAAATTCGGTCTCTTTCTCATAATACCATAACTACTCAAACAACGTCGAATCCTTAAGTGTGTCCCTACGGTTCGTGAATTATGCGGACATGATCGAGACACTTCTCCGAACAATAACCAATAGAGGAATCGAAATTCATATGGCTCCCACATATTTCTCGATTACTTTGCGATCGAATGAACCACTTACATACGATACCAATTTCCCTTTGTCTCACGATAGTTTACTTATCAGGTTATGATCGTCGGTATCTCTGCATACCTAGTTCAACCTCGTTACCGATAAGTACTCTTTTCTCGTTCCGTGATATGTGATCCCTTGTGACCTAGTCACATGCTTGCAAGCTAATTGGATGACATTCCACCGAGAGGGCCCAGTATATCTATCGTCATATGGATGGACAAATCCCACTCTTGATCCATGTGTTTCAACCGATACTTTCCGAACACTCAATGCCACCTTTATAGCCACCTAGTTACGGTGTGGTGTTTGATGTCATCAAAGCATCCATCCGGTAAAGGTGATATGCATGATCTCATGGTCGAAGGAATTAGGTTACTATGTATCAGAAAGCATATAGCAATTGAACTATTTAAATGACTTGATCTTTATGCTACGCTTATCTATAGGAGTATGTCCATCACATCATTCTCCTAATGATATGATCCTGTTGTTAATAACATCTCTATGTTCATGATCAGGAAACCATGATCATATATTAACCAACAAGCTAGTTTAACAAGAGGCTTTACTAGGGACTCTTATTTTAGTTTACAAATCACACAAGTATTAATGTTTCTGGTTAATACAATTATAGCATGGTATGTAAACACTTATCATAAGTGTGATGATATGATAATAACCACTTTATTATTGCCTCTTGGGCATATCTCCAACAGCAACCCCCAATGGGATACACACCATCCGAACCGGATTGCCTCTTCACGGAATAGAGTTTCCGGAAGAGGCCAAAGTCTTGACTTCGATGCCGAGCCAAGACTCATGAAAGTGATAAAACAAGAAATGTGAAGAAGAGAATTGGGGACATATGATGCTAGATGTCAGAGAAGAAGCACCACGGAGGAAGTCGTGGGAAGGAAAACCCACGAATAACGAAGGCAAGGAACATAACACGATACCCAACAGGGACGGGGATTACCTCGTTGCACAGTTTGACGCCTCCTATTTTGGGATCAAGCCCGCTCATGAAGCTTGCGAGGTCACTCTCGTGTCTCGATCGCCGCTAACCACCGTCGGTGACACGGGTAGCGGTGGCGCCTTTCTTCCCTCCGTGGCGGCTGGTACCAGCAGATGACTTCTTCTTGTTTCCCCATCGCGGTATGCAGCGGCGTGAAGAGTCGAAGGGAAGAAGGAAATGTGCAAGGATATTCCGGTAGCGACAAGAACTCTTAGAGCACAAGGAGGCAGTGAAAACAAGAATAGATGCAGTGAAAACAAACTGCAGCTTTTCCCAATGATTATAACAACGAAGACGACGCACGACAACCGTCCATCGAGAAGACCTAACACCAACGGTAGATCTGGCCATGCGTGTCGAGATCACAACGAGCCGCCACACCGTCCACTACGCGGAAATCGAGGCGACGCCGTAATTATCTCACGCCGTGCGTGACGGTCAATTCAAGGTCGCAAGTAGGACCCACGTTAAATCGGTCAAGTCATCTCGGCGCATAGACGTTTGAGGTCATTGATCGTCAGCACTGACGTCATCAAAAGCTATACTAGCAACAACTAAAATTTCTTCGGCTTCAAAGCTAAGAGTACTCACTCGAATCTACGATTCGACTAATTAATCGGGGGCTACTCCTATTAGGAGCGCTGGCCGCGCACCCGAAAGATGAATAAAAGCGAACTATTTCTTCTAGTCCTACGTCGAGTCTACGACTCAACTACGGACTCGGGGGCTACTCCCATAGGGAGGATGGATTTAAGCATCCGAAATTTTTTTGTCCTACGGACTTAAAATTGAACAATGTATGAATTAAAGTCTCCGCTCGAGTCTACGACTCGAACAGACACTCGGGGGCTACTCCCATAGGGAGCGCTGGTCGCGCACCCTATGAATTCTTCGACTGCGATCCTTCGGATCAGCATGCAAAACTTTTCGGCAACTCTGCCCCAACTAAACGCTAAGTGAGCAACGTTCTCCTTGGCCACCCGAAACACCTCCGCGGTGATAAAAATTCGGATGCTGCGTCTGCGACGCAAAGATAAGACCTATAGATACCATCTGATGGCCTGGCAACGCACACGACTGCGCTCTGCTAGTAAAAATCCATACCAACAGGCACGATGAAAAATCCCGACGGACGTGTTGGGTACATCAATTAAAATCACTGGAATTCCAGTCCTGTAAGTCCTCCACGGCCTGAGTCGAATTATGCCAGCATATGTTCCAGGTCCGAGTTGAGGGACTCGAACCTGAGGAAGATCGTGTTGTTTCGTCCTAAGACAGTTAACTGACCCTGATCCGTCGGGTGAGTCAAGCACACGCATCAAAAAACCCTACACACATACTATTAATACATAGTTGCACCCGAAGGATTGAAGAGTCCTCAGCCGAATCTACGATTCGACTGATCACTCGGGGGCTACTGACATGGTTATACCCTACGGGTACATGATCTCAGCATACCTGATCCAGCCCAAGGAAGGCCCACGGCGATATGTCGGACCCATGAAGATTTTCGGGTGGCCAAGGCTCATGACGTTCGGATCCTGAGAGCAAGACTAGCGTGAATAGGAAATTCAAAGGGTAAAACCCTAGAACACAGAATCGACTAGGTCTATGACCGAGACCTGCTGAGTCTATATAAAGGCTAGGAGGGCCACGACCTAGATCTCTCTCTCATACTTTCGCATACACACCTCCACGCCAGATCGAATCTGCGCACCTGTTTCGGTTCGCCCGTAATCAAGAGCGGAACAAGCGGAGTAGGGTTTTCCCTCAGGGCTGAACCTAGGTAAACCTCGTGTCCCCGTGTTGCTTGTTTGCTAACCGTTCCGCGATCTCCAGCATCCCCATCTTCTCCAAAACCCAAGTCCATAACAATGGGCATTGACGAGATTAAACCTCGTCAGTGATGGTTCCCTAGATGATCCGGTGATTCCCTATGCTGCTTTGTTGTCTGGAGGCAAGGAGCTCACGTTACAATCAACCTCTCGAGATTTTAGTTTAGGTTGCAGTTCTGGTTCCTTCATTTTTTGTGGGTGTCTTTCTTCTATTCACCGCCTATTTTGTAACCCGGCAATCTCAGCATGGTGTTGTAATATAAATCGTTAAGGGGTTTATTACTCCCTCTAGCCTATTTTGTGAGGACGTTCCGGTATTAGTTTCTGTTCCTGATGTACTCTGTGTAATTGTACCCCACTGCTTGGAATGAAACATATGGGTCCTTTCATAGCCTTCTCCGTTTAAAAAAGTATGTGCAAACAAATTTTCTGACACTTAAAAATATGAGTTATCGGTATGTTTGAGAATCAGAATCATGTACAGATACCATTGGCTTTTTCGAGAATGATAGGGATCTTCTATGATAATCCTGGCTTCTAGATCCACAATGAATAGGTACCAAAAGAGGATATCTAGTGGAGACGGGTTGCCAAGAATAGCTCGGAGGATGTGAGAGTCCTTGTGGTGCAGTCCCGGTGATGGTTCCCCGGATGATCCTGTGATGCCCTATGCTGATTTGTTGTCTGGAGGCAAGGAGATCAATTTACAATCAACCTATCGAGATTTTTGTTTAGATTGCAGTTCTGGTTCCTTCATTTCTTGTGGGTGTCTTTCTTCTATTTGCCGCTTATTTTGTAACCTGGTAATATCAGCATGGTGTTGTAATCCAAACCGTTAAGGGGTTTATTACTCCCTCTAGCCTATTTTGCAAAATGTGAGGACGAGTTGGTATTAGTTTCTGTTCCTTATGTACTCTGTGTAATTTTACCCCACCACTTGGAATGAAACGTCCGGGTCCTTTCGGATCCTTCTCCGTTCAAAAAAAAGTACGTGCAACCAAAATTTCCGACACTTAAAAATACGAGTTATCGGTATGTTTGAGAATCAGAATCATGTGAATCATGTACCGAGGCCTTTGGCTTTTTCGAGAATGATAGGGATCTTCTATGATAATCCCGTCTTCTTGATCCACAATGAATATGTACCAAAAGAGGAGATCTAGTAGATACGGGTTGCCAAGAATAGCTCGGAGGATGTGAGAGTCCTTGTGGTGGAGTCCCGGTGATGGTTCCCCAGATGATCCGGTGATGCCCTATGCTGCTTTGTTATCTGGAGGCAAGGAGCTCAAGTTACAATCAACCTCTCGAGATTTTTGTTTAGGTTGCAGTTCTGGTTCCTGTTAGATGTATATATCTGTATATTGTATTTCCCCCATATGTTAGGGGGTTTCCTGCATATTTGCCCTGTACCTGTACTATATATTGTGGCCTTTGGCCCCCAGAGGAATACAACTTGTCTATTCCTAACATGGTATCAGAGCCTTAGGGTTCGCTCCTCTCCTCTCGTTGCACAGCCGTCGCCCGCCCCGGTTCTCCGCCGCCGCGTCCGGCCGCTGTTGCCACCTCTCGGATCGGATCTTCATTGGCTCATCCAATTTCCATCACTTGAGCTCCACGCTTGTAGCAGGACCTCCCTGCACGCCTGTTCACAGTGGCCGCCGCCACCGATTCTCAACCACGCGGACGCCCACCCACCACTGGGACCCCACCCACGCGGGCTCCCAGACGTCGGCCCCGCTCCACCACAGCCGGCTCCCTCCGTCGGGCTCCCAGACGCGCAGCACCCGCTCCTGGCCCAGCCAGCTCCCCTCCGTCGCTGGCCTCCACGCCAGCGTTCACCTCCTGCTCCCAGACGTCGCACGCGGGCCTCCCAGACGCGCGGCACCGCTCCACCTGCCTCCTGCTCAACCACGCGCGGGACCGCCTGACGAGTGATGCTGCCCCCTCTGGCCCGCCGCCGACTGATTTTCGTCTGTTTCGTCCGGATCAATTAGATCTTGATCTAGATCTGATCTAAAAAAAAGAGAGAGAGAGATGTCTTCTTCATCGGGTTATGTTGTGATTCCTCGCTGCCCGGTGGTCTTTGATGGCGCGAATTACCACGATTTGCCTTTATCTTGCGTTCACATGCGGTCTCGTCTTTGGGGTGTGATCTCCGTGAGGTCTCCGTCGTGCCCCCCACTCTTGTGGCTCCTCTGCCTCCGATTGTGCTGCTGTGATGCTTCTCGGGAGGCCAAGGATGCTTTGAGGCGATGATATTCTTTGTTGCGCCTATGACGAAGTTCAAGCAATATTCTGCTGATCTCGAGTCCTATCGCCACGCTCGACCGCCTACACTCGGTGGGTCGATGAGGATGCTCGTCTTCGCTTTATTCTCACCTCCGATGTTACGCCTCAGATGTCTTGCTAAGTTCATGAGTCTCCCCATCTTGCTTTCGGTGGGCCCATCTTCGTCGCTTATCACCGTCTGGTAATGCTCTTTACACATCTGTGGTTCGTCAGAGCATGCTCTTGACAGGGGATTCCACTATTGATGAGTTCTATACTCGAGTGCTATCTCAAGGCGTCGACTTGATTCTCTCCGTCTTCTTTGTTTGTGGCACATGCTCGTCTTTGCCAGTTGTGTGCGGACTTGGAGTTTCACCGCATCTATGAGTTTACATCTCGGCCGCCAGAGTTAGAGCCGGCGCTCTCCTGAATGCTCGTGGTCGTGTTCCGCTACGAGGTGTTGTTGTCGAGCTTGCCGAGGAGACCCGTCTCGTGGTCTTTGGTCTTCTTGCGGTTCCTTCCTTGCTTGCTACTGTGGTGCTCCTTGCCGCTCCCTCGACTTCGTACGGTCTCTGTCTGCCGCCGCCGATACTACCCACTCCTCCAGTCGTGGTCGGGTTCCGCACCAGAGACCTCGAGGTCCGACCAAAGGCTCGTGGTCGTGGTCGCCGTGGTTCTTTTAAATCCTTCTCTTCAGAAGGATGTTCACACTTGGGCCAACTGTTATACACGGGACCCCAGTTTATGTCAGCAGCACCAGACTCGTGGACAGTCGGCTCCTTCCGGGTCTTCAGCAGTGGCTCTCTCTGATCAGGACATTATCCGGAGTCTTCTAGGTCTGCTTGTCACATGAGCTCTTCTTCGACGGCATCGCTTTGGTTGTGGATCGACTCTTGAACATCGTACCACCACCTTCTACACAGTCAGGTACGTCTCCGTGGTATCTGGATTCTGGAGCTTCTTTTCATATGACATTTGAGTCTTCTTCTCTGTCCGCTCTTCGTTCTCTCCCTTCTCCTGTCCGTGTTTTTACGGCTGATGGTACCTCTCTCCCTGTTTCTAGTCGGGGCACCCTTTCTACTTCTTCTTTTTTTGTTCCTGATATCTCTCATGTCCCTCTTCTTAAGATGAATCTGTTCTCTGCTAGCCAGCTTACTGACTCTGGTTGTCGCGTCATTCTTGATGCTGATTCTTGTGTTGTTCAGGACCGTCGCACCCAGGCCCTGGTTGGGTAGCCCCTCGCAGCCGTGATTCTTCGGGACTTTGGGAGTTAGGCGGCTTGTTCCTTCCGCTTCCACTTCATCCGATTCTTCTCCGATTGTCGCCTCTACTACCAGCTCTTTTCAGTGGCATCATCGTCTTGGTCACCTCTGTGACTCTCGCCTATCGTCATTAGTTCATCGTGGTCTTCGGGTGCATCTCAGAGATGGGTCTTTGCATTATCGGGGTTGTAGGTTGGGTAAACAGATTGACTTCCCTATCCTACTAAGCGCCTCAGTATCTCGCGACCTTTTGATTGAGTTCATTCCGATGTTTGGGGTCCGCTCCTTTCGCCGAAGGGGCCATCGCTACTATATTTTATTCATCGATGATTTTCTCGGTACACTTGGTTGTATTTTATGCGCTCTCGTAGTGAGGTGCTCTCCATATATCGCTTTTTGCGGCCATGGTTCGTACTCAATATTCTACCCCCATCCGTGTGTTTCGTGTTGATTACGCTAGTGAGTATATCTTCCGGATGTTGCGAGGTGTTCTTGCCGAGGGGCACTCTTGCTCGATTCTCTGTCTGGCGCACATGCCTGAATGGCGTTCTTGGCGTAAGCATCGCCATCTTCTTGAGACCACTCGCTATGATGATTGCTTCTTCTCCCGCCACATTTCGGGATGAGGGTCGCCGCTAGGCTTACCTCATCAATATTCAACCTTCTGCGCCTTGCGGTGGTATCCCTCTTGGCGCCTCTCTGGGCGGTCTCCAGATTACTCCATGCTTCGCTTGTTTGGTTGTGTTTGCTATGTTTTACTTGCTCCTGAACGCACCAAACCGCTCGATCTGTTGAGTGTGTTTTCCTCGGATCTGATGATGAGCATAAGGGCTATCGCTGTTGGGACCCTCTTGGTCGTCGGATGCGTATCTCTCGTGATGTTACTTTTGATGAGACGCGTCCTTTCTATCCTCGTCCCACCGCTGGTACTTACCCGGTGGAAGATATCTCTTTTCTTCTCTTTCCTGACACACCTCCTTCTACCCCTATTGTGTCTTCTTCAGGATCTCCTCCCCCTAATGTCTCTTCTTTGACACCGTCCTCTTCTTCTCCGTCTAGTTATCCTAGTTCTCCTCGTTCTCCAGAGTCTTTCTCTTCTATTCCCTCTTCTTCATCGTCGTCTCCTGCGTCGTCTTCCTCTGATGATCTTCCCTCTACTCGTCCTGTTCGTTAGCGTCGTGCCCCCAACCGTTACTCTCCTAGTCAGTATGGTCTTTCTGTTGCCTCCGAGCCGACCTCTTATCGGGATCTTGAGCATCATCTGAATAGCGGTAGCCATGGCCGAGGAGATTGCTGCGCTTGAGCGCACTGGCACCTGGGATCTTGTTTCTCCTCCTCCCGGTGTTCGTCCTATCACGTGTAAGTGGGTCTATAAGATTAAGACTCGCTCTGATGGATCTCTTGAGCGCTATAAACACTACAAGAAATGTGTCAAACTATGACGTTTTGGTAGTGACCCTGAATAAAATCGTCATAAATTTATGACGATTCTACACTAGATGGTCGTAAGCTATTTGGGAGGGCCAAATCCTTATTAAACTATGACGATTTCGTGAAAAACGTCGTAATTTCTATGGACAAAATCGTCATAATTTCTAGACAGGTTGAGATATTAGAGAAGGTCAATATCAGCCGTAGGATGTAAACATAATGAACGGATGGATGGTGAAGTATGGAAACTTGTTGTGTGGATCGATGACTGGCATCCAGCGCCGCATAATCATCTAGGTCGGCCGCATCCAACCCCACCTACCCCCATCGCGGAACCCTTCCTCGCCTCCTCTCCTCGGATCCACCACATGGGCCGCCTCCATCTGATACCATCTCCTCCTTCCACAGCACGCCGCCACCCCAAACCACCGGCACCCCTCCGCACCACCGCCCTCACCTCGACCCCATCTGCTCACGGGATTTCTCCTATCGCCTAACGATCCAGATCGAGGAGCACTGCATTGTCACCTGCCTCTCCTCGTTGGTGGCGACATCGACATGGAAAGTGTAGGAAGAAGCGCCAGGGAAGTCTTCAGCGACGAGACCGCCCTTCTTGGCTTCCTCGGCGCCGCCCGCCTCGTCTTCTCATGTAAGCACCCCAGGCCAGATCTCTACCCACCCACCCCAGATCCTCCATCGATCCTCTCGTGGCCGTGACCCTCGTGTGCGTGCGTGCGTGCGAGCATGGCGCGGCGGCTACGACCAAGAGCGGCGTGGGCGTGGCGTCGATGGGGTCATGCCGAGCTGGTCATGAAGTCCATCGTGCCCGTCGTCATGGCGGAAGTTCTCGGGATCTCGGCCTCATCATCGCCGTCATCATCTCCACCGGGATCAACCCCAAGGCCAAGCCCTACTTCCTCTTCGACGGATCGCGCACCTCTCCTCGGGATCGCATGCCTCATGGGACTCGCAAGGCATGGCCATCGGCATCGTCGACGCCTTGGGTCGTATAACGACATCCCCTTCCGCTGTCTGAGCTTTACTTTTTTGTCTTGAGTGCTATTTGTAGATGGTGGTCACTGCGAATGCAGAATAATGGTAGTTGGTGGACTATAGTATAGATCCTAATGAGGGTGAGTTACCAAGGGTTGAAGCTTCTTGGCATGCTTGATGAGTGTTCTGAGAATAAATCATTGTCTCACATGTTAAACCACTTATTAACTTAAGGCATCATGCTACTTGGGGCATGATGATTCGAATTGAATAAAATACACCACAAGCCACTTGTATCTGAATTTAGCCTACACTCGAGTTGCGGATAGTAGGTACTTTTGTTTATGGTTTGTGCGGCGGAACTACACTCGAGACCTGGGCATTACCTGTTGCTCGGACTTATTAACTTAAGAAACTTTATGACACTAAGGCGAAGAACAAGGGCCGGCCGGGGCATAGCAATTTTCTAGTTCTAGGTCACTGTTTCATCAGTGGGAATTGCTTCGTCTTGTGGCATCCATCAAACTGCAGTTCGATTAAGCTGGTGCTTTTGGAATATCTCTTAAGACGGTGACGAGATTTCATAACCCTAGTCCTTTAGGGTCCTTGAGATATGCCCCTTTACTTGCCTAAAATGATTTTTTTACTACTAGTTTCTTATCAAATACTCGTGGCTTCTTCTATTTGTACACAATGGCCATTTAGAAGGGATTATTAAGTCATTTCTCTGTCAATGTTCATTTGTTTCATATTTGGGAAACTTGGAAACTTGGACAGTAGTTGTGATGACATAGATGCTTACCACCACTAGATGTTCTGATTCCTGTCATTACTTAGATGCTTATGAGCAGAAGCATGTGTTCTGAATTTTATTTATGTACCCTAAAACTCATTATATGCTAGACCTACCCTGAAAATCATTGCACATTGCATGTACTTGTGTTTAGCATCCTTACACTAACGATATTTATGCTAGATGTACATACTTTGATCTCGTGTTGTTCATGTGTGATAAATGAGATCTTGGAGCACTCATGTGTTGCCTTGGTAGCATCCTTCTTGCCAAGAATTTTTGATAATCTACGAAATGTTCTTGTATATCTAGTTTAGCTAAGACTAACTTGATTTTTACGCATTCTTGATGCATGTACACACGAGGAAGTTTGGCTGTATCATCTACACTTGCTAGTGATTACTGAACTGAGGCATTTGGGGATCAGAATTATTATACAAAAGCTTGGTGAGTACTGCTTCTTTGCCAGGAGGCTAGTGATTCTTGGCGAATCGAGGCTAGTGATTATTGAACTGAGGCATTTGCCTTATTTCTTATTGCCAGGAGGGATGCACTTGGTACTTGCTTCACCTATATTGCCACCAACAATCACTATCTAGGATAGCGTGACACCTAAGACCTTTGTGAGTCTTGCTTCTTTGCATGGTGTTTTCTTCCTGCGTCTAGCTATTGTGTTAGTGTAGTAGGTATAAGTTTTGTCGATATTCATTAAGTCGATGAGTACTAGGCATTCTAAGAAGTGCTACTAGTATTAGTTGTGTCTAATGTTCATTATGTTTATCTGATTACATAGCGATGGGTGGGCTTGTTCTTTTGTAAATTCTTATGAGTTGTGAACCAAGGCATTTGTTGCTACTAATGAAATTACCACTGAGTACTTGACTTATTGTTATGTGTCCTGTTCATGATTTCTTGATTTAGTGCTTTGTACTCCTTGAGTAATTGACTTGTATGTGTCCTATCATCTGTTGTGTCTTGGGGACAAGTAGAAACAAATGATAGTAGTATCTTGGGGACAAGTAATTGTCTTGTTCAGATTACAATTGGCTTACTGAGTAAATTTTCCAAATAGTCGAATCGGTGGGTGACATGGCTACTCTTGATGGCGCCATCGGCGACATCCTACACTTGACCCGGCGGTATCCTGCGCACCTTCATCACCTCAACTCTGGTGAGACCCAATCTAGCTTATATAGATCATCCTATTTACGCTTCTTGATAGCATTACTAGTTGATCTTGACTTTTAAAGTACAAGCTGAACCTAGTTGTTCCTACTCCTAAAATTTTCTTGAAATCTTCAATGTAGCAATGCTCAAGTAATAAATACAACGAGCCTTGTAAAAACATTGCTAGCTATTCAATTACGATCATATTGTCTTTGCTATGTAATACCACCTTCCTTGTAAAACTATGGACAAACACAGATTTACATTACGAGAAATGGCTTACGGGATGTCACTAAAGTCCAGGTTTCATTAGAAAAATCAGAGACTTGTAGTTTAAGTAATAGAATTTTAAATTGCAGAGCTTTTGTTGTATTTATCTGATTGTTCTTCATTGTCCCAGGTTCTATCATGTTTATATCTGATTGTTCTTGATTAGAACACTTTGTTCACCATGACTCATAGCTTCAAACATTCTAGACTTCCTTACAAGTGTATTACTATGTTATGCAAATGTACTTACCATGAGCAAATGGTGTAATAGTATAACAAAAATTGTCTAGTAATTATTATATCGGCATTATTTTTACTACTTAATGTTGTCGTGCATGCAATGGCTGTTTTTGCACCTTATTTTCTCTTGGTGAACTCATAATATTGACCTAGAATAGTTTGTGTTTTTCGGTTTGATCATGCTTCTCTTTTATTGAAACTAAATGGATGTTGGATGATCTATGCTTGCTTTTTTGACATGGATCTATGTTTGTTGTTGGTGGTGATCTGGGTTGTTTGTGGTTATAGGGTAATTGCAATGGAACACCCTTAAGCAAGATTGGCACCACTTTGCTCCTTCCATGTGTTTGTACAATGTTCGGTACACATAGTATTTCCCAACCTCGGTATAACTCCATACAATGTATTGCCAATCTCGACAAGCTTCTTCCTCACCAAGGATCCGTCACATACCCAGATGGTTGCAAAAGTGAGTAGCCCACCATAGTCAACACCAATAGAGTTTTTATGTAGTTGTATTGTCGGTACACATAGTACGAAGCAATCGAAACTATTTACGGGTTGATCGTACATACTGGTTTCACCAATCAACTAATAGCATCTTTGTGCAATATCGATCTATCATTTACGAACTTGGTGGACTTTCTACCATATAAATAGAAATATAAACATGATGCATCAACGACTTATAGGCTATCTGGTGCTCATAGGCTCATGAGGCATTATGCGATATGATACCTAAATTAGGACTATTAGGCATTAGCGCTCATAGGCTATCTGGTGCATTTATGTTTTGAATGTTGTTCTTGCGGGATAGATACATATTGTTTCATAGCATGGTAAAGTTCTATTTTATAGTTATGAATGCGATTATAATTTTTTTGGAAGCATGCATCTTTGTGTTATTTGATATACCATAAGCGATTAGCAACTTGATGTGTTGTTTGTGTAGGAGAGGTCACGATAATGCAATAGCAAGGGCATCTAGCTTTGGAGTCGAGTTTGGTTGGTGAAAGGATATGCTTTGTTTCCTCGTGCTCGAAGTCGATGGATGTTACTGTTCAAGGGATATGGTCTGTAGTAGTTTTACATTCTGCTGACCTTGTATTATGATGGAAGGTTCAATTTGTGTTGTATTTTTATACGGATTATTATTTTGCATATCGATTCTCGCGAACATCGGAAATATTGTAATAGAGTTATGCATATTCATTTTTTGTTGTATTGTCAAACTGGATTATTATTTTGTATATCGATGTCCGTGATTTAAACAATGAAAATATCGTTATATTCTTGATTATCAAAATAATTGATGTACTCGATTATGTATGAAAATTGAAAGCGGGCCTATCCCAAGCGAAATGTATCGTAAAAGGCCGAGGTCCAAAATAGAAAAGAGGCCATAAAAAGGCTAAGGCACAGAGAGACACACCATAAAAGGCCGACGACTAGAAAGAAAAGCGAATTATTGGGCTTAGCCCAAGTAAGCAACTAAAATGGGTGGTGATTTTGATTTAAGACGATTTCATTTACGTCACAATTTTGCCACGTAGGATCGCCACGTAGGATCCGAGCTGGCACGGCTAGAAGGTCCATGATATTGGATCATAGGCGTTATGACGATTCAATATCGTCATAGGCGTTTATGACGATTTTATCAACGTCGTTATAGTTCATTTGGCGACGCTTTTGACGATCTCAAAATCGTCATAGAATCGTCATAAACGGACTACTATGACGATTCTGTGACGAAAATTGAGGGTCATATATAGCCAAATTCCTTGTAGTGAAAGCGCGTCTTGTGGCTCGTGGTTTTCAGCAGGAGCATGGTCGTGACTATGATGAGACTTTTGCTCTTGTCGCTCATATGACCACTGTGCGTACTCTTCTTGCCTTTGTTTCGTCACAATGGTCGTGTTCCACTTGATGTTCGAATGCCTTTCTCAATGGTGAGTTGGTGAGGAGGTTTATATGCGACCTCCGGGTACTTTGTTCTGAGGGATGGTTTGTCGCCTGACGTTCTCTTTATATTCAAACAGGCCCTCGTGCTCTGGTTTGAGCGCTTTGCTCGTAGTGACATTCTTGGTTTCTCCCTAGTGCTCATGATCCAGCGTTGTTTGTTCACACTTCCTCGTGGACGACTCTTCTTCTTCTCTATGTTGATGATATGATCATTACCGATGATGATCTGAGTATATAGCCTTTGTTAAGGCTCGTCTTCGTGATCGATTTCTTATGATGATCTTGGTCCTCTTCGATACTTTCTTGGGATTGAGGTTTCCTCCACGATGGCTTTACATATCTCGGAAAAGTATATTCAGATCTTCTTGCTCGTCTTTGCTCTTGGGATGAGCGCCTTGTTGAGACCCCTATGGAGCTTAATGCTAAGCTTCAACTTCTTGATGGTGATCCTCTTTACGATCCGAGCGTTATCGTCATCTTGTTGGGAGCCTTGTTTATCTTGTTGTCACTCCCGACATCTCTTATCCTGTTCATATTCGAGTTAGTTTGTCTGCTCCTACCACTGCTCACTATAGTCATCTTCTTCGTTCTTCGTTATCTTCGTGGTACGATCACTGCGTCTTTTCTTTCCTCGTTCCAGCTCTCCGGCTCCAGTTATTCGGACGCTTACGTGGGCGGTGATCCTTCGGATCGCCGTTCACTTTCTCGCCATGTGTGTTTCTTGGTGGTTCGCTCATTGCTTGGAAGACGAAGAAACATCTGATGTTTCGTTCGAGTGTTGAAGCCGAGTTGCGTGCTATGGCCTTGTTGACCTTGAGGTGACCGTTACGGTGGTTACTTGGATTTTGGGGTCTCGATTACCACACCCACTGGTTTTGTCCGACAAAGATGTGTGCTATTAGTGTTGCACGTGATCCGTCAAGCATGAGCTTACCAAGCATATTGGTGTTGATGCTTTCTATACACGCGTGCTCGGTGTAGGTTGTTGCGCTCAAGATGTTCCTTCAGATTTACGGACTTCTTCACGAAGGCACGACCAGAGCGCAGCATGATTTCTTACTCTCCAAACTCAGTGTTGTGGATCCACCATGAGTTTGAGGGGGGGTGTTAGATGTATATATCTGTATATTGTATTTCCCCCATATGTTAGGGGGCTTCCTGCATATTTGTCCTGTACCTGTACTATATATTGTGGCCTTTGGCCCCCAGAGGAATACAACTTGTCTATTCCTAACGGTTCCTTCATTTCTTGTGGGTGTCTTTCTTCTATTTGCCGCTTATTTTGTAACCTGGTAATCTCAGCATGGTGTTGTAATCTAAACCGTTAAGGGATTTATTACTCCCTCTGACTTATTTTGCAAAATGTGAGGACGAGTTGGTATTAGTTTCTGTTCCTGATGTACTCTGTGTAATTATACCACAGAATGAAACTTCTGGGTCCTTTCGGACCCTTCTCCGTTTAAAAAAAAAGTACGTGCAACCAGAGTTATCGGTATGTTTGAGAATCAGAATCATGTACCGAGACCATTGGCTTTTTCGAGAATGATAGGGCTCTCCTATAATAATCTCTTCTTCTTGATCCACAATGAATAGGTACCAAAAGAGGAGATCTAGTGGATACGGGTTGCCAAGAATAGCTCGGAGGATGTGAGAGTCCTTGTGGTGGAGTCCCGGTGATGGTTCCCCAGATGATCCGGTGATACCCTATGCTACTTTGTCGTCTTTAGACAAGGAGCTCAAGTTACAATCAACCTCTTGATATTTTAGTTTAGATTATAGTTCCGGTTCCTTCGATTTTTGTGGGTGTCTTTCTTCTATTCGCCGCCTATTTTGTTAGCTGGTTTTCTCAGCATGGTGCTGTAATATGAACCGTTAAGATTTTATTAATTTAAAAAGTTAGAAGGAAGATTTTATCTAAAAAGAGCTTTGTATCCATAAATCAAAGGATTAGGACACCAGTTTTTCCAGTGTTTAATTTTCCTGATTAACACTACGAAATGTGAGAAAAAAATGTGTAAATGCTAATTTGGAAAGTTTCTCACGGTCGTCCCAGCACGCTATTGCGGCCGTCGGATGCCCGAATGGACGGATGTCCGCGGTGCAAAACTCCAAATGGTTTTCTCGTACGTAGGTACCTTCCTCTTATCCCAACTCGAACCTGTGGCTCCTCTCCGTCCTTCCCCATGTCATCCCCGGCGTGCCGTACCGGCCTCCCGGCGCCTCGCCGGCAGGCGAACCTCCTCCTCCACCTGGATGCTCCCCCGTCCGTCTCGAACCGTGCTATCCATCGAACAAGACCTGCGCGCCCAACCTTCGCTTTCTCCTCTCCTAGTCACCGCCGTCAGACTCGGGTCACCTCCTGTTGCAGTGGTAAGCAGCTCTAGCTTTGCTTGGATGGATTGTTCCAAGATTTCGTTTTTGGGATAATATTAATCGTTCTAAGTGTGTTTTGTCAGTTCGTCCAGTAGCTGCAGACTGGTTTCTGTGTCGTAGTACCTTTTCATGTCGATCCTAGTTGAGATCCTCTACTGGCATCACTAATGGAAGTTTATCTTCTAAAAAAATGGGCTGCCGAACTGAATCGCATTGCCCACACTGAGTGCACCTATGCCAAGGATTGTGAAATTTCCGTCAGATGTGATGACTTTTTCAGGTAGTGAGATATATATGTCGAATGTAGTTTGTCTGATCTGGATGTTGTAAATACAAAATTCCAGTGTTGGAACGAGGGCACCTGTTTGTACGTTTTTTTGGTTGGAAAACTCAGAATAAAATAATCCAGAGCTTTTACCAACTCATCATCCAGATTGTGTGAAATAAAACGGTGTCGTTAAGGAACATGTGTATCATAATCTAAGACCTGAAATGGTGATAAGAAGTAATCAACAGACAAAAAAAGCGAAACAAGACAGTATCCTTGGTCTTGTCATTAGCCGGTGTATCATTGTGGCGCCTTGTGGTCTTGATTTGAAGCTTGACCTGAGACAAGAAAGTCTTCATGGCCATTCTCCAACGACCTGTCCAGAATTGGAAGATTACAAATTTTTTCAGAGCTATGTGCCATAAAGTGCGCTTATCAAGTAATCCCCAAATGGTCCAGCACAGGAAAGCCACTCCCAGTTGGAAGAATTTCTGAAAATACGGATAGATAGTATTAATCCAGAAGTTATCGATGTCCATGTTCTGATTCTTGGACTATATTCGGACAAAGGGAAATGACTACATGGTTACATGCTCCTAAACAGCATTTTCATTACTATAGTGAAAGAAAAAATGTCAGAGGTATCTTTATGGACAACACTATCTGAGTGGGGTGCTAGGAAAACACAAATGTGTTTTGCTAGATTTATTTGTCTGTCTATTAGAGCTCTGTACCTTGCGAATTTTTCAGTGAAAGATCTTAAATTTGACTTCAAGTTTTTCCTTCCGAAGACTCTACATTCATTTCCAGATGACCATGTCTATTTTAATGGACAATGTATACAGCAAGATTGTTCTATTGGACATTATATGTTGGATATCACTTTTACTGTTATGAATGCCACTAATTATATCTCAAATGCTACTGATATTGGTTTAATCTGTTCGTTCACGACTCGTGCACAGGTGGTATGGTAGAAAGAAGGAGACTACTATTGATTCCTGCAATTACTATAACCATTGGCTCCTTTCAGTACAGTCTGGAGAATGGAACAGCCAAAGCTGAATTTACTGATAGTGAGTTTCAGTCAATATCCACCCATTTGAAAATAGACAGGTTCTTCTCTACTAGAACACATGTGCTTTGAACTTACCTACTAGACTGCGTTTGCATAGGGTATTATTAATGCTTAGCTGCCATAAAGTTAGATTGAAATATTATATCTTGACATTGTAGAAGAGATGCCAGTCCTTGGACTATAATGGATATACCTTACGGATCTCATCCCCCATACCTTGTTTAGAGTATCTTCATGTTATCTAGTTGGTTGGTCTCTTTGTAATACAGAAAAAATCTTTCAACCTAAAAAACGACTGGGGGCTGATATATATAGCAAACTGGTGCTAATGAGCCAGTGTTTAAATATATCTAGTTTTCCTTTCAAAATTATATAAGCATTCTTAACTAAAATATGCAATCATGCCTTACCTTTTGATATTACAACCTCAGTGCCAGCACTTCGTGGGAAGGATTATGGGAAGACGAAAATGAGTTATCCTGATTACACTGAAACAGAATCAGGCCTCCAGTACAAGGTGGTAGCATTGCCATTCAATGATTTCCACATAATGCTGGCATATTCAGATATTTTAGGTTCACAATTCTGATGAGAAATTACAGGACTTGCGGGTTGGAAGTGGACCTTCCCCAAAGAAGGGGGAGACAGTAGTGGTGAGTTACAAGTATCACGTTTGCATTGGACTGAAGCTAATTTGTTAAGATGTTCTCCAGCGTTATTTGTTGAAGTGTCCCAACTGTATGTTGACTTGGGTTTGTGAATGGGCATCAGGTTGATTGGGATGGATACACAATTGGATACTATGGTCGCATTTTTGAAGCTCGAAACAAGACCAAAGGTGGTTCTTTTGAGGTACACATGCTCCCTGTAGTGAAAAAAAGATGAGTTCTCAGCTTCCTTTGCATATATATTTGTTCAAGTACAAACTGAGTTATTACTTGAGGTCTACCGATTGCAACTTTTCTATTTCATTGCAGGGTGGTGATAAAGAATTCTTCAAGTTCAAGATTGGGTCAGGACAGGTGATTTAATAATATGGCAGTGTGTACTAAAGTACTCAACTACTTTGGTTCCCTAATAATTACCAGTTTTGGACGTCCACATCATATCCAACATACAATTTCGACAACTTCTCTAGTAATGTATTTTTAAAATATCACAAAACAATATACTGTTAAATTAGGCATATCTGCGCATATGGCATGATATATCCAATCTAAACAATTTTTATAAGATACTGGTAGTCAGTGTTTTTAAAGATACTTTGTCTATGCGCAAAATGACAACTATATAATTTTAGGGGTTGGTTCTCTTACACGTGTACTAGATATTCTGGTATATGATGTTCATTGACAAATTTTCATACCCTTATTTACATTTAGGTATTTCCATCTTTGGTCCAATGCATATTCTGAAGCTACTATTTGTTAGTTTGTTACACTGACAAATAGCAGTCTTAAAAATATAACCTAGGTAATACCAGCTTTTGAGGAGGCTATGATAGGCATGCGTCCAGGTGGAGTTAGAAGGTAGTAACTCACATTTTTTATGACCACAATTTCTAAATGTATTACTAAAACAACTTCTAACGGTACTATCGATGCTCACACACTTCAGGATAATAGTACCACCGGATATTGGATACCCTGACAATGACTTGAACAAGTTAGGCCCAAAACCAACAACATTCTCGGTAATATATTTCTCTGAAAATACTTTTTTTTTTACATTTTTTATGATTATCACATAGACACCTTTTTTTTTTTTTGCAGGGACAAAGAGCTCTAGATTTTGTTCTAAGGAATCAAGGGTTAATAGATAAAACTCTCCTGTTTGACATTGAGCTTATGAGGATAATTCCAACTCAATAGTACATGAGGTAATTCCTTTTGCCTGAAAGTAAATATGCTTTGTACCATTTTCTTGATCTCTTGTTTGTCCTGTTCAACTCAATAAAATGTTAAGCACATGGGCCATTGCAGGGTAACTTGGATGGCCATTTGGACGAAACAAGCACCACTTTTTTGAGCAATGAATCAAATCTTTGGATGATCATTGGATATGTAAATATATATACTATATACTCGAGTATCAACAAAATAATCATCGAGATCATGCACCCATCTATTGTTTACACGGAAAATATTAAGAAGCAATAGAAAGTGCAACCGGACAGATCAAATCTATTAGTGAAATAGGCAACCTATACACAGCCCAATGTATGAAAATTATAGCAGCAAGTATAGATCAATTTTTGTCTGAAATTATTATACGTTCTTTGTTTTTCTTTTTGGTTTTGTATTATGTCGATCTTATGCTGTGTTTTTCACATGGATATGAAGATAAGATTATTTTTTCAAAGATGTGTGTGATTCACTTAACTTTTGTAATTTCTGCGTTTAAAAAATCATCTAACTCTGCCAACGGAAGTAACTCATATCAAAATTTGCCCCAAAACAAACAATGAAGCTTTGGGTCGACTTCACAATTTTCCACTTTTTTGTTGTTGTAGATAAGTTGGTGACAGTAGGTTTGAACTTCCCTAGCTTGCTTCCTTCTTTTCCCCGGTGTTGAGCTTCTGAGCCTTCTATCATTTGGTCCCAGGTCCTATTTATCCTAGATCATATTTGTGCCTGAATGGTGAAACGTTGTTGCATGCGTTCGCTTATGCTTATTCACACATGTTTTCATTCTTCGGTCTACGTACATACATAAAATTTGGATGCATGTGGTTATACAATGTGTCTGGAAAGCAGCTCTTTGAGTAACTCCATGTATCACTTATGTCAATGACAACACAACAGTCCAGTACCATGATGCCCATGTGTTACCAAACATAGCATTATCATGGCGTGTTCGTTGCACCCCATGACTCCTCTTATTTGAAGTTGCTGGCTCCAATGCATATCACATATGAATATAAATGCCACTAGATGTTAACGGTGCTAGCACAACACACTATGAAAAATGACTTCCACAATGCCATCAAAGCACACATAAGAATTGACGATAAGAATTGATGGGATTAGGAATCATCGGGAGAATTAGCAGCGCCGATCAAGTTCTCTTTTTTTTCAAGAGTACGTGAATGCATACTGATTTTTATAGAAGTCGTAATTTGTTACAAGAAATGGTGGCCGTGATGCAGACAAGACAACCACCAACACCACTCAACTCTCTAAGAGCATCTCTAGCAGTGGCCGTAAAAGGAAAACCGACGTTCGAGTTCGAGGCGCTGAAGCTGAATCCACGATTGCCCGCGAAGCGGGCGGCGTTGCCGAACAGTCCCCGTAAAATCAAACTAAAAAAATTTAAATTTGCGATTTACAGAAAGAACAACCTTCGCGGCAAAATTTAGAGGAAGAACAGAGGATGAACAACCGCGGATTCCAGTTCGATTTTAGCATTACATACTAAATAATCTAACAGAAGCATACGGCACACACTATGTATACAAAATGCAGTTCCCCGAGCCTTGTGCGTCGCCGGACTGTGGCAGAGACAGTGCCACCTCTCTAGTCGAGGTGGATCATCGGAGGCTCCGCCGCCTCCTGCGCCGGAGGCGCTTCACCACGCGCTCCTTCGCCTCCTGGCGCTCGATGAGACGGTCTCCGAGCTCCTTCACCACGAGCTCCCTCTCCTCCGCGGCGGTCTCACGCAGGTGCGCGCCTCAAGTGGCGAAGGCCCAGCCAAGATCGCCCGCCGTCGAGTCGAAATCGCCTTGAGACCACCGAGGAGCGGTCGCTCTCATCGGAGCTGTTGCTCTCTTCAGGCGTCATGTAATCATGATACCCGGAGGATCTCGAGCTCGACAGAGACGGGGGGTGTGGCCGCGATGATCCCGCCTCTGAGGCGGTTCCCCTGTACCACACGAGGGCGTAGGGGAGGAGTGACGCCGGCATGTGCGGCGAACTCACCCACCGGAGCGCAGCGCGCTTCTTGGCGCAGACGGAGCGGCTGCGGGCGATCTCCTCCTCGGTTTTGAGGAGCTGGCCGCGCGAGCCGATGCGGCGCTTCCTAGACGAGTCGTCGGGATGCATGGCGGCGAGGTGGAGCGTTTGGTGGCGGTGGCGAGCTGGATTTGACGGCTGGAGAGTTGCCGGTGGCGGCGGAGAGGGAGAGGGCGCGCATCAGAGAGGGATAGGGTTTTGCTCGGGTTGCCCTCTCCGAACGCTAGATATGCTGGTCGCAGCGTGCGTTTAATGGACCACCGAAAAACTTTTATGGACCGGGTGAGATATACAGGCTTTGATCTGCGCCAGAAACCGAGCGTGGCCCGTATTTCGCTGGAAAAGATCATTTTTGCCCCCTTTTACAGGCACCGCTAGAGATGCTCTAATACAATACGGACACGGTACACTCTCCCGTTTGCCTCTCGCACTCCTCCCTCCACACCTACAGTCCCAGGTCTGGCCATGCACCATAAACTCAGCTCATCCAGAATCCTGTAGGCCAGCGCTTCCACCGAAAAATGTCTTCTGGCCTCCTCTTGTCACAGCTCTGAAGCCTACCTCGTTCAGCGAGCCACCACTCTTAAAGCGAAGTGTTGATAGTCGGCACATTCACTTGACACTGCAGCTGTCAAGCAAAAGAGCACTGCATCAGGATATGCTCTTCCTCTTGGAGACAAATCGAAACATGCCATGCTCTCAGCTTGCAAACCATGCCTGAATCTCCGAACAGATGTCCAAAGTCTGTGTAAGGCTGCCAGCCACATAAAAACTTGACATTTTCAGTGGCGCCTGGGCAGACCATATGGCCTCTCTTCAGATCGAGTCCTCACAGCTACTCCATCCGTTTCAAAATATAAGATGTTTTAGGTTTGTGAAAAAAATATATCTAGACTATTTTTAGTGTATAAATTCATTCTAAACTTGAGTGAATCTACATACTAAAAGTAGTCTAGATACATTTGCTTCATAAATCTAAAACATCTTATATTTTGAAACAGAGGGAGTAGAGAACATTGGATTTATTGTCTGTAAAAATTATCTGCAACTCCCATATTATGTTTGTGTGGGTGTGGGTGTGTGTGTGTGTGGGTGTGGGTGGGGGTGGGGGGAGTCTAGAGACCTTGTAGATGAGAAATTTGTGGTGTTCATGGTAAGTACATAAAGTGAGAACATGTGTCATTTTAACAAAAACCTTTGTTTTCAATTTGTGTAGGAGCCTACTTCATGTAAAATCCTAGCAAAATTGAAGTCTCTAGATCGAAGTGCATAATTGGAATGACATAAAGGGTGATTGATGGGTTTCAACCGAAACAAACATATCAAGAATCAGGTTGATTGTTGAAAATTTTCAACTCATCCTACTGTTCCAGATAAATGGGTGACCCCTAGTTTGACAATACCCCTGGTTGTAGTGTTAACAATTTGTGACCTAGCTTATTAACTTGGTCCTTAGACCTGCTCATGAGAAGTTCATCTTTGTCCCTGAATGTGAACATGTTGACTGCTGTCTTTTAGCTCATTGGAATATTTTCCACGCTAGCAAATATCTTTCTAGGAACCCCTTTCTTTTAACAAGCCTAGGCACAATTTATATGTAAGAGCTACATCAATCAGCATATGCACATCACTCTGATACCGTAATGACCGTGTGTAATAAATATAATATCAAGATGCAAGTTCTTCCGTGCCACATGAGCAAGCACATTACTCTTCTTATTTAAACAGTGGCTTTCAATGCATATGGCATACCAATATATATACTATGATTTTTTTACCATTCTAGCAAAATAGCCTATATTTGTGGCAAGAACTTGGAGTTCCTTCATTTGGTATGCTGCAGAAGCACAAAATACATGCTGGGGTTAGGAAGCATTAGGAAAAGTAGAACCACTTCTCACACCTATTGGGCTAGAGAGCATGGGATGGATTCTCCGCGATTCAGCTTTTGAGATAAGTGTGTTAGTTTGTTTTCACTAAACGTTACCTCCAGACTTACCAAGATATATATGGTAGACGACTTGAGATGGGTGGGGCTTGGTTACCATGTGGGAATATCATAGTTGGGTTTGGGTTGCTCGGGATGCTAAAACTAAAATGCTCTTGTATGTGGGACAAACATTCTAGGAGATGCAGAATGATTATTGATCATATGGAGGATGGGTTCAGATTAAGCCAGATCATCAATATTATATACAGGAAAGGATACCATGTTTAAGTTTGAACATTCTTCTCGACCATTATAAATATGTGTTTTCGTTAGTTTGTATAGGGTCTAATAAATTGCAGTTGTGGAAAATATGCTTAATATATTCATGAAAAATGTGCACAAGTTTATATGTTTCCGTTGAAGTAATAAATTGCATTTATGGTCCAGATGCTTAACGTGTCATCAAAATTTGATTAGTTCCATCCATTAAATAACATTAGAAGCTTTTGGTTGAATTCATTTTTTTTGTCACTTATACTTTTGATCTAGATATAGATGGGAAATCGTGGGTTTGAGTTTCCCCAACATTAGTGGTTCTCATTTTTTTAGCATGGAAACCGTGATGACTTCATTCTTGGTCCTACTCATGTATAAGTGCCTTAGATCAAGGATAATTATAGAACCAAGTGCTAGCTATATCTTACTGGACTATCATCTACAATTTCTTAATACCTAGCCCACTTCACACTCTTACTAAGTTTTTCGGAGCCCGTCTTTTTCAGCTGGCTCTTAATGTACATCCCACTTCTCTTCTTTTTCCTCATTTCTCTCTTCCAACTCATCAAAATATAATATTTAATATCTTATAGCCTGTTTACATCACCTTATCATACATGCTCTTAATGATGAAATTGTTACTGCTTGCTGTCACTCATGTTCACTCATGAATCTTGATGTTTGCGTCTCGATCTCACACATAAGAAATTTCCATCTAGGTACTCCTTGGATTGAATTTAGTTAAACACGAGAGATGCATCAATAAGCACACACCACTTTAATACATTAGTGACCATGTGAGATTACTTAGGACAACATCAGCCTGGCATGCTTGTGGCACGCCATGTCAAGTCCACAGTACTACTTTCTTGAAGTGCTGAAATAAATACGTAGGAAGCCACATAGGTCTACAGGAGGTGCATATATACCAAATTACTCTTATCATTTCTTAATGCCACTAGAACAACATACTATATTTTTCAAAAATAAACACGCGGGATATTCCTTTTGCAATGTTGTTAAAGTTCACAAAGTACATGGTTGGAATTGGAAGCATCGAGCAACATAGAAATGTCGCTCGTCTGACTGCCTCAACCAACTTTTTTTGATTTGTTAGGGAATTCTTCCCGATTATTTAAACCACACTTGTTTTTCATGCTTCTATTTCTTTGTTTTGATTCTAGGAGGAAGTGAAGAAACATGTATTGTAAGGTTGTGTGACAAGCATACAGAAAAAAATCAATTTAATATGGCATTCAATGTGTGTTTCCTTTTTCTCCTGAAATTCATACAACCAGCATAGAGACGAAATTCCATCTTATCTCATTTGGTCCTAAGAATTGAATTATAATCCTTTAATTATATTACCAATCTAATTTTGATAGGATTTGAATTTGATTCTAAAATAGTGCAATTCAAATATGTATGGATGTCACATCAAATGTAAGTTATCCATTATATGAACATTTATTGTTGAGAACTTGAACCATGTGTTGACACATAAAAGGATTCAAATTTCAATCTCATGTTCACCCCATAATATTTCTGTAAAGTCGATGCCATTCATAGCTGATAGCAAAGAATTGGTTTAGTGTATTCTAACTCTCTAAAATTCGTCTTGGAATTTATTATTCCAATTATTATGCCATTCAAACACTCACAATTATGGACTCCCACTCTAATTTCAAAATTTTATCCCAATTCCATGAACCCAACAATGATGCATCCTAACACAAAGTAAATTCCGAATGAATGCAATTAAGAAGAAAGATCGCCTATATGGCCGTCATGGACCATGTCAGTCTAACAGAAGGCACCCTGGCTGGACTGGCAAGCAATATGACTGCAACAAAAACCACCACACACCGATACCATCGAGGCTATCGCTAGAACTCATCTATCTCTATAGATTACTTCATACAACCAACAACCTACCAATCATTGTAGATGTCACATTAAAACCAAGTCAGACTTGCCAAAAAGTCGAGTGCGCATCAAGGACAAGGAAATTATGATTTTGCTGATGAGCCTCGCAGGAGAAAGTTCAAATAATTTTTCGAGGCATTGACAATGCCATCTCGCATTGGAGCACCGCAGACCCAACTTCATCGCAACATAGTCTGACGCACAAATGTTTCCAGAAGACCGACCTGTGGCCGACGACAAAGTCCATGTCGCGAGCTAACTTTACTCAGCATCATCATTGTTACCACATATCCAAGGATACCTGGCATCCATAGGGACAAGCCGCCAACCACTAGTATGCCAGTCCCGACACTAAGGACAATGCCCTGGTGAAAAGAAAGCCGCAGAAGAGCAGCCATCATCTTCCCAGAAGATGGATGGGGTTTCCCCCTGGAGAAACTCGGGTAACCTCTTGGCCAATCAAAAAAAATTAAGATCTACGTTGGCACTACTTTTGCTATGGTTCTGAAAATTTTATGGTAACCTCTTAGCCGGAAGCTGAAGCTCCAGTGGTATTGTAGATCAAGTACTAGTAAATTTATTGACCGAGATTTTATTTGATTGGTGCTGCTACCCTGCTATTGCTATAGTCCTTTTGGCATTCATGTGCCACCGGAAACATCACGTTGGCGTATCTGGTTGCAGGATGTCATCATTGCAGACAGGCACAACACTGTAACAAACTCGTTGCTCTCCTTTTTGTAGGGGCTCAAAAGGAAACAGATTGGATAACATATACGATATATTTAGAGGAATCTAGATGCGACATTTTTTTTTTCATATGAGAGATTGTGATATAGCGGAAAAAGCACACTAAAATTCAGACAAGACTCTTTGGAACAAGATTCCCCAAGAAAGAGTTTTAATTAGTAGATTTTTGAGCTATATTTGTTCAACTTTTGTGAAGGGTATTCACATAAAGTATGAACTATGTGAAACTGTACTGGTTTCGTTTATTTAGATAAAGAGAATATATTAACATCGAAGGTATCAATTGCATTCAGCTTCTGCAATAACGAAATGTCAAGAACTAATGAAGACATCAAGGAAAAGAAGAAAACAATTACAACACTTGCCAAAGCGATCAACCACTTGCAAAGCACCGATCGCCAGACTCACAATCGCCACGTGCCCGGTTTTGGTGGACACTGTCATACAACTGAAACCGTATAAAAAAATATTGATTGTTACTGCTACAGCCGGTTTGCTTACACCATTGTGCTCATCTTTCACTAAAATCATCACGCTACATCACATGGTTGCAAACTGACATGGTTGTAGCACCACGTCACATTCGACAAATAAAGTCTTCCGATTTAAGAGAACAACATTGGAACAGACTCTACATCCTCTACATATGCCACCGTCCATATTATGTGTTTGTGAAACGAAATATCAAAAATATTTCCCAATCCATCCAGGAATAGAAGTCTCATCTAAAATTTCCATAGATTTTCTGCTTCTAAAATAATACAATTTTGCATATACGAAAACGACGAGATGGGATGTGAGAAATGTTTCTTGATCCATTTATCGGATACTTAAAAGGTGAAGTTTCAGTTGAATTTAGATTTTTATCTTGTTATTTTCTTTTGCGTGGATGATGCATAGTCGTAGACTTGGTGATGCTTGGATCCCATCCTCTCATACATTTTGTTTATACACTATAATGTTATTCGGTCTTGCAGATTCCCTTTTATTTTTATAGTGCTAAGTTTCTCCTGTACCTGAAATACATTCCACTTGGGTTGACATGGCTCAACCACTTAATTTTGTAGACACTCCTTTGAACAAGCTTCCCCTATAGAGGATCCACTTTTTTTCTGAAAAGGAGGAATATCCATGGCCTCTGCATATTTGATGCATGCACATAGCTACATGCAATGTAATTAATTAAACCTTGTAGACAATCTAATTAAAAAATAGCTCTACGTTGGCTCTACTTTTGCTATGGGTCTCAACATTAAATTACACCGTCGTGATTTGAAGCTAATTCTAAAGTGAAATGGTAGTTTAGGCTGCACTCCGGGTCCTGTCCCGCATCACGAGGACACGCGGGGAGGAGGCCTCGGGTATGGCGGTGGCGATCTAGTCCTCCAACGGAGGTGGTTGAACATTTTGAGACTGATTTTGTTGACCCTGAGATCTGTCATCTAGTTCCGACAGTGAGTTGGAGAGGCATAGTCGCCGGTGAAAACCGAGCTAGGACTATGTTCATGGTGAGCGATGGTGGCGTTTATACACGGTTACCTTGGTGAAGGCATGTAACACCCCAAATTTTTTAATCAAGGTTATCAAGTTCCAATCATCCTAATTTAGGGTTAACAAAAACTTTTGTTAATTAAAATCCATATGAATGCATGTGTGTATGTGATGAATGCATGGATGCTTGTATGGACTTGTGTGATTGTTATGAATGGCAAGGATTGGTTTAAAGATGAAAACAACATCATCTAAATCATTTCCAAGCAGAATCAAGTGAAGAGAAATTCAAAAATAAGTTATATAAGCAAATGGTCATTTTTGCCAATCTTGTTCACTAGACCACTTTGAGTGTTTCTAGTCCAAGATTTCTAACAGAAACAAATCCAATTTTTTTCACCCCTTGCTAGACCAAGTAAAAGTGAACCCAAGCCCACCTTGCAAACCCATAGAAACATTTGGCAACCCCATTCAATGACATTTAAAAATTGAATCTAGTTCATATGGTAAGATCGCCATTTCTCAAAACCCAACCAAACCAGTTCACCTTGACAAATCCAATCAACCAGATACTCCCTAGTATGTGACCATTGCACCCACCAAGTTTCATCCAAAAATCCAAATATGAATTTCTTGTGGCCATTTCATCAAACACCTGGAGACACAAACCAAATTCTGCCAAACTTCATTGTTTTGAGCAGTAATCTTTCCAAAACTTATTCCCCATTGATCATCCTTGTCTCCCCCAGTGACAACCAGTGAATTAAACTAGCCTATATAACACCCTCAGAATCGCCCCTATGCAAGTTTCAGCGATTCCCGCCAAACCCGCATAGAAACGCTTCAAAGGTGCCCACCAGGCACTTTCGTGCGGGTGGAAAACGAAGTAATAACATTACACAACAGTCCTCGATGGGACCCACAGAACAGATACATATACAAAACGACTCCATGAGTCAAGAATACAGATATACGATACAAAGATCCAAATCACCTTGAAAATGATACAGCGTCCGACTACGGACAAGATGCAAATGGGGCTAAGAGCCCTGAAGAATAACCAATGGCGTCCATAACCCTGCCTAGGCCAAGCCGGAAGGGTAACCCTGCTAACGACGTCGATCTCAAAACCTGCTTAAACAAAAGGGGTGCCGACAAAGGGCAAAGGAAAAAGAGGAGCGTCAGTACTGAGGCCAGTACACGGCGAAGCTAGAATTCGGCGGTCCTCGCCTACATAGGTATGGTGGACTGAAGCGGCAGCGGCAGCATGCACTAAACAACCTATAGAGACTCGATACTACTGGCGGCTATCAGAGAGGGATAAGAAAGACCTACTCGGATCCAACCTGAATCTAACACCAAACAAACCCATCCTGGTATTTCCCCCTCGAGACCAAACGAGGAAGTCAACCGAGGAACTCACACAGTTGGCAGTTTTATTTATTCAGTTATCGTTGCGGCAATTACTATTCAGGTATAGATAATCATCCTGATAAAATAAGCAGTGGGCAATTTTAGTTAACCATTCCGTTATAGTTGCGAAACTTACTAGTCAAATACAGTTAGCATGAGATATCCCATAAGCCCAGCAGTTGTTGGTACTTTTATTTAGCCATTCCGTTGTAGTTGCAATACTTACTAGTCAGATACAATTGTCGCAAGCGACAAACCAAACAAGCAATTGTGGGCAGTTTTATGTAGCCATTCCATTATAGTGAAGCTGATTACTAGTCATTATAAAGTCAAATTTATAGCACTACTTTAGTTATAGTTGTCTATGATCGAGATACTGTGCTCCAAGTCGTCCATAACCGCGGACACGACTTTCAGAAAGTTTTAACCGGCCGGTACAAATAGCAACACACCGATCAACCTCGAAAACCAAATCAAAACCCAACGAGGCCTTCACGACAAAGCAATCACAGATTCAGAAATATTTCGTGGGCCACCCCATTGAGTACACCCGCAACGAAGCTAGCTGACTCCGAGACGGACTCAAGGTTTGCGTCAGTGGCTGTAAACGACTGGGAACCCAAAACTGAGATTGTCGATACCGCGTAAACACTCCGCTTACCTAAACAGTACAGGTGCTATCCATCGCACAATTTAAATAAAGCAGTAAATCATGGCATAAGTACAGGATCGTAAATAAAACCTCAAACTAGTTTGTGGCCCCAAGAAATAAGACTGAATCAAGCTCTGGCTCAGGGGGGTCCCATAATCCTCCCGGATGTGGATAGCGCGATAAATCAAGGAACAGGTATCAAGTACTCGGGGTCCTACGGGACATAAGTGGACGGTTAACAACCAAATAACATCTATTGCCCACCTGTGCCTCTGCTTACTTACTTCAATTTTAGTTGTTAAGCAGCAATTAAAGTGAACGAAAAGTAAAGCCATGATCATCTCCAACATCAACATGCGGCAATACACCAACAACTGTGGCACTTGACGACACGCAACAGCACTTGAGCGAGCGACTACGACGCGCAAGTCCAACTATC
The DNA here is from genome assembly GCA_030063025.1 of Avena longiglumis. Lineage (NCBI taxonomy): Eukaryota > Viridiplantae > Streptophyta > Magnoliopsida > Poales > Poaceae > Avena > Avena longiglumis. The sequence continues at coordinate 53,876,442 of CP125974.1, read as the reverse complement.
TACCAAACAACATGTAATAGGATGTGTCCAAGGCAATATAAGGCTGCAAGGGATTTCACGGATACGAAAACTAGAGCATCGCAACACAGATAGCGATAGATCAACAGGAGGGAAAATAAATACTACAAAAGTAAGATAGGTAGAAAGGGGGAGATGCTCGCCTGAAAAACATTGCCGAAGGTTCAGCCGAAGATCGGGTCGACACTCGCATCAACTCAACGGCCTTATCCGCGAAGAACCAAAACACTAGAATAAACACCGGATGCAATATTTAATACTACGGCAAAAGATCTGGCATGATGCATGTATGATGCATGGCATGGTGAAGGTGCAATGCAATTAGGCCATATTAAGTGGAACCGGGGGTCCCGACAATTAATTAAACGGTTCAAGTTATTTAACTACCCCGCGATTTAAATGTTGTTTGAACATGGCAAAATATAGCAACGGTTCGCTACACATATTTAAATGAGGCCAATATGAGACTAGATTTGCCCGCATATGGGCCCCATATTTAATTACAAGGTGAATCGGCATAAGGCCCCCAAACCACACAAATATGCATGCGAGATGAATGATTATCATGAAACAGGTTTTATATTTAGCATTTATATAATAGGGGCTCGGGAAAAGGTCACACATCGGGGTTCAGTGATCTTGGGGGTTCCGGAGGGGTTCGGGGTTCGGTCTCAGGGTTCGACAGGGTTCGGTCTCGGCGGGAGCGTTCTCGGATTCGTAGATCTTCATGCCCGCAAGGACTTGGTTCGTGTCGGGCGATCGGATTCTTCCGGGTCGGTGTCGATCTTGTCGTCGCGAAGATCTTGTCGGGTCCGTGAATTGGGTCGGTCTTGGCGTTCGGGAAAATAGAGCTTGGCATCCTCGTGGCGGTCTTGGCGTCCTTTTGGTTCGGGTTTTGGCGTCCGAGGAAGTACTTGGCGTCCGTGAAGGAGAACTTGAGGGTCCAGCGTCTCGGTGTCCTCGGATCCGAGAGGAAGAACTTGTCGGGCCGGGTCCGGCCTTCGGGGTCCGGGAGGGAGAGCTCGGCGGCCATCGGATCCATGATAGGGTACTCATTGACTCCACTTTGAAGGTCTTGGGGTTCTCCGTGTGGTCGATTCCGGAACGGAGAGCTTCGAGGAGCGCCCACCTCACGGCACTGTTGGCAAACAGCAAAGTCCATGCTGGGTCACAAACGGGCAGAGGCCGCAGCGACGAGCGGCGAGGGAGACGGGAAGGCGGCAGCAGGGGCCGCACGCGGCCGTGTTCCGAGGGGCTCGGGCACTAGAGGGGGTTGGGGAAGGGCGGACCGGGAGAAGACGGCGGCTGCCGGAGGAAGGAGGCGGGGGCGCGGCTCGGAGGCGGGGCCGACGCCATGTTGGCGGTCTTTGGAGCGGAGAGGACGCTCAGGCAGAGGAGGCCGTGGCAGGATGGCGTCCGGCGGCTGGGCCAGCGAGAGAGGCGAGGAAGAGGGCGGGAGGGCGGCGGGAGCGGTGCTGGGAGGAGCGAGGTGGCGGTGGCGATGGAGGCGAGCAAGCTGGGCCGGAGAGGCCGAGGGGGAAGATGCGGGAGGCGGAGAGGGAGGGGTCCTCGGCGCGGAGAGGTGGGGCCGAGGAGGGACATGGGGCCGGCGAGAGAGAGAAGGAGGGAGCGGGCCAAGGCCGGAGAGGGAGGAAGGAGGCGAGCGTGATCGGGAAGCGGGCGGAAGGAGGCGGGCGGGCGCGAATCAGGGAGGGGAGGAGGATGAGGCCGGCGCCGTGGGGGATGGGGAGCGAGGAGGAGAGAGAGAGAGGAAGGAGAGGCGGAGGGTTGGTGGGTGGTGGGACCAGGCTGGAGAGTGGGGTTGACCGGTTGGGGTGGAGGAGTGGTGACGAGTGGGACCAAAGCGGGTGGGGATTCGGTGGGACGCTGGGGTCGTGTGGTGGACCGGGGTGGGAGGTGGGGTGGTGGTGGGCCTGGTGGCCCAGGGAGGGAGAGGGAGAGAGGGGGGGGCTGTGTGAGAAAGAGAGAAAAGGGTGGTGGATTGGTGAGGGTGGCAAAGGGTAGGGAATTAGGTGAGGTGGAAGCTGGGATAGGTGGGTAGGATAGGTTTGGGTAGTTTTAGGATTTAGGTGGGACAGTTCAGATATTTTAGTCTAGGGTTTTGCAGGTTTAGTTGGGCTGGGTCAGATGCTCGGACCGGTTGGCTGGCTCGACCGGCCGGACTGGCCTTGAAACAAAAATATTTTATTGTTTTAATTTTATTTGTAAAACATTTTTGTAAATACTTGTTAGACAAATACAATATCTGAACAAACCGATGTTTTAATTTGAAATAGAGACGGGGGGTTATTTAGAAAACAAAACTAGGCGTTTCGAAAATAGTTTCTGACAAACAATGCATGATGATGACGATGCAATGCACAAAAACAACACGATTTTCTAGTAGTGGTTTTGCGGGATGCCACAATTCGACACCACTAACAATGGATCTCGCCCTCGAGATCCGCCTCATGGTACCGGAAGGAAGGTCGGCGATCTGATTCTTCGTGCTTCGTGTAGATCCTCGCGACACCACTAACAAGAGGTCGTTGTCCGTGATTGTCGAGAGGACACTCCGGGAACAAAAGGTCGAAGGTAAAGGTATCAACAAATAAAGCCACCTCTAGCTTCCGTGGACGGAGTAAAATTGTTGGATCCACTGATTCGATGTACAAGAGCGAATGATAAGAGTAGTCGGATGGTGATCAGTCCATCGCGCACCCAAACCATTACTCGGCACACGAATAGGCGGATTATGCAACCAACTCTCGGAATTAGACTGAAGATCTCGACAAACGAGGTGGAACAAAGGAGGATGCGCATCGATCGGATCTGGCGTAGATGATGTCGTCGCGTCGGAAAACACCGGAAGGCACGAGAAGGAACAAAGAGAAGTCCACCAGACGAAGGATTCCTCAGATAGCATGAAGACCAGATGTAGCAACACCGTTACCAAAGGAGGAAGCGAAAACCTAAAGGTACGATGGACCCAACCACGAGAAATCCTGGACTTGAAGAAGGTAAGAGAGCAGATTGAAAACACGTAGGGGTAAGAGGAGAATAGCAGAGGGGTAAGGAGTAAAAGCAGACCTAACCAGATCTATCCAACCGATCTTGCAAAATAGTTTTGACACTCTACTTCGGCCGTTAGCTAGGTTAACCTACAGGCTGGACTTGTGGGGTATCGCAACTGCTGGGCTCTGATACCACTCTGTAATACCCTCAGAATCGGCCCTATGCAAGTTTCAGCGATTCCCGCCAAACCCGCATAGAAACGATTCAAAGGTGCCCACCAGGCACTTTCGTGCTGGTGGAAAACGAAGTAATAACATTACACAACAGTCCTCGATGGGACCCACAGAACAGATACATATACAACACGACTCCATGAGTCAAGAATACAGATATACGATACAAAGATCCAAATCACCTTGAAAATGATACAGCGTCCGACAACGGACAAGATGCAAATGGGGCTAAGAGCCCTGAAGAATAACCAATGGCGTCCATAACCCTGCCCAGGCCAAGCCGGAAGGGTAACCCTGCTAACGACGTCGATCTCAAAACCTGCTTAAACAAAAGGGGTGCCGACAAGGGCAAAGGAAAAAGAGGAGCGTCGATCGAGGCCAAGACACGGAGGCTAGAATTCGGCGGTCCTCGCCACATAGGTATGGTGGATCAAGCGGCAAAGATGCACTAAACAACCTATAGAGACTCGATACTACTGGCGGCTATCAGAGAGGGATAGGAAAGACCTACTCGGATCCAACCTGAATCTAACACCAAACAAACCCATCCTGGTATTTCCCCCTCGAGACCAAACGAGGAAGTCAACCGAGGAACTCACACAGTTGGCAGTTTTATTTATTCGTTATCGCGGCAATTACTAGTCGTATAGATAATCATCCCGATAAAATAAGCAAAGGCAATTTTAGTTAACCATTCCGTTATAGTTGCGAAACTTACTAGTCAAATACAGTTAGCATGAGATATCCCATAAGCCCAGCAGTTGTTGGTACTTTTATTTAGCCATTCCATTGTAGTTGCAATACTTACTAGTCAGATACAATTGTCGCAAGTGACAAACCAAACAAGCAATTGTGGGCAGTTTTATGTAGCCATTCCATTATAGTGAAGCTGATTACTAGTCATTATAAAGTCAAATTTATAGCACTACTTTAGTTATAGTTGTCTATGATCGAGATACTGTGCTCCAAGTCGTCCATAACCGTGGACACGGCTCTCAGAAAGTTTTAACCCGGCCGGGGTGCACAAATAGCAACACACACTCGATCAACCTCGGAAAAACCAAATCAAAACCCAACGAGGCCTTCACGACAAAGCAATCACAGGATTCAGAAATATTTCAGGGGGCCACCCCATTGAGTACACCAAGAACGGTTAGCTGACTCGAGACGGACTCAAGGTTTGCGCTGGTGGTAACGATCGAACCCAAATCGGGATTGTCGATACCTCGAAAACACTCCGCTTACCTAAACAGTACAGGTGCTATCCATCGCACAATTTAAATAAAGCAGTAAAGCATGGCATAAGTACAGGATCGTAAATAAAACCTCAAACTAGTTTGTGTCCCCAAGAAATAAGACTGAATCAAGCTCTGGCTCAGGGGGGTCCCATAATCCTCCCGGATGTGGATAGCGCGATAAATCAAGGAACAAGTATCAAGTACTCGGGGTCCTATGGGACACAAGTGGACGGTTAACAACCAAATAACATCTATTGCCCACCTGTGCCTCTGCTTACTTACTTAAATTTTAGTTGTTAAGCAGCAATTAAAGTGAACGAAAATTAAAGCCATGATCATCTCCAACATCAACATGCGGCAATACACCAACAACTGTGGCACTTGACGACACGCAACAGCACTTGAGCGAGCGACTATGACGCGCAAGTCCAACTATCTACCAAACAACAGGTAATAGGATGTGTCCAAGGCAATATAAGGCTGCAAGGGATTTCACGGATACGAAAACTAGAGCATCGCAACACAGATAGCGATAGATCAACAGGAGGGAAAATAAATACTACAAAAGTAAGATAGGTAGAAAGGGGGAGATGCTGCTTTGAAAAACATTGCCGAAGGTTCACCAAGATCGGGTCGACACTCGCATCAACTCAACGGCCTTATCCGCGAAGAACCAAAACACTAGAATAAACACCGGATGCAATATTTAATACTACGGCAAAAGATCGGGCATGATGCATGTATGATGCATGGCATGGTGAAGGTGCAATGCAATTAGGCCATATTAAGTGGAACCGGGGGTCCCGACAATTAATTAAACGGTTCAAGTTATTTAACTACCCCGCAATTTAAATGTTGTTTGAACATGGCAAAATATAGCACCGGTACGCTACACATATTTAAATGAGGCCAATATGAGACTAGATTTGCCCGCATATGGGCCCCATATTTAATTACGATGTGAATCGGCATAAGGCCCCCAAACCACACAAATATGCATGCGAGATGAATGATTATCATGCAACAGGTTTTATATTTAGCATTTGTAAAATAGGGGCTCGGGAAAAGGTCACACATCGGGGTTCGGCGATCTTGGGGGGTTCCGGAGGGGTTCGGGGTTCGGTCTCAGGGTTCGACAGGGTTCGGTCTCGGCGGGAGCGTTCTCGGATTCAGAGTAGATCTTGGCGTTCCGCAAAGAAGGACTTGGTTCGGTGTCGGGGCGCATCGGATTCTTCCGGGTCGGTGTCGATCTTGTCGTCGCGAAGATCTTGTCGGGTCCGTGAATCGGGTCGGTCTTGGTGTTCGGGAAAATAGAGCTTGGAATCCTCGTGGTGGTCTTGGCGTCCTTTTGGTTCGGGTTTTGGCATCCGAGGAAGTACTTGGCGTCCGTGAAGGAGAACTTGAGGGTCCAGCGTCTCGGTGTCCTCGGATCCGAGAGGAAGAACTTGTCGGGCCGGGTCCGGCCTTCGGGGTCCGGGAGGGAGAGCTCGGCGGCCATCGGATCCATGATAGGGTACTCATTGACTCCACTTTGAAGGTCTTGGGGTTCTCCGTGGTCGATTCAACGGAGCCGAGGAGCGCCCACCTCACCAAGACTTTGGCAAACAACAAAGTCCATGCTTGGGTCACAACGGCGAGCCCGCAGCGACGAGGCAGGGAGACGGCGGCGAGGGTCCGACGCGGCCGTGTTCCGAGGGGCTCGGGCACTAGAGGGGGTTGGGGAAGGGCGGACCGGAGCCTAAGGATCATGAGCAGGTTTAATGCTAGAAAAAAGGAGATCTGCCTAATCATTTCGGTAGATGAAGTACTGGGAGGTCACGAAGGAAGTAAGGGGGGATGTTAAGTTGATAATTTCGAACATTGTAGCATCCTTTTGAAAACCTCATGTACGGTTCTGGAACGGGCGGCTGCCGGAGGAAGGAGGCGGGGGCGCGTCTCGGAGGCGGGTCCGACGCCGGGGTTGGCGCAAAGCTGAGCCGGAGAGAGGACAGGCTCAGAGAGGAGGCCTGGGCGGCGAGGAGGCTCCGGCGAGGGAAGAGGGCAGCAATGGGAGGCGGAGGGAGGAGCGAGGGCGGTGGCGATGGAGGGCGATCACGTGAGCAAAGTGGAGGTGGCGGCGGTGGCGGAGGCCGAGGCCGAGGATCACGGGAGGCGGTGGGAGGGGGTCGCCAGCGCAGAGGTGGGGGCCGAGGAGGACGGGTCGCCGGCATGAGAGAGAGAAGGAGGAGCCACGGTGGCCGTGGGGAGGAAGGGAGGCGGAGGCGCATCGGGGGCGGAGCGGCGGGAGGAGGCGGCGCTGAACCGCCGAGGCGGGAGGAGGATGAGGCCGCGCCGTGGGGGATGGGCGAGGCGGGAGGTGGGAGAGAGAGGAAGGAGACAGGGGTTGGTGGGTGGTGGGGGCCAGGGTGGGCAGAGGTGGAGAGTGGGGTTGACCGGGGTGGGGTGGAGGTGGACGAGTGGGACCAGCGGGCGGGTGGGGATTCGGTGTGGGACGCCAAGGGGTGTGGTGGACCAGGTGGGAGTGGTCATGTGGGCGGGCGGGTGGGGCCAGGATGTGGAGAGGAGAGAGGGGTAGAAGGGGGGCTGTGTGAGAAAGAGAGAAAAGGGGTGGTGGCAGGGTGGGTAGGTAATTAGGTCCAGGGGTGAGGTGGCGAGCTGGGATAGGTGGGTAGGATAGGTTTGGGTAGTTTTAGGATTTAGGTGGGACAGGTTCAGATATTTTAGTCTAGGGTTTTGCAGGGTTTAGTTGGGCTGGGTCGCAGATGCTCTGGACCGGTTGGCCTCTGGCCTGACCGGCCGGACTGGACTGCCCGACAAAAATATTTTATTGTTTTAATTTTATTTGTAAAACATTTTTGTAAATACTTGTTAGACAAATACAAGATCTGAACAGACCGATGTTTTAATTTGAAATAGAGACGGGGGGTTATTTAGAAAACAAAACTAGGCGTTTCGAAATAGTTTCAGACAAACAATGCATGATGATGACGATGCAATGCACAAAAACAACGCGATTTTCTAGTAGTGGTTTTGCGGGATGCCACAGCCTAGACCCCTACCATTGCACCATGTCGTGCATGGCCGAGCCACCCCTTGTCAGCCGACCATGGCAAGCTAGCCAGAGCCATCGCTGCGCCTATCCACCATGTCTAGGAGGCACGCCACCATCCACCGCCACCCCCTGTCCAGCCTTCGAGCCTTGCCAAGCCGTGGACCACAGCGAACACGCCACGCCCAGTTTGTTCCTGCCATGTCCAGAGCACGCTAGAGTGCCGTAGCCGACCGCCTCGCACAGACCGCGTCTCGCCGCCCGTTCCTACGATCACCACCGTACCAGGAGCCACCAGACATGCCCATTCGCCGCCGCGTGACCAGGAGCGTCTGTGCGTCGTCAAAAACGTCGTCAGTGCCGCTCAGAGCACCAGCGCGTTCTGACCAAACCGCACCGCCCCTTGCCGTGCCATCAAGACGTTGAGCACCGCCAGTATACCGCGCACCATCCCCTAGCCTCAGCCATACCCGTATCTCGCTGTAACACCTACCCCAACGAGCACTGCCCATACCGATCGGCCTCTCTCGCTCGCCTATAAAAGTAGGCCTCCCCCACTCGTTTTCTTCACACTAGTTCACTTCCCACCTCTCACTGATCCTTGATGCAACGCTGAGTTGATGTAGGAGCACTTCGTTGGGAACCCCAAGAGCAAGGTGTGAAGCAGCACATCAGCAAGTTATCCCCCAGTAAGAAACCGAGGTTATCGAACCAGTAGGAGGAAGGAAACGTCACAAGGGTGTTGCAAGCAACACGGAGACCTGCACAACACAAACTCAAGACTTTGCCCCAACGAATCAGTGAGGTTGTCAAGCTCACCGGTTTGCTGTAACAAAGGATTAAACGTATGGTGTGGAAGGTAATGGTTTGCAGCAAGTAAACAAGTAACAGTGGAAGATGTATCAATGATAAAGATTGGACTGGGGTCCATATTTCACTAGAGGTGCTCTCCTTAGATAAACAACATGGGATGAAGGGTAAACAAATTATAGCTGGGCAATTGACAGGAACTGAGCAAGGTATAACAATGCAATTACTAGTCAGAAATATCCTATGAGATTCGATTGGGAAATACAACAAGATACATAGACCGCCATCCAACTGCATCTATGACTAGAAGTCCACCTTCAGGTTATCATCCGAACCGCCTCCAGTATTAAGTTGCAAGCAACAGACAACTGCTTTAAGCAAAGTGTGTAAGGTAAACTGTCCACATGTTCCATGAACAAGAGACCGTTGTTTTCTCCCTAGTGGCAACATCACATCTACAACCGAAGAGATTTCTGTCACTTACCTTGGAAACTAGAGGCATGAACCCACTATCGAGCATAAATACCCCCTCTTGGAGTCACTAGCAACTACTTGGCCAAGATAGCTACTAACAATGGAGAGCATGCAAGATCACAAACAACATAGACATGATAGAATCATAAAGACAAAACCATTAATCAAACCAACATAATAATCTCAATATCCATCGGATCCCCACAAACACAACATGCATGATTACAAATAGATTAGATCTTGATCATGAACGGAGCTCACAAGATCTATACATGAAAGCACAAAGGAGGAGATACAACCATCTAGCTACTACATGGACCCATAGTCCAAGGTGGAACTACTCACGCAAGGCATCCGGGATGATCTCCCCTCCGGCAGGGTGCCAGAAGAACTTCAGACCCCCTTGATCTAGGGACAATGATGGCGGCGGCTACAGACGGTTTCGTGGAGATTTGATCGGGTTCTTAGGTATTTTGCATCGGGGGATTCTTATAGGCGAAGGGGGAGGCCGAGGCGGCGGCCAGGGGCCCCAAACCCTAGCCAGGCGCGAGGCAGGGCCCACCCGCGCCTAGGGTGGGTCTGCCCCCCCTGGATGGCCCCTCCGGCTCCCATCTGGACTTCTTGTTCCCCACGGAAAGTAATTGACTTTGACATTTGTCCCGTCCAATTCCAAGAATATTTCTTTACTAACTTTTCTGAAACCAAAAATAGCTGAAAACAAGCATCTGACACTGTTGCAACTTGTTAATAGGTTAGTATCAGAAAACATGTAACAAGCACCGCAAAGTGTGGACAAGTAAAGCAAAGTAGATACTAAACAAGCATGGAGCATCAAAAATTATAGATACGTTTCCAACGTATCAACATCCCCAAGCTTAACTCGTGCTCATCCTCGAGTAGATAAGTGATAAAAATAATAATTTTTGAGGTGACATGCACCCTCACAATAAAGATCCAACCATTTGCAAGCATTGAACGCTGGGATCAAAGAACTCTAAACATGTGCATGAAAGATGGAGTTCTAACAATAGGACATAGTAACTATGCATGCAACATGAAAGGTTACAAACAAAGATCATGAATAATATGCATTGACAAACGTTTGTTTGTTCACATACATAAAACATAGCATAGTGGCAATCAGCTTGTCCCTCATAGAGTAGCAAATATATGCATAGAACACCTTCAAAGTTCACAAGGGTGACTAGAAACAAATAGCACAAGAACAAGTAATAACACAATATGCATCAATTAATAAGCTTTGGAACACTGCACACAGAATGACAACTATGCTCTCTTAATGGTGCCTAAAGGTAGAAGGTGGAGACTCAAATAATGATGGAAAAAGGCCTTTTTGTAAAGAAAGCAGGGATTACTAGTTTCAAAAAGAGCTTCCAAAAATTATGGTACTTGTTAGCTTTCAGCCCTTATTGCCCCTATCATAAGCATCTTGAAGTGGTTAAGGTTAAAGTGGCAAAGATGGAGTATATGCTTGACGAAGTATAAGTTGGCAATCTCAAGTCCCTTGAATATGAGGGCCACACCTCATGCATACTCAACTTTGGGTCCAGATAAGTTCTTGTCATTGTAAGTATTTGCATATCATTGAGAACCGCCAACGGGGTACCCCTTGCACATGGTACAGAGCTTTCCCATAACCAAATTGACAAGGCAAGCAGACAAGGAGCATCCCAACAATATTTTTATTTACCATATGCATAGATTTTTATTGAGGGTGCTTCATAGATAGCTCACTATGGTGATGCTGCAAGTTTCCACCATGATTAAGCATGGCTTAGGCTAGCGGCCCAGGCATTTATCTAACACAGGATACAAACTCCATGGACTTACAAGTTCCCTCTTTATTTCACACTGGTGACATCCATAGAAAAATAACATGATATCAACTGAGTACAAAGTACAAGTGCAATGTTGAAAACGTTCCACGTGACAGCACGGTTCTGCTAATTTCAACTTATAAGTGCAAGCATATACAACAAAGTTGTCACAATGGTTCAAGTTTATTAGGGGCAAAGAATATAAAGTGTGCCATCAAGTTCGTGAGGGCTTTAATCACTAAGTTTTCACATAACAAAATAGTTTTTAATTGGAAGATAGATGAAAACAAGAATATACTTGGAATGGTGTAACACACCATGCATAGGAGTTTATAGTGGACACTTTGGAATAACTTGGTTTCTTGGGAGTTGGAGTCATGAGTAGAACTTACTCATACAAGTGGAGGCTAGCAAAATACTGGGAGCAACCAACTAAGAGAGCAACAATGGCCATAATCATGCAGTGCAACAAAGCATACTAATCAAAGCAAAGAGTGGTACTACAAGTCAAGGACTAAATGATCATAGAGGCTAATGGTGACTTGTCATAGTCATAACATGGTGTAAGCATGTGCCAAGTCAACCCAAGCAAAGCATCAAAGGATAATACCACAATACTATGCTTTTGCATGCTAAAACAACGCATCATTTCTTCAAGGCACACTAAGCAATCCCAATTGTTTGGAACAAGACATGCTATAGCAATAATTACTAAGCATAATTCTAAAACAACACCTAGCATGTCATGCTAAAGTCTAAGTCATAGTCAATGCAAGCTCCTCTTGCACTTACAAAGAACTTACTACTCATTTCCAACACCAAGCAACTTATTTGCAAAACAACACATCGAGAACGGGGGTCCAAACTACTTTATTCAAGCAAACTAAACAACCTAAGAAAAGAAAAAGAAAACTAAGACGCTCCAAGAACAACACAACTGTGCATGAAACAATAAAAACGAAGTGTCTAGACAGACCTGAGCTTTTATTGATGAAGAAGGGGATGGGCATCCCCAAGCTTTGACGCTTGTACCTCTTGGATATTTCTTGGGGTGACACCATGGTGGCATCCCCAAACTTGAGATTTTGTCCATTCTTCATCTCATTGCATCATTCTCTGTCTACACCTGAAATTTTCCCTTCATACAAAACTTCACACAATCTTCATTAGCAACATTAGTGTATTCAAAAGATATTAGACCTCTGGAAAAGCTTTGAAACAACAAGGGTTTTCACTAAAAACACAAGCTACTGTAGTAACTCCTTCAAAAAGCTCAATTCACCTAAAGAGAACTCAAAAAGGAATCAATAAGATGCAAATGCAAATAATGGCAGAAATCTGTCAAAACAGACCAGCAGGTAGAAACCGATTTTTTCGAACATCTTCTGTTGCTCAAATAAAAAAGTGTTGTACTAACGAAAGTTACATAACATACTGGGGGATTTATTCGTAAACTTTGAGCTCAATCCGAGTTACAGAGACTCCTCACCATTTGTTTTGGTGGAGGACAGAAATCTGTTTCGGGACAGCAACTCCCTAAATCTTACTTCCCTCTCATTAGATGTCATTCTTGGCACAAAAAGCAAACAAAAAAGATAAGGAGAGGTCATTACTGAAGTAATAACTTCCAATAATCAAGGAAACTCTTGGTTTATCTCCCAACAAGTACTTTTATTTAACGCCTTTAAGTTAGGCACAAAAAGTTTGAGAATATGCTCGCATAAGAAATATGAATTGAAGTTAAAGAGAGCATCAAGAAGAAAATTCAAAACACGTTTAAGTCTAACCCTCTTCCTATGCATCAGAATCTTGTATGCAAATAAATTCACAAAGAACAAAGTGACATGCATAGGAAGATGAAACAAGAGCAACTTCAAAACTTTCAGCACATAGAGAGGTGTTTCAGTACCATGAAAACTTCTACAACCATACTTTCCTCTTTCATAATAATTTTCAGTAGCATCATGAATAAACTCAACAATATAGCTATCACATAAAGCATGCTTTTCATGATCTACAAACACATAATTTTGATCAAGCTAAAAAATAGTGGGATTAAAACCTTCACAGGTTTTACCCAAAGTAGATATTTCAAAAGGATCCATAGGAACATAGCATTCATCCTCCTTTGGAAAGCATGGGGGACAATCAAATAATATAAGAGGTAAAGAGTTACTCTCATTAGAAGGTAGGCATGGGTAGATCCATTCTTCCTCCTTTTGTTCATCACTCTCCACCTATTTTTCATCTAATGAGCTTCCAGTTTCAACAATTTCTTATTCCATAGGCTCCTGTAAGGCATTAGTCTCTTCCAAATGTGGAAAGTACCTATTAAAATATTCAAGAATATAGACATTTGCTTCCTTGTGATTATCAAAGCAAAATTTAAGTATCTCATAAACCTCACATTCATAAGGTGCATCATCAGTATTTTCAAGCAAACTAGCAAGTTCAAATGCACCCTTGAAAGCAATAAATTCTTCAATTTGTTCCACATCATAAAAGTCATAATTTCCTTTAACATAAGAATATATGGTAACATTATCATTATACTCACATTGAAAAGGCAGGTGTTTATACCTCCTACATCAACAAGACTTATCAAAGCAATAATTAACATTATAAGTAGAGCACACGTCTCTAGCAATAGTATTCAACTTATCAATTTGTTTCCATAAGTGTTTCCCTTTTCGTGACAAACGGCGTTCCTTATAATAATACTTTTGTTCTTCCATGTACCCACCTTGCCAATAAGAACTAGTTTCAAAGAAACCATCCATTGATAGAAACCATGACCAAGCAAGGCAATAACATACCAACAACTGGAGTAGGAACTAACTTTTTTGTGTTTTTGAATAATGAAAGCAAACCAAACTAAACTATTTTTTTAGAGTTTTTGAAAAGAGGCAAACAAAACCAAGCAAAAGAAACTAAGCAAACTAAAAACAAAGTAAAGAGAAAGGAAGTGGAGGAATCCCCTTGTGAATACGTCCTTAGCCTCCCCGGCAAGGACGCTAGAAAAGCTTGTTGCGTAGCTGGTGCTTGATGGGGAGGAAAAGGTTGAAGCTGTTCTATATATGTCCCCGGCAATGGCGCCAGAAAATCATGATGCAGCGCTGAGTTGATGTAGGAGCGCTTCGTTGGGAACCCCAAGAGCAAGGTGTGAAGAAGCACAGCAACAAGTTTTCCCTCAGTAAGAAACCGAGGTTATCGAACCAGTAGGAGGAAGGAAACGTCACACAGGTGTTGCAAGCAACGTGGAGACCTGCACAACACGAACTCAAGACTATGCCCCAACGAATCAGTGAGGTTGTTGTAACATCCCAAGATTAGCACCTCGAAATAGACAGGACACATGTTTGTGCATTGCATTCATGCATAAGAAAATCCGGGGAATTTTCGCGCAAAAGTAAAGAAGCTGTAGAGGGATCGAGATCTGTCTTGTTCTGATGGAAACACCAGGACAAGTGCGATGGATTTCGACATGACCTCTATTGTACTTTTGTTTTTTAGGGGAAGGAAATTCAAATTTGAATATTCAATTGGTGAATTTGAATTATAAAAGAATTTGAAATGGAATAATAATTGGAAACTAAATTGTAATAGAAAATAAGAGGTTAACTCTTATTTATAAACAAGGTATAATATTTTATTCAAATAAAAAAAGTAGTGGAAATTTAAATAAAATGAAATGAGTAAATGAGTAATGTAATATGATATTACAATAATGACATAATAAACAAGAATTGATAAAGAATAATCTTATTTACATTACACATTATTATATTATCTTTACAATTATGAACCAAATGGATAATAAGATAATGAAATAGAGAATAATCATTTTATTACAATAATACAAACATTTCACTATTTTTATTAAGTTCCAAACAAATGAAGAATTACAATAATGAATAAAAGAATAAAAGTGCACTATTATGAAACAAATAAATATAAAAAAATAAATACATAAATAAAGAACTAAAAAGATTCTTATTACAAGAAGATATAAATATTACATTGTCTTTGCAAATGTATTATAAAAGAAAAAGAAAACTAGTATACTTTATTGAATAAAATAAACAATACAATATTCTTTACAAAAGAAGAATGAATAAATAAAAAATAATTCATTTATTACAATGCTTTACATTTCACAAAAGAAAAAGTAGATTACAAAAGAATAAAGAAAAAATTACAACTAAAGTCATCTTCATTTTCTTCGTCTTCTAAAAATCCAATCTTTATATTCCTGATTCTTGATCCCTGCAAAACAACACAAAAGATAACAAAAAAAACAATAAAGAATAAAGGAAGGGTTAGTTTTGGGGTTTAGTGATACTCTCAGAGTTAGCTTAGTAATGCTAAGCTATATGTCATCATCGAGTATTCAAGAAAAAAGGGCCATTTCGGAATCTGTTCTTATCCAAAATTTGGCCTCAGACGCATGCATCACTGGCCTGGGCAAGTTTCACCATTTTTAGTACCAAGAAATAGTCTAAATAGGATAATACCCAAATCATCCGAAGTGATCCATAGACACAAGTTTCAAGGGTTGAAACTTGCACCACATCAGGCCAACTTGACAGCAGCACTTTCATAACATGCAAATAATGCGCTGTTGACACAGGAAGCTTCACTTGGAGCACAAAGGAGAGAGCACAACCGTAGCACTCACTAGTATCACTAGATAGCACAACACCCATTCTCTTATCTCCTTTCTGTTTATCACACCTCAAGAACAGATTGCTCTCATAGCACCACAAGAGCCACCTAGATCACCACCACACCACTTGTACCATGGTTGCTTCGAGAAGCCATCCAATGGCAAGGACAAGGTGGAGAAGGCCAGGCTATAGCTGCTGTAGTGGGTGGAGTAGTAAAAGGAGAGGGGAGAAGGATATCAAGATACAACAGCAACTGATCAAGGTCCAACAATAGAAGAAGCTCCAAGAAGCCAAGGTAGAGTAGTAGAAACTTTGGAATAGAAGTAGTGTATTCATATCTTTTTATATCAGCACCAGAGACTAAGGAAAGGATTTTTTAGAGAAATATTTTCTCAGTTTTGCAAAGAAATGCTTTGCAAAATCATCATAGAAATTTTGAGGTCAACATAGTAATTTTTTCCATAAAATGGTCTCAGCCTTAGCATCATAGACAGGGATTCTTTCCAAATATTTCCATCATTTAATCATAGAAAGGATAGTCCCATCTAGTACAGCCAAACAGATAGCAGCAGATCATGCCACCTGAAGGATTGTTGTGCACCTTACAAAAGGAGGCACCACCGCAAAAACCTCCAGGTAGTTGAATCCACCAGAGGGATCTAAATAAATATTCTGACAACCAGATCCAAACTAGTCTGTAACTAGCAGATTTCTAGCAGATAAAAGAGGCCACTAGAACCACCCAAACACGTATCTGCTCATAGCAAGTCATGTTACATTATACGTGATGATGTGCACACTCCAAGATGGAGGCTCCACAGCATCTAGGCCTGCTTAATATAGTTTTCAACATATGATACATCAAGTTCCTTTCAACTTAAAAGGGCCATATTATCTCTGCAATAATACAGGGTAACCACTTTAATCATTTTCCTAGTCCATTACCTAGGAATCATTGAAGAGTAAATATCACATTATCAATATAAATTCAGAATCATCACTGAACTTTAAACTCAACCATGCACAACATTGAACCAAAGATTCATTTAATCTAACAAATAACTGGTTCAAAACAGCACATCATGTTGTCAAGAGTTCTCTGTTGTGTACACTCTCACTGAGAGGCATCACAACAGTAAACATCTATCAAAACAACAGCTATTGAGTGTTTGTAACAAACACATCCTCCATCATTAAATCATCTTCCTGAATGATTTCTTCAAGAAATCATATTTAACTCTAATTGTCAACATGGATAGCCAAACATCATCTACCTCACTGCAAATTCAGGAATTAAGCACATATGTACTCACTGCCCAAAATAATAGGAAGCTATAGTATTATCAAATTAGTCTTATTTCTCACACAGCTGAGCATAACAGTGACATCCCAGGCACAATTGTATATGCTTAGAACAGAACAATCAAAGAGGACCACTTAATTATCACATGACCTTTGTCTCATAAACCATACCAGAAATCTAAACACAAGCATTTGACATTAGTGAATCATCATTGGCACGCTTTATAGGATCTTACAAATCAAAGATAAGGAGGATGCCACCACATAAAGTTTCAGCAAATATTATTGGGGATCTAGGATATTCAGTAGAAATGGGTAACAGAAAGAAGATGTAAAAAGAGGAGAAGGAGCACCTACCTGGGGCGAGTCCTAGCTCGCCGGAGAGGAGACAGAGGCGATGAAGTGTAGCAACACATCGGCTGTAGCTCCCGGTGAGTGTCGTAGCGAAGCAGCAGCACCGCCAGAATCAACCGCGGCCAGACCAAAGAAGAACTAGGGTTTCGGCCAGTCGCATGCGAGGCCACGCTTGAACCCAATCGACAAAGAGAAGGGAAGAGGAGGAAGTGGCGAGCCAGCGCCCACACATGGCAGTAGCCGGTGGCATGGATTTGGCCAGCGTTGGTCGGGGAGGCAGCGAAGGTGGCGTGTGCGGGAGGAGCAGAGGAACGGGGAAGAGCAGGGGTGTGTGTGCGTGTTTGTGGAAGATAAGAGGGAGGGGTGAGATGAGCTATGGTCTGAATGAACCGAGCCAGGTCCAATTGGGCCAAGCTTGCCCATGCCAACCAAATAGGCCAAGTTAAGTAAAATAAGAAAAGAAAAACAATTAGAATTTTCCAACATAACCCTACAAATTTCTAAGAGTCCAAGAAAATACAGGAAAATCCTAAAAATACATAAAATATATCAAAATGTTCAAGAAAATAATAGCTACCTAAGAAAAATATAAAACTAATCGTTTAAGTTAAATAAAATACCATTAAATGTTAAGGTCACTTGAATTCTCAAGAAATTATAATAAATAAGGAAAAAATCCGAAAAATAAATAAAAATCATTTTTGTGTATAAAAATAAATCCACTATTTTATAAAAATACTAACTCAATTTTTTATAAGTAAAATTTGAAGTAAATATTTAAACATATTTAATATTTTATGGAATTTTATAAATATAAAAATAATACTTAAAAACAAATAAAAATCATTTTTAAGATCTTGAATAAATATATTACACTAGAAAAATATTAAATATATTATTAGAAAAGTTTTTAATATTTTAAAATAGTAAATACTTATCTATTACTTATTTTGTAAATTCTTTAAAAACAATTCTTAAGTAAGAAATAATCACAATTTTTATAAAACCTTGAGCAATTAGTGTCTAAGTACTAATCCCAAACTCACAACTTAAATTCATACTCAAACTTAAGTATAACTTTTAACTTTAAGGTATTCTTTTAAAAATCTTATTGGGCATCACTCATATATATAATATGATGAATAATCATTATATCTTGACCATTATTAACATAACTTCAAATTCTAACAAATTACTAAGATCATCTAATTATGCTTCCATTAAATAAATACATATTATTTTCTTAATAAGGAAAACAAATTTAAACTAATCATTCACTTAAATATAAAGTGAATAATTCCACACCTTAGTTATACCTATCATAAATCTAAAACTTGGGAATAATTAAAATATATTACATCTTAAGTTTACTTAACCTTTTAAAGTTAACTTTAGTCTCAAAGCTTATAAACATCATGTCTAATAAATCAATTATGTTTTTATAGTTAACTTTGGTCTATTTAACTTAAGACATAAAGCATCTCAAGTTCAAACTAATAAATCAAACACCAAAAGACATTGATCATGTTCTATTAACAATAATGATTGTTTAAACCTTAGAAAGGAAATATTTTCTTCAAATGTTATTCTTTTTGCCACTTCAAGCAACAACTCTTGGATAGTTCTTTCAAACCTTAATAATCCAATACATAGACTTCCATCCTAATCACCAAATAGCAACTAATCTAAATCTTAAATTACTATTGCACTCTACTTTTATATCTTGTATATCAAAACTTAAAATCCCTATAGATGCACTTCATGTGAAGTAAAAATTTGAAGATAAACCAACTCTTAAAGGAACCACCTAAGTTCACTTCACTTACAGTATTGGGGATTCACTTTGGGGGTTTTAAAAAATGCATATCATTACTTATGCACTACAACATATTGCTTCTTTAAACATTAGTCCTTACCGGACCAATGATGCAGATTTCAAATATTGGATCTTATGTCGTCTCGAAGATCGTGAGTGCATAATCTTGCAATCACAAAAGGCAAGTTCACACTTTCTCATGTCCTTTGATTATTTTCTATAAAGTATTTTACAAATCCAGTGTTGTCATCACCTGCATTTGAAAAAGATCCAAAAACACTATTTTCATAATAATGTGATTATAGGTTATTTACCATGAGGTAATAACCTACTATGAAAGTTCCGGTGGTAAAGGAACATATTATCTAGGACTTAACAACCAATGTCGCCAGTGATTCTTGCTACCAGATATCACGTTAACCATGAGATTTGGAATGGGACGGAGAAGTCAGCTGTATCTTCTTCCTCTCGCATGTAGCCGGATGTGCAGGTCGTGGTTGTTATCCTTGTAGCGTGCATATTAATTGGTAATTCGTAGAGGATATGCAACATATGGGTGGGAGCCCTCAATTTCCCACGATAGTTCTGGCATCTAACAGTCTGTATAAACCATTGCCGTAATTCAATATGTGGGCATGGTGTACACCAAGGAGGCATGCAAGGTCACGAAGGGGGCAGTGATTGGCTTGGATCATCTACTGGGCCCCACACCATAGGAAGTGTGGACGGGAAAGATCGCCCGATTGTGCAACAAGGAGTTGATCTCTCATGGGAAAAGTAACGCACCTCTGCAGAGTGTAAGAACTATAACTTGTTACTCCATGTTCCGGGAAGGAGCTGCGAACGCGGCGGGAAAGGAACTCCATGAAAGTTCTGGTAAACCCGTGAAGGCTGACGGACATGCTTTGCATAATAAAATCAATCTTTGAAGAAATATTTACAAAAACCTGCATTGCCTACGACCTATAGTCTATGGCTGTAGATATAGTGCATCAAACACTCCTTTTCTAGTGAACTTGCTAAGTACGCTCGTAGTCAAAGTATCTTCTTAACCCTTGTTAGGTTCTAAAGCCAGTACAGACAATGTCTACATCAAGTGATGCTCCAGGAATCATGATCAAAAGCTAAAGTTCTTCAATGAAGTCAAGGAAGTCAACATATACATCAACTCAAGTGACGACAAAGTTATTGATTAGATAGGAATACATTTTCTAGCCATAGAACCCATTTTTATAGAGTATTGCAATAACAGCAATGCAAGCCCCAATAGTTTAGATACTAATCTTATTAGTATGATGGATTTGGAGTTGTTAATCTTTGATTATTCTTGTAAGAAGTTTCTTTCTCTGTCTTTAACCTAGAGTGTTCTCTGGATCTTGTGTAAAGAGTTGAATTGTTACCTATAGTCATGTCTTGGACCTTCTGTGTTTCTGTTGTACCACTCTGGGGGATGTAATACTAGTGAATAGTGTTTCATTGGTGTTATGTCAACGACTATAGTGTTCTACATCATGCAGTGGTATGCTGGGCCACCGCAGTTGGTATCAGAGCATATGCTTTGACCTTAGGATTGAAACCCTTTTAGGAAGATCTGTAGGTTGGATAGTGACTATAGGAGCCATCTTATCTAAACCAAATGATCTTATGACTGGTGATGAGTATCCACTTGAGGATAAACCTTGCCACAAAATGCTTAAGTCATAATTCTTAGGAGTAATTATTTTAACCTTTCTCAGTATAGTGCTATTTAGTGTCTTCTGAAGGACATAATCCACTAAGATACTTTAGGAAAGCTAATTGGTCAAAGTAGATTAGGATCAATTTTAACACACCAATTGAAGAACTCTTAATGGTGTAGCCTAACCCTAGAATTCATGTAAGACAGTGGAATCTTATGGTTAGTTAATAACCAAAGACAACATGATGCATATCATTAGGATAAGTGTTGATGTAATGAATAGTAGTCATGTGGGATTCACTTGAGAATTCTACGTGATGAAGTGAAATTATGATAAGACTTAATAAAAGTGTAGTGAGAAGCAAAGTCATCATGGTTAGATTAGCTCTTAAATCATGATAAAGAGGTAAAACATAACAATATCATGGTGATATTAGCTCCGAAACCATGATGTCGGTATAAATATGATAAGTAATTAATTGATTATCTTGAGGTAGAAGTAAGATAATAACCTGGTAGAACTAGGATAGAAGTCATAAGTTCTAGAAAATTCTCCTAATCTATAAATTAAGTTAGTAAATAGAATTTGATTAGTCATTTGAAGTGATCATGTGAGATTAGTTTACTAAATAATGATAGGTTGGTTAGAAGAATCATTCTAAAAGTGAGACGGAAGTTTAATTAAAACCAAATTGAGACCACTTTGCTTAAGATTTCCTATTGCAATTGAGCAATTTGGGTAAATGTTGAGACAAAATATAGTTTGACCCTAAGTGCTAAGTATCACGATGTAAACCTATACGAGGAGGTGTCATATACTACACAACTAAGCCTGAATTCTAGAGATACTATACTCAACTAGTATGTTCTGGGCTTAGAATATTATGTGTTATATGTACCACATTTGGATTTATTTGTTTTTCTTGGATCTTCTTGATTGACTAGATCTGTACATGAAGTTTGGCTTGGTGTGCAAATGCATGTTGCAACGTCCAGTTACTACTTGATGTTATAGACCTAGATAGAAATGGGAATTCATGTAAGGGAGTGATGAGTTCCAAAGACCAAGATGAAGACCTACATGAAGGGTAAAGCCAAATATGATGAGTGTCAATCCAATTTGGAGGATGGATCAAGCTCAGATCATTCTTAGCCAGCTATGAGAAGGAAGATTAGTGTGGAAGATGTATGGAGCAACAAGAAGTGATGAAATTAATCTCACCCATAATAGGAAATGCTGTTAAGAAGTTAATGAAGTAGTTGTCCAATATCATGGAAGTATCATGAATAAGTGCAAAGAAGAAGCTTCGGAACCAAATTGGTATTTAAGCTCTCACAATTCAGAGAGAATTCCATAAGGATGTTGGAAGCCGTAGGGTAATACCTACAACCTAGGATGATCCGCAGCTGGTATTTGATCCACAGTTGGTATCTTGTCAGCAGCCGGTGTTGGTTGGCATAGTTAACCAAATCATCTTAAAAGTTGCATAAAGAACATAAAACTTGCCCTAAGTTAATTAAGACATAGATGAGTATAAAATTTAAGGCGATCGTCTTTCAAGACGCTTCGCGAAGTCAGGTCCATCAAAGCGAAAATGTCCAAATAGTAAGTAAGACAAATATGATGAAAGATTCACTTCAGAGATCCACAATTGTGTGGATACACCGTACAATCTTTCATAATATCCTAACTAGGTAGTGTATAATATAAATAGAGACCAACATTCTAATTATGAAGTCGATGGTTACTATATAGACAGTTTGAAGACTATTAGTAAACCCTAAGGGGGAGAGTAAAATATTAGAAATGGAAGTATCATTATCTGACTTTCCGAATAAAGGTTGGAGAAGAAGGACTAACCTACAACAACAGTAAGCTTTATTTTTATAAGGTTAACAGGAAATCATCAGAAAAGTACTCTCTGAAGTAAGTCTAGATGAAAGATCGAAATTTATTTCAAGGTAGTAGGACTCAAACCTTAAGGCAATTATTATAAGGAAGTTGAAGAAGTACTTAAGGTGATAATAATAGATTGTCTAAATCTTGAGAGGGTAAAAGCTTGAAGTAATAAAATAGGATAGTCCTAACAGACTAATTCTAAAGGAAACAACTCTTAAGTGATCCTTGAGAGGGAATAAAACACATCCAATTGGTCATGGATAGAGAAATAAGAAATTCCAATGGGTATGGACTAAATGAGTTCAAATCGAATCTTCAGAAGGACTACCAATATAAACCATACCATCACAAATCAAAAGTTAGTCTTTTGACCATAGTTGTTGTTTAATAGAGTTAAAACCCTAATTTAGTAAGACTTCCTAGACCTTATATAGTATAGCAAGGAAGTTTTATGATCAATTAAACGAATTGGATTAGGATACCTAATCAGAATAAGGAAATAAAGAAGAGACCCCAAATTAAGGAGTTATAATAAGGACATAACTCTAAAGGGG
Source organism: Avena longiglumis (assembly GCA_030063025.1). Taxonomy (NCBI): domain Eukaryota; kingdom Viridiplantae; phylum Streptophyta; class Magnoliopsida; order Poales; family Poaceae; genus Avena; species Avena longiglumis. The sequence goes on along the minus strand of CP125974.1, from coordinate 53,853,496 downwards.
GAAAGTAAAAGGAACTTTGGGGCATTGACGACAACAAGTTGGGATTGACAAGAATAGAAAGAATTCAAGAAAAAGGTATGGATATGGGATATTACAATTATTCCCATTTGAGGTTATCATGGAGTTGAGAAGTGTCGTGATCAATACAATGTAAATTCCTTATTCTGAAACGTGAGAGTATACGAACTTCGAGGACAAAATATATTTTAAGGGGGAGAGTCTGTAACAACAAAGGATTAGCACCTCGAAATAGACATGACACATGTTTGTGCATTGCATTCATGCATAAGAAAATCCGGGGAATTTTAACGCAAAACTAAAGAAGCTGTAGAGGGATCGAGATATCTCTTGTTCTGATGGAAACACCAGGACAGGTGCGATGGATTTCGACATGACCTCTATTGTACTTTTGTGTTTGAGGGGAAGGAAATTCAAATTTGAATAATCAATTGGTGAATTTGAATTCTAAAAGAATTTGAAATGGAATAATAATTGGAAACTAAATTGTAATAGAAAATAAGAGTGAACTCTTATTTATAAACAAGGTATAATCTTTTATTCAAATAAAAAATATAGTGGAAATTTTAATAAAATGAAATGAGTAAATGAGTAATGTAATATGATATTACAATAATGACATAATAAACAAGAATTGATAAAGAATAATCTTATTTACATTACACATTATTATATTATCTTTACAATTATGAACCAAAGGGATAATAAGATAATGAAATAGATAGGAATCATTTTATTACAATAATACAAACATTCCACTATTTTTATTAAGTTCCAAATAAATGAATAATTACAATAATGAATAAAAGAATAAAAGTGCACTATTATAAAACAAATAAATATTAAAAAAAATACATAAATAAAGAACTAAAAAGATTGTTATTACAAGCAGATATAAATATAACATTGTCTTTGCAAATGTATTATAAAAGAAAAAGAAAACTAGTATACTTTATTGAATAAAATAAACAATACAATATTCTTTACAAAATTAGAATGAATAAATAAAAAATAATTCCTTTATTACAATGCTTTACATTTCACAAAAGAAAAAGTAGATTACAAAAGAATAAAGAAAAATTTACAACTAAAGTCATCTTCATTTTCTTCATCTTCTAAAAATCCACTCTTTATATTCCTGATTCTTGATCCCTGCAAAACAACACAAAAGATAACAAAAAAACAATAAAGAATAAAAGAAGGGTTAGTTTTGGGGGTTAGTGATACTCTCAGAGTTAGCTTAGTAATGCTAAGCTATATGTCACCATCGAGTATTCAATAAAAAGAGCCATTTCAGAATCTGTTCTTATCCAAAATTTGGCCTCAGACTCATGCATCACTGGCCTGGGCAAGTTTCACCATTTTTAGTACCAAGAAATAGTATGAATAGGATAATACCCAAATCAGCCGAAGTGATCCATAGACACAAGTTTCAAGGGTTGAAACTTGCACCACATCAGGCCCACTTGACAGCAACACTGTCATAACATGCAAGTAATGTGCTGTTGACACAGGAAGCTTCACTTGGAGCCCAAAGGAGAGAGCACAGCCGTAGCACTCACTAGTAGCACTAGATAGCACAACACCCATTCTATTATCTCCTTTCTGTTTATCACACCTCAAGAACAGATTGCTCTCATAGCACCACAAGAGCCACCTAGATCACCACCACACCACTTGTAAAAGGAGAGGGGAGAAGGATATCAAGATAAAACAGCAACTCATCAAGGTCCAACAATAGAACAAGCTCTAGGAAGCCAAGGTAGAGTAGTAGAAACTTTGGAATAGAAGTAGTGTATTCATATCTGTTTATATCAGCACCAGAGACTAAGGAAAGGAATTTTTAGAGAAATATTTTCTCAGTTTTGCAAATAAATTCTTTGCAAAATCATCATAGAAATCTTGAGGTCAACATAGTAATTTTTTCCATAAAATGGTCTCAGCCTTAGCATCATAGACATGGATTCTTTCCAAATATTCCATCATTTAATCATAGAAAGGATAGTCCCATCTAGTATAGCCAAACAGATAGCAGCAGATCATGCCACCTGAAGGATTGTTGTGCACCTTCCAAAAGGAGGCACCACTGCAAAAACCTCCAGGTAGCAGAAGCCACCAGAGGGATCTAAATAAATATTCTGACAACCAGATCCAAACTAGTCTGTAACTAGCAGATAAAAGAGGCCACTAGAACCACCCAAACACATATCTGCTCATAGCAAGTCATGTTACATTATACCTGATGATGTGCACACTCCAAGATGGAGGCTCCACAGCATCTAGGCCTGCTTAATATAGTTGTCAACAGATGATACATCAAGTTCCTTTCAACTTAAAAGGGCCATATTATCTCTGCAAGAATACATAGTAACCACTTTAATCATTTTCCTAGTCCATTACCTAGGAATCATTAAGGAGTAAGTATCACATTATCAATATAATTCAGAATCATCACTGAACTTTAAACTCAACCATGCACAACATTGAACCAAAGATTCAGTTAATCTAACAAATCACTGGTTCAAAAAAACACATCATGTTGTCAAGAGTTCACTGTTGTGTACACTCTCACTAAGAGGAATCACAACAGTAAACATCTATCAAAACAACAGCTATTGAGTGTTTGTAACAAACACATCCTCAATCATTAAATCATCTTCCTGAATGCTTTCTTCAAGAAATCATATTTAACTCTAATTGCCAACATGGATAGCCAAACATCATCTACCTCACGGCAAATTCAGGAATTAAGCACATATGTACTCACTGCCCAAAATAATAGGAAGCTATAGTATTATCAAATTAGTCTTATTTCTCACAACCCAGGCACAATTGTATATGCTTAGAACAGAACAATCAAAGAGGAACACTTAATTATCACATGAACTTTGTCTCATAAACCATACCATAAATCTAAACACAAGCATTTGACATTAGTGAATCATCATTGGCACGCTTTAAAGGATCTTACAGATCAAAGATAAGGAGGATGTCACCACATAAAGTTTCAGTAGATATTATTGGGGATCTAGGATATTCAGTAGAAATGGGTAACAGAAAGAGGATGTAAAGAGAGGAGAAGGAGCACCTACCTGGGGCGAGTCCTAGCTCGCCGGAGAGGAGACAGAGGCAACAAAGTGTAGCAACACAGCGACACAGTTGGCACCGAGGCGCCTGCACTGCGCCGAGCCGTCCCAACAGTGGTTGTAGCATGCGGTGAGTGTCGTAGCCAAGCAGCAGCACTGCCGGAATCAATCGCGGCCAGACCAAAGAAGAACTAGGGTTTCGGCCAGTCGCATGCGAGGCCACGCTTGAACCCAATCGACAAAGAGAAGGGAAGAGGAGGCAGTGGCGAGCCAACGCCCACACACGGCAGTAGCCGGTGGCATGGATTTGGCCGGCGTTGGTCGGGGAGGCACCAACGGTGGCGTGTGCGGGAGGAGCAGAGGAACGGGGAAGAGCAGGGGTGTGTGTGCGTGTGTGTGGAAGATAAGAGGGAGGGGTGAGATGGGCTATGGTCTGAATGAACCGAGCCAGGTCCAATCGGGCCAAGATGGCCCATGCCAACCAAATAGGCCAAGTTAAATAAAATAAGAAAAGAAAAACAATTAGAATTTTCCAACATAACCCTACAAATTTCTAAGAGTCCAAGAAAATACAGAAAAATCCTAAAAATACATAAAATATATCAAAATGTTCACAAAAATAATAGCTACCTAAGAAAAATATAAAACTAATCGTTTAAGTTAAATAAAATACCATTAAATGTTAAGGTCACTTGAATTCTCAAGAAATTATAATAAATAAGGATAAAATCCTAAAAATAAATAAAAATCATTTTTGTGTATAAAAATAAATCCACTATTTTATAAAAAATACTAAGTCAATTTTTTTATAAATAAAATTTGAAGTAAATTTTTAAACACATCTTTTATGGAATTTTATAAACATAAAAATAATACTGAAAAACAAATAAAAATCATTTTTAAGATCATGAATAAATATATTACACTAGAAAAATATTAAATATATTATTAGAAAAGTTTTTAATATTTCAAAATAATAAATCCTTATCTATTACTTATTTTGTAAATTCTTTAAAAACAATTCTTAAGTAAGAAATAATCACAATTCTTATAAAACCTTGAGCAATTAGTGTCTAAGTACTAATCCCAAACTCACAAACTTAAATTCGTACTCAAACTTAAGTATAACTTTTAACTTTAAGGTATTCTTTTAAAAATCTTATTGGGCATCACTCATATATATATATATAATATGATGAATAATCATTATATCTTAACCATTATTAACATAACTTCAAATTCTAACAAATTACTAAGATCATCTAATTATGCTTCCATTAAATAAATACATATTATTTTCTTAATAAGCAAAACAAATTTAATCTAATCATTCACTTAAATATAAAGTGAATAATTCCACACCTTAGTTATACCTATCATAAATCTAAAACTTGGGAATAATTAAAATATATTACATCTTAAGTTTACTTAACCTTTTAAAGTTAACTTTAGTCTCAAACCTTATAAACATCATGTCTAATAAATCAATTATGTTTTTATAGTTAACTTTGGTCTATTTAACTTAAGACATAAAGCATCTCAAGTCCAAACTAATAAATCAAACACCAAAAGACATTGATCATGTTCTATTAACAATAATGATTGTTTAAACCTTAGAAATGAAATCTTTTCTTCAAATTTTATTATTTTTGCCACATCAAGCAACAACTCTAGGATAGTTCTTTCAAACCTTAATAATCCAATACATAGACTTCCATCCTAATCACCAAATAGCAACTAATCTAAATCTTAAATTACTATTGCACTCTACTTTTATATCTTGTATATCAAAACTTAAAATCCCTATAGATGCACTTCATGTGAAGTAAAAATTTGAAGATAAACCAACTCTTAAAGGAATCACCTAAGTTCAGTTCACTTACAATATTGGGGATTCACTTTGGGGTTTTTACAAAATGCATATCATTACTTATGCACAACAACATATTGCTTCTTTAAACATTAGTCCTTACCGGACCAATGATGCAAATTTCAAATATTGGATCCTATGTCGTCTCGAAGATCGTGAGTGCATAATCTTGCAATCACAAAAGGCAAGTTCACACTTGCTCATGTCCTTTGATTATTTTCTGTAAAGTATTTTACAAATCCAGTGTTGTCATCACCAGCATTTGAAAAAGATCCGAAAATACTATTTTCATAATAATGTGATTATAGGTTTTTTACCATGAGGTAATAACCTACTATGAATGTTTCAGTGGTAAAGGAACATATTATCTAGGACTTAACAACAAATGTCGCCAGTGATTTCTTGCGCCATATATCACGCGTTAACCATGAGATTTGGAATGGGACGGAGAAGTCAGCTGTATCTTCTTCCTCTCGCATGTAGCCGGATATGCAGGTCGTGGTTGTTATCCTCGTAGCGTGCATATTAATTGGTAATTCACAGATAATATGCAGCATATGGGTGGGAGCCCTCAACGTCCCACGATAGTTCTAGCATCTAACGGTCTGTATAAGCCATTGTCGTAATTCAATATGTGTGTGGTGTACACCAAGGAGGCATGCGAGGTCGCGAAGGGGGCAGTGATTGGCTTAGATCATCTACTGGGCCCCACACCATAGGAAGTATGTATGGGAAAGATCGCCCGGTTGTGCAACAAGGAGTTGATCTCTCATGGGAAAAGTAACGCACCTCTGCAGAGTGTAAGAACTGTAACTTTACCCCTGCTCGGGAAGGAATCATGAACGCCAAGGAAAGGAACTCCATGAAAGTTCTGGTAAACCCGTGAAGGCTGACGGACATAGCTTTTTAGAATAAAAGCAATCTTTGAAGAAATGTTTAAAAAAACCTGCATTGCCTACGACCTATGATCTATGGATGTAGATATAGTGCATCAAACACTCCTTTTCTAGTGAACTTGCTGAGTACGCCCGTACTCAAAGTATCTTCTTAACCCTTGCTAGGTTCTAAAGCCAGTACAGACAATTTCTACATCAAGTTATGCTCCAGGAATCATCATCAAAAGCTAAAGTTCTTCAATGAAGTCAACATATACATCAACTCAAGTGAAGACAAAGTTATTGATTTGATAGGAATACAATCTCTAGCCATAGAACCGATTTCTATAGCGTATTGCAATAACAGCAATGCAAGCCCCAATAGTTTAGATACTAATCTTATTAGTATGATGGATTTGGAGTTGTTAATCTTTGATTCTTCTTGTAAGAAGTTTCTTTCTTTCTCTTTAACCTAGAGTGTTCTCTAGATCTTGTGTAAATAGTTGAATTGTAACCTATAGTCATGTCTTGGACCTGCTGTGTTTCTGTTGTACCACTCTGAGGGATGTAATACTAGTGAACGGTGTTTCATTAGTATTATGTCAACGAATATAGTGTACTACATCATGAAGTGGTATGTTGGGTCACCGCAGTTGTCAAGCTCACCGGTTTGCTGTAACAAAGGATTAAACTTATGGTGTGGAAGGTAATGGTTTGCAGCAAGTAAACAAGTAACAGTGGAAGATGTATGAATGGTAAAGATTGGACCGGGGTCCATATTTCGCTAGAGGTTCTCTCCTTAGATAAACAACATGGCATGAAGGGTAAACAAATTACAGCTAGGCAATTGACAGGAACTGAGCAAGGCATAACAATGCAATTACTAGTCAGAAAGATCCTATGAGATTCGAATGAGCAATACAACAAGATACATAGACCGCCATCCAACTGCATCTATGACTAGAAGTTCACCTTCAGGTTATCATCCGAACTCCCTCCAGTATTAAGTTGCAAGCAACAGACAACTGCTTTAAGCAAAGTGTGTAAGGTAAACAGTCCACATGTTCCATGAACAAGATACCGTTGTTTTCTCCCTAGTGGAAACAACACATCTACAACCGAAGAGATTTATGTCACTTCCCTTGGAAACTAGAGGCATGAACCCACTATCGAGCATAAATACCCCCTCTTGGAATCACTAGCAACTACTTGGCCAAGATAGCTACTAACAATGGAGAGCATGCAAGATCACAAACAACATAGACATGATAGAATCATAAAGACAAAACCATTAATCAAACCAACATAATAATCTCAATATCCATCGGATCCCCACAAACACAACATGCATGATTACAAATAGATTAGATCTTGATCATGAACGGAGCTCACAAGATCTATACATGAAAGCACAAAGGAGGAGATACAACCATCTAGCTACTACATGGACCCATAGTCCAAGGTGGAACTACTCACAATCATACCGAGAGAAGGCCTCGGATGATCTCCCTCCAAAGAAGGTGCCGGAAGAACTTGATCCCCGATCTAGGGACGATGGTGGCGGCGGCTACAGACGGTTTCGTGGAGATTTGATCGGGTGCTTAGGGTTTCTGCATCGGGGGATTATTATAGGCAAAGGGGGAGGCCGAGGCGGCGACCAGGGGCCCCAAACCCTAGCCAGGCACGGGGCAAGGCCCACCCACGCCTAGGGTGGATCTGCCCCCCTGGCTGGCCCCTCCGGCTCCCCTCTGGACTGCTTGTTCCCCACGGAAAGTAATTGACTTTGACGTTTGTCCCGTCCAATTCTGAGAATATTTCTTTACTAACTTTTCTGAAACCAAAAACAGAAGAAAACATGCATCTGGCACTGTTGCAACTTGTTAATAGGTTAGTACAAGAAAACATGTAAAAATCACCTCAAAGTGTGGACAAGTAAATTAAAGTAGATACTAAACAAGCATGGAGCATCAAAAATTATAGATACGTTTCCAACGTATCAATCATTCCCACCTCTTCCTGGAGCAAGGCGAGATCTCCCTCATCAGAATTTCTCCGGAGCCTGTCGCTGCTAGAGGAGAAGGGCGCCGTTGATTGGAGCCACCCTAGGAGGAGCCGCTAGTACCAGGAGAACCACTGTCGTCGACTTCGTCATTCGCCCCCATCGCCGACCATCACCTGAGCCCCGGTGAGCCATCCCAGGCCCCCACTGGCCGTGCTAGGGTTCGAGCCTGTCGTGTTCTGTTTAGACAAGGACGAGTGCCGTGAGCCATTGATCCTTGCTCTAATCCTACGGTCGTAATCGCCATGTACCCCTTCGCACCCCTGTCTCACTGAAGAGTGGGAACACCACTTAAACCAGCCCCTGCGTGCGCTGTGCGCAGTGGGCTGGTCCAGTTAGATTTCCCGCGTGACCCAGTTAGTTCAAATCAGAATTTTTCAATTTATTTCAAACCCTAGTTCTGTCTGTTGATTCAAAAATCAATTCAGAGAGTTTTACTGAACCAAATAGCATGAACTCAATTTTTTGTAGGGGTTCGTAGCATGGAAAACAAAAATTTTCTACCACATACAAACAAACAAGCCAAGATCTATCTACTAGATTGTAGCAACGAGTCGATGGAAAAACTCACCCTCGAAGATTCCAAAGTGTTTAACGAGAGCAGATTCTCGTGGGTGATGTAGTCATTTTGCCGATCTCAAGATCGTGTAGACGATCCTTCCGTGGCTCGTTCAGCGCCTGATCGGTCACATCGCTCGACGAAGACCTTCCTCTCCTTTGTTCCAGCAGTCGTGGAGGTTGTAGCACTCTCCTCATGATTCCTGGACGGCAGTGGTACAGGAAGTAGAGGGAGATCTCCAGGCTTCGCCTTAAGCCGAGCGAGTATGGTGGACTATGAGAGGCCTCGGTGATCTAGGGTTTAGACACACCAAGGAGAGAGGCTAGGCTGGCGGCTAGGAAAGGGATTTCCCAAGTTGGCGGCTAGGGTTTGCCCTAGGCGACGGGCTGAGGAGGGGCCGGCTAGGGCTAGGGTTTTGGGTGGTGGAGTTGTGTGCTTGGAGGGGCAGCCCTGCCCCTCCTTATATAGGTGGAGGGCGCCGGCCAAGGGGAGGGGAGTCCCTTCCCAACTCGGCTTCCAAGGCCGGCGGTGGAGGGAGAGGGACTTCCTCCCCAAGTAGGTTTCCTACTCTCCCTCCACCAAGCAAACTTGTCGTTTGACTTTTCAAATTGGCGTTTGACTTTTCAAACTAGGACTTGATTTATCCCTTTATTTTTCTCAGCGATCACACCTAATACATGATGCAACCATTCCAAATTGTTATGACACATTCATGTACCCTTCCCCTCCGGAGTGTCGGACCTTCCGGAACCTTCTAGAACATTCCCGATGAAAACACCGGAACCATTCTCCAACCCCGAAACAGGACTTTCCTTATATGAATCTTATTCTCCGGACCATTCCGAATCTCCTCGTGATATCCCGGATCCCATCTGAGACTCCGAACAACATTCGGTCTCTTGCTCATCATTCCATAACTACTCAACAACATCGAATCCTTAAGTGTGTCTCCCTACGGTTCGTGAATTATGCGGACATGATCGAGACACTTCTCCGAACAATAACCAATAGAGGAATCTGTAAATTCATATGGCTCCCACATATTTCAGCGATTACTTTTCGATCGAATGAACCACTTACATACGATACCAATTTCCCTTTGTCTCACGATAGTTTACTTATCCGAGGTTTTGATCGTCGGTATCTCTGCATACCTAGTTCAACCTCGTTACTGATAAGTACTCTTTTCTCGTTCCCGTGATATGTGATCCCTTGTGAGCCAGTCACATGCTTGCAAGCCAATTGGATGACATTCTACCGAGAGGGCCCAGAGTATATCTATCCGTCATATGGATGGACAAATCCCACTCTTGATCCATGTGTCTCAACCCATACTTTCCGAACACTCAATGCCACCTTTATTGCCACCCAGTTACGGTGTGGTGTTTGATGTCATCAAAGCATCCTTCCGGTGATGGTGATAAGCATGATCTCATGGTCGAAGGAATTAGGTTACTATGTATTAGAAAGCATATAGCAATTGAACTATTAAAATGACTTGATCTTTATGCTACGCTTATCTGTAGGAGTATGTCCATCATATCATTCTCCTAACGATATGATCTTGTTGTTAATAACATCTCAATGTTCATGATAAGGAAACCACAATCATTTATTAACCAACAAGCTAGCATTATAGAGATGCTTTACTAGGGACTCTAATTTAGTTTACAAATCACACATCTATTAATGTTTCCTTGGTAATACTGTTATAGCATGAATGTAAATATTTATCATAAACACAAAGATATAATAATAACTACATTTATTATTGCCTCTAGGGCATATCTCCAACAGTCTCCCACTTGCACTAGAGTCATCTAATCTAGATTACATGGTAATATACCGAACACCCATGGCAGTTTGGTGTTGGTCATGTTTTGCCCTCGGGAGAGGTTTAGTCAACGGATCCGCCACATTCAGATCTGTGTGTACTTTGCAAATCTTTATGTCACATCTTGGACATGTTCTCGAATAGCGTGAAAACCTAGCTTGATGTGCTTCAGCTTCTTGTGTGACCTTGGTTCTTGCGCATTGGCTATGGCGCCCATGTTATCACAGTAGATAGACATTGGGTCCAGCGCACTTGGAACCACACCGAGCTCTGTAATGAACTCCTTCATCCATATCGCTTCTTGTGAAGCCTCCGAAGCAGCCATGTATTCCGATTCAGTTGAAGATCTCGCCACAACGCTTTGCTTAGCAATCCTCCAGCTAACTGCTGCACCATTCAAAGTAAATACGTATCCATATTGAGATTTAGAATCATCCGGATCGGTGTTCCAACTAGCATCGGTGTAACCATTAACAACGAGCTGTTCCTCACCTCCATAAGAAAGAACCATATCCTTAGTTCTTCTCAAGTACTTAAGGATGTTTTTGACCGCTGTCCAATGATCCACTCTTAGATCACTTTGATATCTGCTAGTCAAACTAACAGCATATGCAATGTCGGGTCTAGTACATAGCATGGCATACATTAGAGATCCTATGGCTCAGGCATAGGGAATCTTACTCATCCTTTCTCTATCTTCTGCCGTTGTTGGACTTTGAGTTTTACTCAAGGTTGTATTGGGCAACATGGGAAAGAATCCTTTCTTGCTATCTTCCATTCCAAACCTCTTTAGAACTTTGTCCAAATATGTACTTTGTGACAATGATATTAGGCGTCTTGATCTATCTCTATAAATCTCTATGCCTAATATGTAAGCTGCTTTGCCAAGATCGTTCATTGAAAAACTATTATTCAAATATTCCTTGACACTATTAAGAAGGTCTACATCATTCCCAATCAACAATATGTCATCTACATATAGTATTAAGAATGCTACAGAGATCCCACTCACTTTCTTGTAAATACAAGCTTCTCCATAAGTTTGTATAAAACCAAAACTTTTGATCACCTTATCAAAACGTTGATTCCAACTTCGGGATGCTTGCTTCAATCCATATATGGACCGTTGAAGTTTGCATACCTTGTTAGCATCTTTAGGATCGACAAAACCTTTGGGTTGCATCATATACAACTCTTCATCAATGTCTCCATTGAGGAACGTTGTTTTGACATACATCTGCCATATCTCATAATCATAATATGCAGCGATTGCTAACAAAATCCTCACAGACTTTAGCTTCGCTACTGGTGAGAAAGTCTCATCGTAGTCAACTCCTTGAATTTGTCAAAACCCTTTTGCGACAAGTCGAGCTTTATAGACAGTAACATTACCATCAGCATCTATTTTCTTCTTGAAAATCCATTTGTTCTCGACAGCCTTCCGGCCATCCGGTAAGTCCAACAAAGTCCATACTTGGTTTTCGTACATGGATCCAATCTCAGATTTCATGCCTTCTTGCCATTTATTGGAATCTGGGCTCATCATCGCTTCCTCATACGTCGCAGGGTCATCGGTGTTGTCCACCAACATGACACTCATAACGGGATCATACCAATTAGGAGTTGTACGAGTCCTCGTTGACCTGTGAGGCTCTGTAGCAACTACAACCGAAGTTTCATGATCATCATCATTAGCTTCCTCTCTTATTGGTGCAGGCACCACAGGAACTTCTTCTGGTGCTGCGCTACTCGCAAGTTCAAGATAAGGTTCGACAACCTCGTCGAGTTCTACTTTCCTTCCAGTCACTTCTTTCGAGAGAAATTCTTTCTCTAGAAAGGATCCATTCTTGGCAACAAAGATTTTGCCTTCGGATCTATGATAGAAGGTATACCCAATAGTTTCCTTTGGGTATCCTATGAAGATGCATTTTTCCGCTTTGGGTTCAAGCTTGTCCGGCTGTAACTTCTTTACATAGGCTTCGCAACCCCAAACTTTAAGGAATGACAGTTTAGGTTTCTTCCCAAACCATAATTCATACGGTGTCGTTTCAACGGATTTAGATGGTGCCCTATTTAAAGTGAATGCGGCTGTTTCTAATGCATAACCCCAAAATGATAGCGGTAAATCCGTAAGTGACATCATAGAACGAACCATATCTAAGAGAGTTCGATTACGACGTTCGGACACACCATTACGCTATGGTGTTCCCGGCGGTGTCAATTGTGAAAGTATTCCACATTTCTTCAAATGCTCGCCAAACTCGTAACTTAGATATTCACCTCCACGATCAGAACGTAGAAATTTAATCTTCTTGTTATGTTGATTCTCCACCTCACTTTGAAATTCATTAAACTTCTCGAAAGTTTCGGACTTATGTTTCATGAAATAGATATACCCATATCTACTCAAGTCATCCGTGAAGGTAAGAACATAACGATAACCACCGCGCGATGCTACACTCATTGGACCACACACATCGGTATGTATGATTTCCAATAAGTCCGTAGCTCGCTCCATCATACCAGAAAATGGAGTCTTGGTCATTTTACCCATCAGACATGCTTCGCATCTTTCAAGTGATTTGAAATCAAGTGATTCAAGAAGTCCATCGGAATGGAGTTTCTTCATACGCTTCACTCCAATGTGACCAAGACGACAGTGCCAAATATAGGTCGAGTTATCGCTCGATTTCAAAAGTTTAGCTTCAATGTTATTAATATGTGTATTTCCACTATCGAGATTTAATAAGAATAGACCATCTATCAAAGGTGCATGTGCATAAAACATATTACTCATATAAATCGAACAACCATTATTCTCAGACTTAAACAAGTAACCGTCTCGCAATAAACAAGATCCCGATATAATGTTCATGCTTAACGCAGGCACCAAATAACAATTATTTAAGTATAAAACTAATCCCGATGGTAGATGAAGAGGTAGCGTGTCGACCGCGATCACATCAACCTTTGATCCATTTCCCACGCGCATCGTCACCTCGTTCTTCGCTAGCTTCCGTCTATTCTGCAGCACCTGTTTCGAGTTACAAATATGAGCAACCGAACCAGTATCAAATACCCAGGCACTACTACGAGTACTAGTGAGATACACATCAATAACATGTATATAGGATATACCTTTCTTCTTGATGTTGCCGTTCTTCAAATCCGCCAAGTACTCTGGGCAATTCCGCTTCGATGACCTTCTCCCTTGCGGTAAAAGCACTCAAGACGCTTAGGTCCAGCCTTGGTCTTCTTCGTCACGGTAACTTTCTTACCACCCTTATTGAAGTGTCCCTTTTGCTTAGACTTGCCTTTCTTGAATTTGGTGGTCTTATTGACCATCAACACTTGGTGCTCTTTCTTGATCTCCACTTCTGCAGATTTTAACATGGAGAAGAGTTACGCAACGCTTGTTCATGCTTTGCATATTGTAGTTCATCACAAAGTTCTTGTAACTTGGTGGTAGTGATTGGAGGACACGGTAAATCCCCAAAGCATTACGAATCACTATACCCAAGCTTTGGAATTTGTTTGCGTGCCCAGACATCTTAAGCACATGCTCACTGACGGAGCTGCCCTCTTCCATCTTGCAGTTAAAGAACTTTTCAGAAGCCTCATAGCCCTCAACTGCCGCGTGAGTCTCAAAAATCAATTTGAGTTCACGGACAATATCATGTGGGTCTGAATTCTCAAACCTTTTCTGAACCTCCGATTCCAAACCATACAAGATAGCACAAATCGGAGTACCGATTCTTCCGAGCGAGGTAAACGTTCTTTACTTCATCGGTAGCATCAGCCGCAGCGGTCACCCAGTGCATCCAGCACATAGGTCAAATTACCAGCATTGAGGACAATCCTCAAATTGCGGAACCAATCCGCGAAGTTGCTTCCATTGTTTTTCAACTTTTCTTTCTCTAGGAACGCATTAAAATTGATGGTAGGGGCCGCCATTGATCAAAAACATATTTGCAATAGTTTAGACTAAGTTTATGACAAATTGAGTTCTAATTAATAGTTAAATTAATCTAGGTGAACTCCCACTCAAAACTATATCCCTCACATTGTTTTAGTGATCACACGAACCCAATCCACCACATCAACACCGATCATCATGAGAGTTGATATAGTTTCAATGGCGAACAATCAACATGTTCATCATATCTACTATATGATTCATGCTTTACCTTTCGGTGATCCGTGTTCCGAGACCATGTCTGTACATGCTAGGCTCGTGAAGATCAAACCTTAGCTTCCGCATGAGCAAATCTGGCTTGCTCACATTGTATACACTTGCAGAATCTAACACACCCGATCATCACGTGGTGCTTCGAAACAACAAGCTTTAGCAACGGTGCTTACTATGGATGAACACTTTAGAACTTGAAATTCATGTGCATGAGGGATCATCTTATAATTCTACCGTCGTTAACTAAGCAATACAAGATGCATAAAGGATTAACATCACATGCAATTCATAATATGTGATATGATATGGCCTTTCTTCTTTGTGCTTCCGATCTCCATCTTCAAACACGAACATGATCTCCATCATCACCTGCATTGCATCAAGGTCAATGACGCTGCTCCATGGTTGTCGTCCACCAGCTTCAACTATTACAACTACTTTGAATAGACATGCGGGTCTTAACAGAAATTAAAGATAACCATATGGCTCCTGCCGGTTGCCAACTTACAATAAGGAACATTGCATACATCAAATATAATCACAATCATGGCCATATCACATCACAGCACACCCCTGCAAAACAAAGTTAGACGCCTCTAATTTCATTGCATGTTTTACGTGGTTTGGGGCTTTCAATAATTGTCGATCTAACTTACGAACAAGAACCACAACATTGATGTTTGAACTATCAAGTGCCTATTGTAAATTGGATCAATACTATAATGGGAGAGATAAACACCCGCAAAGCCACTTATGCAATACAAGTTGCATGTTGAGCGTGGAGCAAGTCTCATGAACGATGTCATGTAAGGTTAGCCCGGGCCGCTTCATCCCATCATACCGCAAGATGCAAAGTACACAAGAAGCAATTGATAATAAAAGAACCACCGCCCACAATGACCATTGTGTTCTACTCGTGCAACAGATCTACATATAGACACGACTCTGATACCACTGTAGGGGTTCGTAGCATGGAAAACACAAATTTTCTACCGCATACAAACAAACAAGCCAAGATCTATCTACTAGATTGTAGCAACGAGTCGATGGAAAAACTCACCCTCGAAGATTCCAAAGTGTTTAACGAGAGCAGATTCTCGTGGGTGATGTAGTCGTACTCTTGCCGATCTCAAGATCGTGTAGACGATCCTTCCCAAGGCCAGCTCCGAAGCGCTCATGGGTCACACGTTCGTACTGACGAAGACCTTCCTCTCCCTTGTTCCAAAGAAGCGGAGGTTGTATCACTCTCTCGTGATTCCGGCAAAGACACGCTGGTACCGAAGTAGAGGGAGATCTCAGGCTTCGCCTTAAGCCGGAGCGAGTATGGTGGATTATGAGAGAGGCCTCGGTGATCTAGGGTTTAGACACACCAAGGAGAGAGGGCTAGGCCGGCGGCTAGGGCAAGGGGATTGCCCCAAGTCGGCGGCTGCAGGAGGGTCGGCGGCTAGGGCTAGGGTTTTGGGTGGTGGAGTTGTGTGCTTGGAGGGGCAGCCCTGCCCCTCCTTATATAGGTGGAGGGCGCCGGCCAAGGGGAGGGGAGTCCCTCCCCAACTCGGCTTCCAAGGCCGGCGGTGGAGGGAGAGGGACTTCCTCCCCAAGTAGGTTTCCTACTCTCCTTCCACCAAGCAAACTTGCCGTTTGACTTTTCAAATTGGCGTTTGACTTTTCAAACTAGCATTTGATTTATCCCTTTATTTTTCTCAGCGATGACACCTAGTACATGATGCAACCATTCCAACTTGTTATGACACATTCATGTACCCTTCCCCTCCGGAGTGCCGGACCTTCCGAAACCTTCTAGAACATTCCCGATGAAAACACCGGAACCATTCTCCAACCCCGAAACAGGACTTTCCTTATATAAATCTTATTCTCCAGACCATTCCGGATCTCCTCGTGATATCCCGGATCCCATCCAAGACTCCAAACAACATTCTTAAGTGTGTCTCCCTACGGTTCGTGAATTATGCGGACATGATCGAGACACTTCTCCGAACAATAACCAATAGAGGAATCTGGAAATTCATATGGATCCCACATATTTCAACGATTACTTTGCGATCGAATGAACCACTTACATACAATATCAATTTCCCTTTGTCTCACGATAGTTTACTTATCCGAGGTTTTGATCGTCGATATCTCTGCATACCTAGTTCAACCTCGTTACTGATAAGTACTCTTTTCTCGTTCCCGTGATATGTGATCCCTTGTGAGCAAGTCACATGCTTGCAAGCCAATTGGATGAAATTCCACCGAGAGGGCCCAGAGTATATCTATCCGTCATATGGATGGACAAATCCCACTCTTGATCCATGTGTCTCAACCCATACTTTCCGAACACTCAATGCCACCTTTATAGACACCCAGTTACGGTGTGGTGTTTGATGTCATCAAAGCATCCTTCCGGTGATGGTGATAAGCATGATCTCATGGTCGAAGGAATTAGGTTACTATGTATCAGAAAGCATATAGCAATTGAACTATTAAAATGACTTGATCTTTATGCTACGCTTATCTATAGGAGTATGTCCATCATATCATTCTCCTAATGATATGATCTTGTTGTTAATAACATCTCAATGTTCATGATAGGGAAACCACAATCATTTATTAACCAACAAGCTAGTATTATAAAGAGGCTTTACTAGGGACTCTAATTTAGTTTACGAATCACACAAGTATTAATGTTTCCTTGTTAAAACTGTTATAGCATGAATGGAAATATTTATCATAAACACAAAGATATAATAATAACTACATTTATTATTACCTCTAGGGCATATCTCCAACATTTTTTAGAAAGGTATTGAAATTATTAATCCAAGCCCGTTGGATTCAAACCATTTGGAGTTATAGATCACCTATGGTAAAAATAACAATGCAGAGACTTTTCTGCATTCAAACATTTTTCAAAATTCAATCATAAATGGTTTTGAGTTGATTCCAACACTCAAAATTCACATTTGATAGGACCTTTCTGAATATATAAAAATATCTAGGTTTACTTGCAGTAATACTGGACAAGTAATAAAAGAATGCCCCATAGGCATCTCTAGTCACCTTAATTATTTAAAATAATAAGTTTAAATATTATTAAATTGTGACACCACTTTAAATCACATTCCCAATTTTTAGAATATGTGGTGGTGACATGTGTCAACATGATCCCATGTTTTAATTAGAGAATATTAAATCTTAAGTAGTTTTTCAATGAGTAGAAATTACTTTTCTAAAATAAAATAAATAAGACTATTGCCTTAATTCTTGTGATGATTGTGATGATGCTAGATCATCTAGTGTGAACCTTTGTGCGTTAAATAGAAGTAGTTAAGTATTATTTGGTGATTGTGTACTTCGTATTTATTTATAGACGCTAGTACCGACCAAGGATACAAAGAGGAAGGAGACTACTACGAAGAGGAAGCCGAGGAGAACTTCAACCACTGCACTGCACAAGGCAAGCTACTAAATAAGCAAGCCATCCTAGCAAGCTAACACTTGGAACTATGAAAGCTAGATAACTTATGCAATGCATGAGGCATGCTTTGATAGACAATCCTGAGTATCCTAAATCCCAGTTTTACTTGCAAGCTTTATTAGTTTATTTTTTTATCAAAATTCTTTGTTTACTTTTAGGTAGTGTTTGTGATATTTTGGAAAGATATTAGAGGTACCATAAAGAGCATAAAACTTGGCCTAAGTTAGGTAGAACTAGATGTCATCCTGAGGCATGAGATTAGACTTAGATAATTCACACTTGATTATCACCCCTCATTAGTGATTACCCTCCAACTTTAGTGGCTAGTGCTAAGCATAAAACTTGATCACTTTAGATGGGAATACTTGGTGAAAATGGTTATGAAAACCTTAGAGTGATGAGTCATTCTATTGAAATGTTTTGACATGTGTTATTGAACACCAGATGGTTCTTTTGATGATGAAAATGTTGAGGCATGAGCCTTATCCCTTTATAAAACTGATGGTTGTGTTCGGATGCGATACCATTCCAATTTTACCGTACAACCACAATACCCGAATTTGGGTAGGGCTTGACTAGAAGTTTATATATCTTAGTATGGGTTCCCTTGCGGCCGAGGTTTGAGATGAGGTTACCTCGTGATGATTGTCCACCTGTGCAGTTCCCAAGATGACAGATGGTCATGGTTGGGAGGCTAAACTCATAGGATAGGTTCCTATACTAGGGTGTGTAATTGAAAGGTTAGGATTGATTATCCGCATACTAAGTATGGTGAATTCAGGATTGTTCCTACCGGATGTATCGAATATTGTGGAGAAAGTGTACCACCTCTGCAGAGTGTCAAACTATTCGAATAGCCGCATCCACGGTTATGGACAGTTGGAGTGGTGATACTGTTCTGTCATTAGATGTTTTCAAAATGACTTGTGAAATGAATCATGTCTTTTACTTGACCACAACAGGGTTGTGTAAGTGAAAGCTAAGTTCCCACTTAGGTGTTATAAAACCTTAAAATAGATTTCTTTGCTTCTAAACTCAGTTAGAGATAAACCCGACTTTTTGCAAAACAACCTAGAGCTTAGTATTCCTACTTGAACCACTTTACTTGTTAGTGATAGTTTGCGAGTACTTAAAGAGTACTCATGGCTTTGTCCCTGGCTATTCCTATGGCCAGACTATGAGGAGGACTACCAGATGATGGACAACAGGAAGTCTACGACAACTAGGATCATCTTCCATCGTCAGCATTGCCTGTGACCATGAAGATGGAGCTTTGCCCATGCTACCGTTACTATATTATTCTGCTGCGTTGATTGTATTAAGACTGGATCATGAGATCCTATATTTGTAAGACCTTTATTATGGTTTGTAATGGATGATAAACTATGGTACCAATCTATTATGTCTCGCAAAAATGGTAATCCTAGGATTGCGATGTATGGCATAACAGGCATCTGGGATTAAAAATCCGGGTGTTGACAAGGCATCTCTGTGCAGCTATTGTCGACCCACTCGAGCTACTCCGAGGGAAAACCTAGGATCTGGTATTCCAAATCGGATGATGGCGGTGCTACAGTGCCGCTTTATCTTTTGAGTTCATCATTCGTGGAGCACTGCTGGATGGAAGAGGCAAGAGGTGGAGCGGTGTCTCATTTACTACATCGACAATGATGGGAATCATTTGGATAGAGTAACCGGGATTTAGTGACAAACGTATCTTGATGGACTCACGCAGGGTGGGGACTATTTAGCGCCATGGAGGCGTGGAAGGCAGGTTTGGCAAAGGATATGCGGATCTTAACCTTGTTCTCGGCGGTTCGATGGCAGTGACAACTTATGTAGCATGTGTATGAGGTTCTCACTAAACGTCTTCTAGACCGTATGAGTTCTCCTGCTTCGCCTAGTGGGCATCCTAGGGTAAGCATATGCCCCTGGATTCTAGTTGCGGTGGGGGGGGTCTTGTTTTCAGGGCATAAGGTCCTTCTGCCATGATTTTCACCAATTGTCGGGTTTGTAGGTGTTGCATGATGGTTTTGGATTTTTAATGGATACTATTTGTTATACTTTATTGTTGAATAAATTATAAGTAAGGATGTATGCATCTTTTCAATGAAGAGGGTCCTCCATTTCGTATAAATAGTAGTTTGATATATTTTCGAATAATGCTGCTACTGCTATAGTATGTTTCCCATTCGCCACCAAAAATATCACGGTGGTGCACAAGATTGCATAATGTCATGATTGTTGCACCACATGTCAAATCGAACACACCAAACTTTTTTGTGTGAAGCAAGCCAAAATATTTTCCATTTCCATTAATTAAGGAGAAGGTTTTCAGAAAAATGCCTACGACGAGCCATGGGACTGTTTAAACTGACTCAGATGAGAGTAGAAGCGATTGCACAAGAATCGATCCAGAACCGAGTACTGTCGAAGAAGAGCTCAGCAGCAAGTAGACCACGAAGACTCGATAATATCGATCGGAGAGCAACCGCTGAAAATCCGGAAGAGTCGATTGCCCAGAGCCTGGTGCCGACGAAATCAGGATCCGTGTATAATTGGCCGGGCAAGTGTGGCCATCCTTGTTCTGAAGAGCAAAGGATTAAGAGAACCACGGTGAGCCTGTTGGTCCGACTGCCCTGAAAGCTGGCCAGCCGACTCGACCACAAACTGTTGGTGATGACTCGACCGACTGGAGGAGTGGGTAGTATCGGGCGGCTTACAGAGGATCGCGGCTGAGTCGAGGAGCGAGGCATAGGAGGACCACGAGTAGCAAGCACAGATGGAACCGCAAGAAGACCAGCACCACGGAGACGGGTCTCCTCAGCCCGAAGCTCAGACAACACCTCAGAGAGCGGTACACGACCACAAGCATTCACCTGAGCACGACAGGGCTCAAACTCCTGGCGGAGCCGAGACATAAACTCATAGATGCGGTGAAACTCCAAATCCGAGCGCACAATCTGGTAGCACGAGCATGTGCCACAAACAGTAGTACAGAGAGAATCAAGCTGACGCCAGATAGCAGCACTCTGAGTATAGAACTCATCAATAGTAGAATCATCCTTCTGGAGAGCATGCTCCTGGCGAACCACAGACATGTAAAGAGCATCCCTAGACGGCTGGTAGCGCTGACGAAGATGGGCCCACTGAGCGACAACAGTATGGAGACTCATGAACTCAGCAGCATACTAGGGCAGAACACTGGAGGTAAGAATAGCAGCAGCATGAGCTTCCTCATCAACCCACTGAGTGTAGGCAGTCAGAGCGTGGCGATAGGCCTCAAGATCAGAAGAGTACTGCTTGAACTTGAGGTCATAAATAGCAACGACACTATCATCAGCACTCTGAGCAGCATCCTTGGCCTCCTGAGAAGCATCAGCACCAAGAACAATCGGCGTCGGCGGAAGGGGAGCCACATGAGCAGGGGGGCACGGCGGACAGGAGACCTCGCGGAGAGCACACCCCAAAGACGGAGACCGCGCATGTGAACGTGCATAAAGGCAGCGAAATCAGGGTAATTCGCGCCATCGAAGATCACCGGGCAGCGAGGAATCGCAACATATCCCGATGAAGAAGACATCTCTCTCTCTCTCTCTCTCTCTCTCTCTCTCTCTCTTTTTGGAAGTCAACACGTCAGAATCAGATCAGATCTGACGAGGAACAGGCCAGCAGCCGGCGGAGATGCAGCGGGTCGGGCGCGCAGTCGTCGGGAAGCAGAGGGCCGATCAGGTGGCGTCCTGGTGAGCAGACGGGCGGGCGGCGTGTTGATCCAGGGGAGTTGACGGGCGGCGGCCTCGAGCCAGGGAGTTGAGCAGGGGCGGGATCCAGGGGAGTTGACAGGCAGCGGCCTCGAGCCATGGAGACGGGCGGGCGCGAGGTGGTGGAGTTCAGGGCGCGTCGAACCAGGGGCGGCGGCCAGATGCGTCCTGGAGGGAGTTGACGGGCAGCGGCGCGTCGATCCAGGGGAGTTGACGGGCGGCGATCAGATGACGGCAGGGCGGATGATCGGCCCGGCGGCAAACGGCCCGGGCAGCGGATCCGATCGGCGGCAGATCCGATCTACAGAGATAGCCGAAAACAGCGGCAACCGGCGGCGGCGACGACGGATGAACGACGACGACAACGACGGTGGCGGTTGTGACGATGTTGCAAAAAATTGTCTAACCTAGCTCTGATACCATGTCAGAAATATGCAACATGTATTCCTCTGGGGCCAAAGGCCACAATATATAGTACAGGTACAAGTGTGAATATGCATGAAGCCCCTAACATATGGGGAAACTACAATATACAAATATATACATCTAACACAGACATTGTCCTAGAACATGGCGATCTGTGTAGGTCACGCTATCCTCCAAGTTGCAGCACAAGACGATGGTGGAACAGGGAGACATCGCCATGCTGCAGCTAGCTCATGATGTACTGTACAGTTTTTTTTTTGGAAATGGGCGTATATATTAATGAAAACGTTTAATGTTTACACCCGGCCTCTGCATAACTAGGATGCACATAGCCACATAAAGAACAAAGCTAGGGAATAAAGAGTAGACAAGCATTACACAAAATCACTATCAATTTTTTTTTAATCTAAGACAGATCAATCCTCAAGACACGTGGCCATCCATGTCGGGAGAAAATATCTCTCGCCGTATCCTCCAATCGCGTACATCCCTCTACAAATAAGTCGCGAAACTCCATACGTTGGAGAATAGTCCATGATCGGAGAAAAGCTGTGGCTCGATAAATAACCTGCAGAGGTGAAGAGACAATGTTATTAAAAATTTTGTTATTTGTACCAAGCCATAGCGACCATATAATGACAAACGCTCCCACCCTAAATAAAGTTTTCTACTTATCAACAATTACATGCGACCAAGTACCAAAAACATTAGTTACTGAGCTTGGAGGAGATAAGCCAGAAGCTATTTGGATGAATGACCATATAGAGCGAGCGAATTTACACTGGAAGAATAAACGGCGAATTGTCTCATCGTGATGACAGAAAACGCACTATGTACTTCTATGCCAATTCCTCTTTGCAAGATTATCTTTTATTAGAATTACACCTTTACGTAAATACCATGCAAAAATGTACTATACAGCTAGATCTCTCAATCTATCGTCTGTTATGACTCGATTGACGAAGTGCACCACATGTAAAATTAGTCAACCAGGCCGACAACCTTTAAAAGAAGCAGGGATAAATTTCTTGTAGTTGTTGTGTGTATTTTCGGCATCCCCGACCGAGAGCTTACTGCTTATTAGCATCTGTAGTTTGCTTGAACATTGAACAAGTCAGAGAAATATCTAATATATGTTCGTGCCACTAGGATACAATCTGATATTGCTATGTTCCTCTGCCTTTTGAAATTCCTATAAACAAGCATCGGAAGAAAATTCCATCAAAATAGTTATATATACATCGTTAAAGTTTATGCTATTCTTTTATCGAGTGCCCTTTATGTCCATTTGATGCAATATTGTTTCCAAATCCATGCATGAATTGAGATGTGGCATCTAAAGTCTCTGCAATATTATTGTTTCTAAGAGTAAGAGCAGTTTAAGTTGGTTCATGAGATTGGGTGAGTGACAACATATTATGCTGTTTCTTGATCCGTTTACCGGTAACTTAAAAGACAAATGTGTCAGATTAGCCCCGGATCAACACACTCTATTTGGATTCTGAAACCTCTGTGGATGAACAACACACGAGCTAAAACACAGAGAGACGGAGTTTTGACGAAGCATAACTGTTTGCGTATTTTCTGTCTTCCTTTTATGCCTTGAGATAGCAAACTTTACTGAATTGGTTACGCACGATCGCTTTCTCCATGCCATCCCACGGGAAAGATCGTCGATATGCTACACGATTACAAGAAACATTAAAAGCTACGATTTTCTCAACACGACGATATGTTCAGTTTCAAGCAAAACTGAAGTTACCGTGCACTTTCGGTTTTATCTCTGAAAAGAAATAAAATAAACCAGCTAGTCTGAACCATGACGACATGTTCAGGTTCAGGTTCAGGTCTAGGTGCAACTAGATTAACACTATCAGAATGCTTGGTTGAATTTATATCTCCTTTTCCCAATTTCACTCCATTCTGAAGATCTATCATTCGCTCTTAGACTCTTTAGTACTGTCCAGTTCATCCTACTGGTCGTGCCCTTTCCGGACGCATATTCACATTTTAATTAATGATTGGGTTCCATCGCCTGTTTATTTCTTTTTTTTTACTTTAGTGACCTTGGGTGTTGCATAATTCCTTTTAGCTGTACACGACTAAATTTTCGTACAGCTAAGTTTCTAGTCTGCATTTGAGTTCACATGGCCAAACCATATAAGTTTGTATAGAGAACTCTTTCGAATAAGCTTCCCATATAGATAATTCAAGATTTAGCTCGGTGTTGGTTCTACTTTTGCTAATTGGTATAAAAAAATAATGGTAACCTCTGATCTGAAAGTGAAGCTGCAATGATATTGTAGTTCAAGTAATTATAGTGAATTTTTGATTGAGATCTTATTGGTGTTGCTACTGTTATACTCCCATGTGCCACCAAAAACACCAGGCAGGTTCACATGGTTGCAGGATCGCATGATTTTTGCACCACGTCGCATGGAACACAACAATCTTCTTATATAACATTCGCACAACACTTAAACGAACACGTCGCATGGCTCAAAGAAGCATATGGAAGCCTTATTTAAGATCAAGCAGAGAGATATGCACTAGGGGGTTCTAGTCGTAGCACAGAGGAATATTTAGGATTAGGAGGTGTTGGGATCCAGTTCAGTGCTAGAAGTGCATCTGCTCCTTCAGTCAGGTGGCAGTCAAGGGACCAGACGCCATTCACGGTCACCAAGCCGGACCAATCTTCTGTCTCGCTGATATGTGTAGGACAGCCCGTCCTTGAACTTGTAGCCTAACACCATGGCGGAATAGCTTTGATGCCGCCTATGGTGTAGCTTACGGCACGACATCTCAGCTCTCGTCCCTGTGACTAGATTTAGCAAAGTGCACCATAGTATGCATCTCGCTTAGCTAGCTAGAGTTGGCTGCTTACATGGAATCTTGAATATATCAAAATAACGATGTGTTTTCCCAAGGGTATTTCTTTTCTTTGTGGGTACTAATTGTCGCCAAAGCATATTTTATTGGGATATGGATATATCTATTTTCATATCCATATTTGCATCAAAATTTAAAACCATATTCATTTTTGTATTTGCAAAACGAATCCGGATATTTACCACATACATATTTATGTTGGTACGGATTCAAATATTACCATTACCAATTTCAGTTTCTGAATACAAATGTGTAATGATTTGGTTTATCCACCACTAGTTCCCAGCCCTAAGTATGTACGAGGGCTGTGTTTGCAAAATTACCGGCGGCTCGTCTGCCCTTGCCGACCAGTTTGAGCCCTTGATTCCTCACTAGATACCGAATACGTTGACTTACGTCATGACATGTTATAGCAAAGTTATTTTTTTGTATGCACAAAATCCACCAACCTATTAATAATCATCAACATTTGTATAAAGAGGTTTAAAAGTAATAAAAATTATAGGTAGGTGCATGACCACCTAGCGATGACTATATACACTAGCGCGAGCACATAGAGATCATCCATAGTGCAAGTTTTTGTAAAACAAAAGACAATTGACGGGGCTCATAGTGATTTTAGGCAACTTTGGTTTAGAGTCACATGGAATCTTATGGGCAGGTACATTCGGCCCATATAAAATCCAAAACTAAATGCTCTTCTATACGGCATAGACATTCCAGAGTTGAAGAATCATATGGATGATGAGTTGAGATTAAGCTAGATCATCAATATTCTATACAGTAAAGGAGAGCATGTTTAAATTCGAACACTCTTCTTGGCCGTTCTAAATATGTGTTTTTGTAAAATTGTGGGGTGTAGTTTTTCATGAAAAATGCGCACAAAGTAATATGTTTTGGTTGAAGCAATAAATTGCGCTTGTGGAGCGGATTCTTGATGTTCATCAAAAGTGTATTACTTTCACCCATTAACTAACCTTTGAAGCTTTTGGCTAAATTTAATTCTGTTCACTTATACTTTTGATCTAGATAGACGGAAATCGTAGGTGCCAGAGCAAGAATAATTATATGACCAACTGCCTGCTATATCGTACTCGAAAACTGTCATCAATAACTTATAAATACCTAGTTCACCTCACACTCTTACAATTTTTGGAAGCCGTGTTGTAACTGGCTCTTAATCTACATCCAGCTTCTAATCTCTCTCTCCATAAATAGTAAATATTTTTGGAGCCGTGTTGGAACTAGCTCTTAATCTACGTCCCGCTTATAATCTCTCTCCTTAAATAGTAATTTTGTTCAGAGCCGTGTTGCCACTCTCTCTTAATCTACATACCACTTCTATAGTCCTGTTGGCGTTCATGTCCCAGAAAAAACATCACATTGGCGTATCTGGTTGCAGGATGTCATGATTGCAGACAGTCACAACACTATAAGATTGGTCATAGTGGAAGTATCATAATACTAGTATCATGCATATGATACTATGCCTCTAGTGCATTGTATCATATAGTAGTATCATAGTAGTAATATATTTATTGATTTGTAGAATCTCTATATAAAATACGTGTACAAGATTTACCTGCTATTATGATTTCTAGTTTTACGTGCTATGATACGGTATCTACCTATGATACTCTAAACATCTCTCGCTTTATTAATTATGACGCCACGTCAGATTTTTATCAAGTTGGCATGCATGATACACCTTATGATACTAGCACTAGGACCAGCCTAACAAACTCGTTGCTCTCCTTTTTGTAGGGGCTCAAATAATCACGTTGGCGTATCTGAAAGCAGACCCGCACCCCTGATATAATTTGAGAGCATGCTAAGACATATGCACTAGGATATTGCACTAGTAGCCCACATGGTATTTGTCTCACGATGCCGCTCACAGACATGACACTCGTATTGGACACCATGGTGCCCAGACACCATACCTCCACACCATTAGACTGCATTAGGATACGTGTTGTCCAACCAGAGTTACCCGTTAACAGTTTATACTCCCTCCGTTTTTTACTACTTCGCGTTTTAGGATTTTATTAAGTCAAACTTTTTCAACTTTGACCAAGAATATAGGATAATATATAAACATTCATTATTCCAAATGCATATATTATGAAAATATAACTTATAAAGATTTTAATACTATAAATTTTATATCATAGATATTTTCATTTTTTGCTAAATATTTGGTCAAACTTTAAATTTTTTGACTTTGACTAAACCCAGAATACGATCTAATTGTGAACGGAGCGAGTAATTAGGAAACAATGAATAGCTTGCTAATTAATGGATATATGGTACTAACTGCCACCCGATTTGACCATGCAAATTTTCTTTTCAAAACCAAGCATGCATGATGTAAACGCTACAAATTTAATGCTCCATGATTGTTGCCTCGTGGAATAGTTCCAACTAAGGTAACTGCCACCCGATTTGACCATGCAAATTTTCTTTTCAAAACCAAACATGCATGATGTACACGCTACAAATTTAATGCTCCATGATTGTTGCCTTGTGAAATAGTTCCAACTAAGGTACGAGGTGTACGGAGCTTACTTGCCATTTTCTAAAATAATGCATACATTTTTAGGTATGTTTTTTTAGGGTTGAATAGTAGGGAAAATCCCCACTGCAATTTTATAAATAAATATATATCAGAGAGAGCTACATATTTACAGAGTTACATACCCACCATAGTGAGGGATTACAGCAATAGAGTAACTATGTCCAATCTAAGTGTGAGTTGATCCAGGTTTTTATACCCTGGCTGTGTTTTTTCTTAATTCTAAGCACAACCCATCTCAGCTCTTGGGCCACAATGGCCTTCTATTCCTCCAATGAAGGATTTTGATTGTTAAAAATCCTATTGTTGCGGCATATCCAAATTCCCCAGGCTGCTAAGATAATAATCTCCATTGATAAGGGTACTTTCAACTTTATTTTTATATCTGAAAAGGCCTCTTTCAGCGAGAGGTCCATGGTCCTGGTTGGACATATTTCATCCCAGCATAGTTTGGCAAAAGGGCAATCCCAGAAGAGGTGTGCCAAAGTTTCCTTAGAAGAACATCCAACATTAGCACAATTATAAGAAGGTAAAGAGAACTTCTTTCTTCTCAGCAGATTTCTTGTATTCAATCTGTCCAATAAAAATAGCCAGAAGAAAAACTTGTGTTTTTGCTGGAAGGAAGACTCCCAGGTCCATGAGAAATGTGGTGGGGCAGGAATGTGCCCAGAGAGCACAAAATATGTCTTTTTGACAGAAAATCATTTCCTCAAATATAGCTCCACTTATTTGCATGCCCATATTGCATTGAAATGGCGGTGTCTTGACATATCTGTTTAAGGCTTAAGAATTCAGAGTAAGCCTGTTGTGAAAGGGGCAGGTAGAAGTGATCCTGAATATGTTGAGACTGAATGAAATCTTGGACATAAATACTTGAGTTTTTTTGTAAAAGATAACAAATGAGGGAACTTATGTTGCAGACATTCTTCCTGTCACATTTCAGTCCAGAATACAGTGGTGTTACCAGTTCCCATAGAGAATTTTGCAATTCCTTTGTAAATGTCAATCAATTTCAGATGAGCTTTCCACCAAAAAGACCCCTCCATACTTCTCCCTGGAAGTTTTCCATTATTGCTATAATATGTGTTCCAAATAATATGAACCCATGGAATATCATGGTGATTGAAGAACTTGTCCAGATTTTTCAACAGTAGAGCAGAGTTTTGAATGTTGAGGTCTAGGACACCTAAACCACCTTGCTTCTTGGGCCTGCAAACTTTGTTCCAAGCCACTAGGGCCTGTCCTCTAGCTTGGACATCCACCGTTTTTTCTCCATAAACAGTGTCTCATGTATTTGATCAACTGATCTTTAATGGAGACAGAAATTCTAAGCAACTCATGTAAAATATTGGAAGAGAGGTCAGAACATATTTCACAAGTTGCAGTTTTCCTCCATAGTTTAGAAAGTCTGCAATGCCACAAAGTCTTCTTTCAACTCTCTGAACAATAGGCAAAAACTGCTCAACTGCTTATTTAGACTTAGGGGCATACCAAGGTAGGTAAAGGGGGAGAGACCCTGTCTGACAAGAGATTATCAAAGAAAAATGGCCAAGCCTTTCAACTTCCAAATTTATTGGCATCATGCTAGATTTTGAGTAATTTACTTTAAGGCCAGTGGACATAGAAAAAGTATGTAGCAAGGCCTTAAGACAGAGCAGTTGACCAGAATTGTCTTTGAGAACCACCAAAGTATCATCAGCATATTGAATTACTGGGAAATCTGGGCAAAACATACCCCCTAAAGGAGGAGTCAACAACCCCTGGTGCATTGCTTTATTGATAATGGACTGGAGTAGATCAGTAGCAAGAACAAACAGGAGGGGGGATAAAGGGTCCCCCTGTCTAACCCCTCTTCTGCAGTAATTTTTCCCAGACACTCCATTTAGTAGAACAGAAGAAGATGCAGATACGAAGATCAATTTAATCCATTTCTCACCAAAGCCTCTTGCTTTGAGGATACTTATAATGGTAGAGTGCTCAGTCTTATCAAAAGCCTTCTCAAAATCCAATTTTAAGATTACAATATCTTCTTTGGATTTGTGGCACTAGTAGAGGAACTGAAAAGCCCATCCTAAGCAGTCTTGAATGGATCTTTTCTGTAAGAAACTATACTAATTCTTGTGGACAAGTTTTAGGATAACATTTTGAAGCCTATTGGCCAGGATTTTGGTGATAACCTTGAACACACTGTTCAGTAGTGAAATTGTCCTGAAATCTATAGGGGTCATGGGATTCTCAATTTTTGGGATTAGAGTGATAAAAGAGGAGTTGATGCTCTCCAAAGAAATGCTGCCATCATAGAAATTAGCAACGAGCTGCTTAACATCATCCCCAATGACATGCCAGTAGTGTTTAATGAATTCATTGTTAAAACCATCAGGCCTAGGAGATTTATCGTTTAGAAGTTACCTAATAACCTCTTCAATCTCCTTGTCAGAAAAAGGTCTTTCCAGGGCATCTCTAGCCTCAGAAGACATGCCATCACCAAAGAGGTCATGCAGGTTGAAATGAATTTTAGGTTTATTAGAAGTGCCCATCCTTTCTTTGAAATCATGCCAAATTAAATCAGCTTTGTCAGAGTGTTCATGTACTTCTTGGTTATTTTCATTCTTTAGAACAAATATGTAATTGTGCATGTTCCTGATGGTGGCCTTGGAGTGAAATAATTTAGTGTTTTCATCTCCAAATTTAACCCATTTGATTTTTCCTCTTTGTTTCCAATAACCATTTTGGTTTTTAAGCAAAGAAATGACATGGTTCTTTAGCAAATCTCTCAGGTTCCAATCAAGGAAAGTTAGAGTTCTAACCTCTTCCAGGACATCCAAGAGCTCAATTGTTGCATTGACATTACTGATTTGGCTCTTGAGACAGGGAGATTCTTTGCCCAAATCTTCAGCCCCTCCTGACATTTTTTAGCTTAGCATTGGTTTTTTTAGCACTATCACTATGCCCCACTAGAATATTCCAAGCATTTTGGACAATTTGTTTGAAATCACTATGCTGCATCCAAAAGTTTTCAAACCTAAAGATCCGTGCCTTTGGTATCCTTGTACCAATTGAGATGACACAAGGTAAGTGATCTGAGGTGGGCTTGGATAGAGCAAAAACAAAAGAGGAAGGGTAATTATGAGTCCAAGAGGCAGAAGTAAAGAACCATTCCAATATATCAAGAAAATGATCCTTTTGCATATTACTCCAGGTAATCTTTCTACCTTTGAGAGGCAAGTCAATGAGACCCAGATTGCTAATTGCCTCATTAAAAGGAGCATATCATTAACATCTCCACCTTGCCTATTTCTGTCAGAAGGCTTTCTTGTGAAATTAAAATCACCCAGGATCAACCAATTCATATCATGAGGCATATCAATGTTGGCAAACCACTCGATGAACTCTGCCTTTTTCTCAGGTTGGCAAGGTCCATAAACATTTGTAAGAATCCAGACATCACTTGACAGCAATGATGTGAATTTCATAGAAAGGTAAAATTCATTTTGAAAAGATATCTGTCCAGAGAAGAGTGTGCTATTCCAAATAATGATTATCCCCCCAGATGCCCCAATAGACGAGAGAACTTCAAATTTATCAAATTTCCTAGGGCAGAACTTTCTTAGATAGGAAAGATCAAAATCTTCTCTTTTTGTTTCCTGAAGTCAAATGATGTCGCATTCAGACTCATCAATTTTATTATTCAGGGCCACCCACTTTTTGTCAAAATTGATTCCTCTAATATTCTAATTCAGGATCTTCCATTTCTTTTGTTATCCATAAGAAACTATGTTAAAAATTTGATTTTGGGGAAGCACAACATATGAAACCACCCACAAGCAATGATAGAAGAAACACAACCATTTGATAGACCAGTAAACATTAACAATGTCAAGATCCATACCAAACTTCACAACATCCATCAGGCCAGATATAGAAATCATATTACAAGAGCATAGAGAAAGGGCCAACAGGGTCCCAACAAAATAAAGTTTGTGACACATTTAAACACTTATTTGGGGGATTTCTTCTTGGCTTGTTGTCCATAGGTCCCAGCAGCCACATTATTCTTCTTGACACCCAGGGTCAAACTTGGGTTGTCATTTCTCTTGGTGCTTCCCTTTCCAGGGGCCTTAACAGCAATCTTAGTGGCTTTGCCCTTCTTCAACAGTCTTTTATCCAGGTCCCCTTCCTTAAGCAGCCAGATTTTTAACCACTTTAGGATTCAAGCATGGTGGAGCAGCATTACAAGAAAGAAAATCTGAATCAGAGCAATTAATATGACTCTTAAATCCACCATTTAATTCCACAATTCTAGGACTCCTCCTCACCTCAGATTCTACAAGGGGCTCCTTTCCCTTTCTCTTTTTGGAGGGTGCAGATGGAGTACCACCAGACATCAAGTTGTCAACACCCAAGAAAGGAGGTGCCATCTGGATAATGCTCTCATTAGGAATGATGAAAGTAATAGTATTCTCTTCAGTAATTGGTTCTTTGATAATTTCCCAGAGTGGAGACAGAAGAAAATTCCTTGCCCAATTTAATTTTTCAGGAGTAGTAAGCATGAGAGAAATA
Organism: Avena longiglumis; assembly: GCA_030063025.1. Classification (NCBI taxonomy): domain Eukaryota; kingdom Viridiplantae; phylum Streptophyta; class Magnoliopsida; order Poales; family Poaceae; genus Avena; species Avena longiglumis. The sequence continues at coordinate 53,821,314 of CP125974.1, read as the reverse complement.
AAGTTAAACCAACTTACAGGGATATCACATTTGAAAGAGTCCTTTGAAGATGAGGGCATGTTGATGTGTGGAGAAAAGTATCTTTCCCACAACTCTAGGACTTGCTGAGAAAAAGCCTGCTTTGCAGCATGAACATTAGGGATGGCAAAAAAGAGGTTCTTGCCATGCCAATCTAGAGATGTGCATCATTGGAAGATAAAAGGTGAGAGTCTTCCAACATCCAATCATCATTCTCTTGATTCTCTTCCACATGTTCAGCAGAATTCTCATCATCCTCATCTTCCTGATAATTTTGATGGATATGTTGCAGCTCTTCCCCAATGCCAACACCCTGCAATTCCACATTTACCAGCTTCTCAACTTCAGGTACATGCTCTACATTGAATGAACCATTATTATCATAAGAGTTATAGTCCTCCACAAGCATAGAACTAGTGACATCATTGTTGGCTTCTTGAGGCGACATATTAAGATTGTCTACAGGCATGTCTTCTCCTGGTGCCACCACAGGATCCTACATAGGAGCAGCAACAGGAGCCCGTTGATCCCAGCCAGCAGCTTCCCCAGCAGGTTGTGGGGGTAGTGACAGCCACTGGCCCCAACCCACCAACCTCACCAATAGGTGGGCCTGGGGGTGGAGGTAGAGTAGGAATCTAAGGGCCCAAGTTAGGAAAAGGATGTGGGTCTTCATTGTTGTCAGGCAGAGGATCCTCATCAGGTGGACCACCACCAAGCAAGTTGCTATGAAACAGCTCCACAGAGAAAGTTCAGGATTCAGTTTCCACAAGATCACCAATAGTGAACCTAACACTTTTAGGGATTTCCACCAGATAAATGATCCTAACTTTTGCCAAAATTCTTCCCTTGTGACCTGGGTCCCTTCCCCACAAAAGAACCTTTTGAATGATGATACGTCGTAAATGTATCTATAATATTTTATGTTCCATGGTTGTTTAGTATCCACTTTGCTATTATTTGTCTACACTTTGAGGTATTTTTATACATTTTCAGGGACTAACCTATTAACAAGATGCCACAGTGCCGCTTGCTTGTTTTCTGCTGTTTTTGGTTTCAGAAAAGCTAGTAAGGAAATATTCTCGGAATTCGACGGGATAAAAGCCAAAGTCAATATTTCACCGAGACGAACACAAAGACCGAAGGGTGACCGGAGGGGAGCAGCGTGGTGGCCACCCCCCCCACGCGCGGGCCCACCATGGGCCGCGCCTGGGTAGGGTGTGGGCCCCCTGGCCACCTTCCTGCCTCGCCTCTTCGTCTATATAATCCCCCTGATGCTAAAACCTAAGTACCCGATCAAATCTCCACGAAATAGTCCGTAGCCACCGCCAACATCGTCCATAGATCGGGGGATCTGAAGCTCTTCTTGTCATCCTGCAGGAGGGGAGAGATCATACCGAAGGCCTTTTTAATCACCATGCTAGCCTCTGGTATGATGCCTTAGTAGTTCCACCTTGGACTATGGGTCCATATAGTAGCTAGATGGTTGTTTCTCCTCCTTTTGTGCTATCATATTTAGATCTTGTGAGCTCCATTCATGATCAAGATCATATATTTGCAATCATACATGTTGTGTTTTCGGGGATCCGATGGATATTGAGATTTCTATGTCAGATTGAGGAATGATTCTATCATGTCCGTGTTGGTTGAGATCTTTCATGCTCTCCGTTTCTCGTAGCTATCTTGGCCAAGTAGATGCTAGTGACTCCAAGAGGGAGTATTTATGCTCGATAGTGGGTTCATGCCTCTATTGAATCTGGGGAAGTGACAGAAATCTCTAAGGTTGTAGATGTGTTGTTGCTACTAGGGATAAAACAACAATCTCTTGTTCATGGAACAATTGTATTGATTACTTTACACACATTGCTTAAAGCAGTTATTCGTTGCTTGCAACTTAATACTGGAGGGGGTTCGAATGATAACCTGAAGGTGGATTACTAGTCATGGATGCAGTTGGATGGCGGTCTATGTATATTGTTGTAATGCCCAATCAAATCTCATAGGATCATGAATGTCTACTATTGCATTGTTATGCCTTGCTCTGTCCTGTCAACTGCCCCGCTATAATTTGTTTACCCAGCATGTTATGTTATTTATCTTAAAGATAACACCTCTAGTAAACTGTGGACCCCGGTCCAATCTTTACCATTGTTACATATTCCACTGTTACTGTTTACTTTCTTCAAGCAACCATTACCTTCCACACCATATGATTAATCCTTTGTTTTCAGTAAATTGATGAGATTGACAACCTCACTGTTCGTTGGGGCAATGTCTTGAGTTTGTGTTGTGCAGGATTCCAAGTTGCTAGCAACACCTTTGAGTCGTTTCCTTCCTCCTACTGGTTCGATAACATTTATTTCATACCGAGGGAAGACTTACTACTGTGCTCATAATACCTTCCTCTTGGGGTTTCCCAACGAAGATCTATAGTGATCTGAGCCGCATCAAGACGTTTTCTGGCGCCGTTGCCAGGGAGTTAAGGACAGCTTCAATCACTTCCTTCTCGCCAGTCACCTTTCAGGGAGAAAGAAGATTCTCGCAAGGGGAGTCTCTCACAACCAATCTCTTTACTTTGTTTTTTTTTGCTTAGTTTCTTTTGTTTGTTTGGGTTGTTTCTTTATATCAAAAATACAAAAAAATAGTTACGTTTGGTTTGCGTTTTCTTGTAAAAAACACACAAAAAATTAGTTCCTACTATAGTTGTTGGTTTGTTATTGCCTTGCTTTGTCATGCTTTCTATCAATGGCTGGTTTCTTTGTAACTAGTTCTTATTGGCAAGGTGGGTTCACAGAAGAAAAAAAATATTATTATAAGGAACACCACTTGTCACAAAAAGGGAAACACTTATGGGAACAAATTGATAAATTGAATACCATTGCTAGAAACGTGTGCTCTACTTATAATGTTACTTATTGCTTTGATAAATCTTGTTGCTGTAGGAGGTATAAACACCTCCCTTTTCAATGTGAGTATAATGATAATGTTACCATACCTTCTTATGTTAAGGGAAATTATGACTTTTATGATGTGGAACAAATTGAAGAATTTATTTCTTGGAAGGGTGCATTCGAACTTGCTAATTTTCTTGAAAATACTGATGATTCACCTTATAAATATGAGGTTATGATATACTTAAATTTTGCTTTGATAACTACAAGTAAGAAAATGGCTATATTCTTGAATATTTTAATAGATGCTTTCCACCAACGAAAGAGGCTAATGCCTTGCAGGAGCCTATGGAAGAAGAAATTGTTGAAACTGGAAGCTCATTAGATGAAAAAGAGGAGGAGAGTGATGAACAAAAGGAGGAAGAATGGATTAGCTACCCATTTCTACCTTCTAATGAGAGTAACTCTTTATCCCTTACATTATTTGATTGTCCCCCATGCTTACCAAAGGAGGATGAATGTTATGTTCCTGTGGATCCTTTTGAAATATCTACTTTGGGTAAAACCTGTGATAATAATTGTTCTCCTGTTATCTATGATAATCCTGTAGGGTTTTGTAGCATGGAAAACAAAATTTTCTATCGCATACAAACAAACAAGCCAAGATCTATCTACTAGATTGTAGCAACAAGTCGATGGAATAACTTACCCTCGAAGATTCCAAAGTGTTTAACGAGAGCGGATTCTCGTGGGTGATGTAGTCGTACTCTTCCCGATCTCAAGATCGCGTAGACGATCCTTCCGCTGCGTTCGGCAGCGCTCCATGATCGTCACACGTTCGGTACTCGACGAAGACCTTCCTCTCCCTTGTTCCAGCAGGCAGCGGAGGGTTGTAGCACTCTCCTCGCGATTCCGGTAGCACAACGGCGTGGTACCGGAAGTAGAGGGGAAATCCCGCAGGGCTTCGCCTTAAGCCGGAGCGAGTATAGTGGAGTATGAGAGAGCTCCTCGGCGATCTAGGGTTTAGAAACACCAAGGAGGAGGGGCTAGAGCCGGCGGCTAGGGTTCCGGGGAACCCAAGTCGGCGGCTAGGGCAAAACCCTAGGTGGTGGCGGAGGCTATGGAGGGCTGCAGCTTTCTAGGGTTTGAGGTGAGGGACTTGTGTGTCTAGAGGAGGGAGCCCTGCCCCTCCTTATATAGGTGGAGGGCCGGCGCCAGGAGGGAGAGAGTCCCTCCCAACTCGCTCGGCTTGGAGGTCGGCCACTGTTGGAGGAGGAACTCCTCCCAACTCAGTTTCCACCTTCCTCTTTTCCTCTTTCCAATTTTAGACGTTTGACTTTTCAAACTAGCTATTTGACTTTTCAAATTAGGATTCAATTTAATCCTTTATTTGGAATAGCGAGGACACTTAGTACATGATGCAATCATTCCAATATGCAATGACACATTCATGTACCCCTTCCCCTCCAGTCTTGGGACATTCCGGAACCTTCTAGAACATTCCCGATGAAAACACCGGAATCATTCCTGAACTCCGAAACGGGACTTTCCTTATATGAACCTTATTCTCCGGACTATTCCGGATCACCTCGTGATATCCCAGATCCCATCCGAGACTCCGAACAACATTCGGTCTCTTTATCATAATACCATAACTACTCAAACAACGTCGAATCCTTAAGTGTGTCTCCCTACGGTTCGTGAATTATGCGGACATGATCGAGACACTTCTCCGAACAATAACCAATAGAGGAATATGGAAATTCATATGGCTCCCACATATTTCTACGATTACTTTGCGATCGAATGAACCACTTACATACAATACCAAATTCCCTTTGTCTCACGATAGTTTAATTATCCGAGGTTATGATCGTCGGTATCTCTGCATACCTAGTTCAACCTTGTTACCGATAAGTACTCTTTTCTCGTTCCCGTGATATGTGATCCCTTGTGAGCGAGTCACATGCTTGCAAGTCAATTGGATGACATTCCACCGAGAGGGCCCAGAGTATATCTATCCGTCATATGGATGGACAAATCCCACTCTTGATCCATGTGTCTCAACCAATACTTTCCGAACAGTCAATGCCACCTTTATAGCCACCCGATTCACGGTGTGGTGTTTGATGTCATCAAAGCATCCATCCGGTAAAGGTGATATGCATGATCTCATGGTCGAAGGAATTAGGTTACTATGTATCAGAAAGCATATAGCAATAGAACTATTAAAATGACTTGATCTTTATGCTACGCTTATCTATAGGAGTATGTCCACCATATCATTCTCCTAACGATATGATCTTGTTGTTGATAACATCTCAATGTTCATGATAGGGAAACCACAATCATTTATCAACCAACAAGCTAGTGATGTATAGAGGCTATACTAGGGACTTCAAATTAAGTTTACAAATCACACAAGTATCAATGTTTCCTTGTTAATACTATTATAGCATGAATGTAAACATTTATCATAAACACAAAGATATAATAATAACTATATTTATCATTGCCTCTAGGGCATATCTCCAACAGTCTCCCACTTGCAATAGAGTCATCTAATCTAGATTACATGGTAATATACCGAACACCCATGGCAGTTTGGTGTTGGTCATGTTTTGCCCTCGGGAGAGGTTTAGTCAACGGATCCGCCACATTCAGATCTGTGTGTACTTTGCAAATCTTTATATCCCCATCCTGGATATGTTCTCGAATAGCGTGAAAATGCAGCTTGATGTGCTTCAGCTTCTTGTGTGACCTTGGTTCTTGCGCACTGGCTATGGCGCCCATGTTATCACAGTAGATAGACATTGGGTCCAGCGCACTTGGAACCACACCCGGCTCTGTAATGAACTCTTTCATCCATATCGCTTCTTGTGAAGCCTCCGAAGCAGCCATGTATTCCGATTCAGTTGAAGATCTCGCCACAACGCTTTGCTTTGCACTCCTCCAGCTAAGCTGCTGCACCATTCAAAATAATTATTATCCAGTTGTTATTTAGAATCATCCGGATCGGTGTTCCAACTAGCATCGGTGTAACCATTAACAACGAGCTGTTCATCACCTCCATAAGAAAGAACCATATCCTTAGTTCTTCTCAAGTACTTAAGGATGTTTTTGATTGTCAATGATCCTCTGGATCATTTTGATATCGATAGTTAAACTAACGGCATATGCAATGTCGGGTCTAGTACATAGCATGGCATACATTAGAGATCATATGGTGAGGCATAGGAGTCTTACTCATCCTTTCTCTATCTTCTGCCGATGTCGGACTTTGAGTTTTACTCAAGGTCGTATTGGGCAACATGGGCAAGAACCCTTTCTTGCTTTCTTCCATTCCAAACCTCTTTAGAACTTTGTCCAAATATGTACTCTGTGACAATGATATTTGGCATTTCGATCTATCTATGTAAATCTTTATGCCTAATATGTAAGCTGCTTCGCCAAGATCCTTCATTGAAAAACTATTATTCAAATATTCCTTGACACTATTAAGAAGGTCTACATCATTCCCAATCAACAATATGTCATCCACATATAATATTAAGAATGCTACAGAGCTCCCACTCACTTTCTTGTAAATACAAGCTTCTCCATAAGTTTGTATAAAACCAAAACTTTTGATCACCTTATCAAAACATTGATTCCAACTTCGGGATGCTTGCTTCAATCCATAGATGGACCGTTGAAGTTTGCATACCTTGTTAGCATCTTTAGGATCGACAAAACCTTTGGGTTGCATCATATACAACTCTTCATCAATATCTCCATTGAGGAATGCTGTTTTGACATCCATCTGCCATATCTCATAATCATAATATGTAGCGATTGCTAACATAATCCTCACAGACTTTAGCTTCGCTACCGGTGAGAAAGTCTCATCGTAGTCAACTCCTTGAATTTGTCGAAACCCTTTTGCGACAAGTCGATCTTTATAGACAGTAACATTACCATCAACATCTGTTTTCTTCTTGAAAATCCATTTGTTCTCGACAGCCTTCCGGCCATCCGGTAAGTCCACCAAAGTCCATACTTGGTTTTCGTACATGGATCCAATCTCGGATTTCATGGCTTCTTGCCATTTATTGGAATCTGGGCTCATCATTGCTTCCTCATATGTCTCGGGGTCATCGGTGTTGTCCACCAACATGACACTCATAACGGATCATACCAATGGAGTGGTACGAGTTCTCGTTGACCTCCGAGGCTCAGAGCAACTTCAACCAAGTTTCATGATCATCATCATTAGCTTCCTCTCTAATTGGTGCAGGCACCACAGAACTTCTTCCGATCTTTGCGCTACTCGCAATTTCGAGAGAAGGTTCGATAACCTCGTCGAGTTCTACTTTCCTTCCAGTCATTTCTTTCGAGAGAAATTCCTTCTCTAGAAAGGATCCATTCTTAGCAACGAAGATTTTGCCTTCGGATCTATGATAGAAGGTATACCCAATAGTTTCCTTCGGGTATCCTATGAAGATGCATTTTCGCTTTGGGTTCAAGCTTGTCGTTGTAACTTCTTTACATAGGCTTCGCATCCCCAAACTTTAAGGAACGACAATCTAGGTTTCTTCCCAAACCATAATTCATATGGTGTCGTTTCAACGGATTTAGATGGTGCCCTATTTAAAGTGAATGCGGCTGTTTCTAATGCATAACCCCAAAATGATAGCGGTAAATCTGTAAGTGACATCATAGAACGAACCATATCTAAGAGAGTTCGATTACGATGTTCGGACACACCATTACGCTGTGGTGTTCCCGGCGGTGTCAACTGTGAAAGTATTCCGCATTTCTTCAAATGCTCGCCAAACTCGTAACTTAGATATTCACCTCCACGATCAGAACGTAGAAACTTAATCTTCTTGTTACGTTGATTCTCTACCTCACTTTGAAACTCCTTAAACTTCTCGAAAGTTTCGGACTTATGTTTCATGAAATAGATATACCCATATCTACTCAAGTCATACGTGAAGGTAAGAACATAACGATAACCACCGCGCGATGCTACACTCATTGGGCCACACACATTGGTATGTATGATTTCCAATAAGTCCGTAGCTCGCTCCATCATACCAGAAAATGGAGTCTTAGTCATTTTACCCATCAGACATGCTTCGCATCTTTCAAGTGATTCAAAATCAAGTGATTCAAGAAGTCCATCGGAATGGAGTTTCTTCATACGTTTCACTCCAATGTGACCAAGACGACAGTGCCACATATAGGTCGAATTATCGCTTGATTTCAAACATTTAGCCTCAATGTTGTTGATATGTGTATTTTCACTATCGAGATTCAATAAGAATAGACCATCTATCAAAGGTGCATGTGCATAAAACATATTACTCATATAAATTGAACAACCATTATTCTCGGACTTAAACAAGTAACCGTCTCGCAATAAACAAGATCCCGATATAATGTTCATGCTCAACGCAGGCACCAAATAACAATTAGTTAAGTATAAAACTAATCCCGATGGTAGATGAAGGGGTAGCGTGCCGACCGCGATCACATCAACTTTTGATCCGTTTCCCACGCGCATCGTCACCTCGTTCTTCGCTAGCTTCCGTTTATTCTGCAGCACCTGTTTCGAATTACAAATATGAGCAACCGAACCAGTATCAAATACCCAGGCACTAATACGAGTACTAGTGAGATACACATCAATAACATGTATATCGGATATACCTTTCTTCTTGATGGTCCCGTTCTTCAGATCCGCCAAGTACTTTGGGCAATTCCGCTTCGATGACCTTCTCCCTTGCGGTAAAAGCACTCGATGATCGTGCTTGGGTCCAGCCTTGGTCTTCTTCATAGCGGTAACTTTCTTACCACCCTTCTTGAAGTGTCCCTTCCGCTTAGACTTGCCTTTCTTGAATTTGGTGGTCTTATTGACCAACAACACTTGGTGCTCTTTCTTGATCTCCACTGCAGACTTTAACATAGCAACAGTTACGGCTGCTTGTTCATGTTACGCATGTTGTAGTTCATAACAAAGTTCTTATAACTTGGTGGTAGTGATTGGAGGACACGGTAAATACCCAAAGCATTAGGAATCACTATACCCAAGCTTTGAAGTTTGTTTGCGTGCCCAGACATCTTAAGCACATGCTCACTAACGGAGCTGCCCTCTTCCATCTTGCAGTTAAAGAACTTTTCGAAGCCTCATAGCTTTCAATTGCGCATGAGTCTCAAAGATCAATTTGAGATCCTCGACAATATCATATGGGTCTCAATTCTCAAACCTTTTACAAGCTCGATTCCAAACCATAAAAGATAGCACCTTTGAACTATGGATCTTGATTCTTCCGAGCGAGGTAAACATTCTTTACTTCATCGGAAGCATCAATTGCAGTGGGTCACCAGTGCATCCAAAGACATAGGTCAAATTACCATGTGAGGACAATCCTCAAATTGCGGAACCAATCCATGAAGTTGCTTCCATTGTTTTCAACTTTTCTTTCTCTAGGAGCATTAAAATTGATGGTAGGGCTGCCATTGATCTACAACATATTTGCAATAGTTTAGACTAAGTTTATGACAAATTGAGTTCAAATTAATAATGAAATTAAACTAGGTGAACTCCCACTCAAAACAACATCCCTCACATTGTTTTAGTGATCACACGAACCAAATCTACTACATCAACACCGATCATCACGAGAGTTGATATAGTTTCAATGGCGAACAATCGTCATGTTCATCATATCTACTATATGATTCATGCTTTACCTTTCGGTGAACCGTGTTCTGAGACCATGTCTGTACATGCTAGGCTCGTCAAGATCAAACCTTAGTTTCCGCATGAGCAAATCTGGCTTGCTCACGTTGTATACACTTATGAATCTAACACACCCGATCATCACGTGGTGCTTGAAACAACAAGCTTTTAGCGGTGCTAATCGAGGTGAACACTTTATGATTTGAAATTCATGTGCATGAGGGATCATCTTATAATGCTACCGTCGTCTACTAAGCAATACAAGATGCATAAAGGATTAACATCACATGCAATTCAATAATATGTGATATGATATGGCCTTTCTTCTTTGTGCTTCCGATCTCCATCTTCAAGCACGAACATGATCTCCATCATCACCGGCATTGCATCAAGGTCAATGACGCTTTCTCCATGGTTGTCGTCCACCGGTTTTCAACTATTACAACTACTTTGAATAGACACGCGGGTCTTAACATAAATTAAAGACAACCATCTGGCTCCTGCCGGTTGCCAACTTACAATAAGGAACATTGCATACATCAAATATAATCACAATCATGGCCATATCACATCATCGCACACCTGCAAAACAAAGTTAGACGCCTCTACTTTCTTTGCATATTTTACGTGGTTTGGGGCTTTCAATAAGTGTCGTTCTAACTTACGAACAAGAACCACAACATTGATACTAGCATTGTTGATCACCCGTTGTAAATTGGATCTTAACTATGCTAGGAGAAAGCAGCACCCATAAAGCCACTTATGCAATACAAGTTGCATGTCAAGCGTGGAGCAAGTCTCATGAACGATGTCATGTAAGGTTAGCCCGGGCCGCTTCATCCCAACATACCGCAAGATGCAAAGTACACAAGAAGCAATTGACAATAAAAGCATCAACGCCCACAATGACCATTGTGTTCTACTCGTGCAACAAATCTACATATAGATACGTTTCTGATACCACTGTAGGGTTTCGTAGCATGGAAAACAAAATTTTCTATCGCATATAAATAAACAAGCCAAGATCTATCTACTAGATTGTAGCAACGAGTCGATGGAATAACTTACCCTCGAAGATTCCAAAGTGTTTAACGAGAGCGGATTCTCGTGGGTGATGTAGTCGTACTCTTCCCGATCTCAAGATCGCGTAGACGATCCTTCCGGTGCTGCGTTCCGGCAGCGCTCCTTGATCGGTCACACGTTCGATTTTCGGAAGACCTTCCTCTCCCTTGTTCCAGCAGGAAGCGGAGGTTGTAGCACTCTCCTCGCGATTCGGTAGCACAACGCGTGGTACCTAAGTAGAGGAAATCCCAGGCTTCGCCTAAGCCGGAGGCGAGTATGGTGGAGTATGAGAGCTCCTCGGCGATCTAGGGTTTAGACACACCAAGGAGGAGGGCTAGAGCGGCTAGGGTTCCGGGACCCCAAGTCGGCGGCTAGGCAAACCCTAGGTGGTGGCGGCGGCTATGGAGGTTGCAACTTTCTAGGGTTTGAGGTGAGGGACTTGTGTGTCTGAGGAGGAGCCCTGCCCTCCTTATAGGTGGAGGGGCGGCCGCGAGGGAGGAGTCCCTCCCAACTCGGCTTGGAGGTGGGCCCGGTTGGAGGAGGAACTCCTCCCAACTCGTTCACATCTTCCTCTTTCCTCTTTCCAATTTTAGACGTTTGACTTTTCAAACTAGCTATTTGACTTTTCAAATTAGGATTCAATTTAATCCTTTATTTGGAAATGAGGACACTTAGTACATGATGCAATCATTCCAATATGCAATGACACATTCATGTACCCTTCCTCCGAGTCTTGGGACATTAGGAACCTTCTAGAACATTCCATGAAAACACGGAATCATTCCCGAACTCCGAAACGGGACTTTCCTTATATGAATCTTATTCTCCGGACTATTCCGGATCACCTCGTGATATCCCAGATCCCATCCGAGACTCCGAACAACATTCGGTCTCTTTCTCATAATACCATAACTACTCAAACAACGTCGAATCCTTAAGTGTGTCTCCCTACGGTTCGTGAATTATGCGGACATGATCGAGACACTTCTCCGAACAATAACCAATAGAGGAATCTGGAAATTCATATGGCTCCCACATATTTCTACGATTACTTTGCGATCGAATGAACCACTTACATGCGATACCAATTTCCCTTTGTCTCACGATAGTTTACTTATCCGAGGTTATGATCGTGGTATCTGCATACCTAGTTCAACCTTGTTACCAATAAGTACTCTTTTCTCGTTCGTGATATGTGATCCCTTGTGATCCAGTCCACATGCTTGAAAGCCAATTGGATGACATTCCACCGAGAGGGCCCAGTATATCTATCATCATATGGATGGACAAATCCCACTCTTGATCCATGTGTCTCAACCAATACTTTCCGAACACTCAATGCCACCTTTATAGCCACCCAGTTACGGTGTGGTGTTTGATGTCATCAAAGCATCCATCCAGTAAAGGTGATATGCATGATCTCATGGTCGAAGGAATTAGGTTACTATGTATCAGAAAGCATATAGCAATAGAACTATTAAAATGACTTGATCTTTATGCTACGCTTATCTATAGGAGTATGTCCACCATATCATGCTCCTAACGATATGATCTTGTTGTTGATAACATCTCAATGTTCATGATAGGGAAACCACAATCATTTATCAACCAACAAGCTAGTGATGTATAGAGGCTATACTAGGGACTTCAAATTAAGTTTACAAATCACACAAGTATCAATGTTTCCTTGTTAATACTATTATAGCATGAATGTAAACATTTATCATAAACACAAAGATATAATAATAACTATATTTATCATTGCCTCTAGGGCATATCTCCAACAAATCCATGCTATTTTGATAAATCTTATGATAATCCTTTATTTGCGCCTAATTTCGAAATGCATGGTACTAAAGAGTTTTACTTAGAAAATGTTTATGATAAAGCTCTAGATGATGGTCCTATATTGGTTGATAATATTAATAGTACTACTATTGAAAATGAGATTAGAAAGGTCTTGACTTTATCTTGCAACCCCATACCTCTTGAGAATGATCAGTCATCTTGTTATAAAATTGTTAAAAGTGGGTTTGAAGGTTTTAATCCCACTATTTTTTAGCTTGATAAAAATTATGTGTTTATAGATCATGAAAAGCATACTTCATGTGATAGTTATATTGTTTAGTTTATTTATGAGGCTAGTGAAAATTATTACGAGAGAGGAAAATATGGTTGTAGAAGTTTTCATGGTACTGAAACACCTCTCTATGTGCTGAAAGTTTTGAAGTTGCTCTTGTTTTTTATCTACCCATTCTTTTTACTATGTGATTCTTTGATTTATTTTCTTACAATATTCCTATGCATAGGAAGTGGGTTAGACTTAAATGTGTTTTTAATTTGCTTCTTGATGCTCTCTTTCACTTCAATTCATATTTCTTATGTGAGCATCTTTCCGTGTCTAGCTAAAAGGCATTAAAGAAAATTACTTCTTGGGAGATAACCCAATAGTTTTAGTTGAATCTTGGAAGTTATTGCTTCTGTAATAACCTCTCCTTATCCTTTTTGTGTGGTTTTTGTGCCAAGAATAACCTCTAATGAGAGATAACTAAGATTTGGGAAAGTTGCTGTCCTGAAACAGATTTTTGTGCTTCACTGTAACAATTCAATAAAAATCTTTGTATGTCGGATTGAGCTGTAATTTTCTGAGTAAATGCCTCAGGTTGCTATATAATTTTCATTAGTTCAACACGTTTTTATTTGAGTAACATAAGGTCTTCGAAAAAATCGGTTTTTACCTGCTGGTCTGTTTTGACAGATTTCTGCCATTATTTGCTGCCGCTTATCGATTTGTTTTTGAGTTCTCTTGGTAAATTGAGCATTTTAAAGGAATTGCTACAGTAGCTTGTGTTTTTAATGAAGGTTTTGATGTGTTGAAACTAAACCCAAAGGTTTATTATTTTGAATGCACTAATGTTGCTAATGAAGATTGTGTGAATGGAATTTTCAAGTGTAGGGGAAGAATGATATGATGAGATGAAGAATGGACGAAAGCTCAAGCTTGGGGATGCCACCCCATGTCACTCAGAGAAATATTCAAGAGGTACAAGCATCAAAGCTTGGGGATGCCAAGTCATCCCCTTCTTCATCAATAAAAATCTCAAGTCTCTTTGTTGACACTTCGTTTTTATTGTTTCATGCACTGTTGTGTTGTTCTTGGAGCGTCTTAGTTTTCATTTTTGGTTTTCATTTTATTAGTTTGCTTGAATAAAGTATTTGGATCCCCGCTTCCGCTGTGTTGTTTCAAATAAGTTGATTGGAGTTGGAAAAGAGAGAGAGTTTCATGTTTATAGTGGTACAAAAGAGACCTTGCTTTGACTATGTCTTAGACTTTATCATGTCATGCTATATGTTGTTTTGACCTTATGCTTAGTGATTATTGTTGTAGCATGACTTTTTCCAAACAATTGAGATTGCTTAATGTTCCTTGAAAGAATCATGCGTTGTTTTAGCATACAAAAGAATAATATTGTGGTATTCTCCTTTAATGCTTTGTTTGGGTTGACTTGGCACATGCTCACACCATGTTATGACTATGAACCAGTCACCTTAGCCTCTATGATCATTTAGTTTTGACTTGTGATACCACTTTGTGATTTGATTAATAATGTTTTGTCGCTCTGCATGATTATGGCCATTATTTCTCTCTTAGTTGGTCGCTTCCAGTCTTTTGCTAGCCTCCACTTGTATTGAGTAAGCTCTACCTATGCATCCAACTCCCAAGAAACCAAGTTATTCCAAAGAGCCCACTATAAATTCCTATGCATGGTGTGTTACACCATTCCAAGTATATTCTTGTTTTATCTATCTTACAAATTAAACTTGTTATGTGAAAATTAGTGATTAAAGCTCTCACAAACTTGACGGCACACTTTATTTTTCTTGCCCTAATAAACTTGAACCATTGTGTCGTATATGTTGTATATGCTTGCACTTATACGTTGAGAATTAGCAGAACAATGATGTCATGGGGAACGCTTTCAACACCTGTAAATATCTACCCAGTTGATATCATGCTCTTTTGTTTCTGGATGTCTTCGGTGTGAAATAAAAGGGGATCTTGTAAGTCCATGAAGTTATGTATATGTGTTAGAGAAACGCCTGGGCCGCTAGCCTAAGCCATGAATAATCATGGTGGAAACTTGCAGCATAACCATAGTGATCAATCTATGAAGCTTTCTTCTTATAAAAAAGAGAGACAGAAAAAGAGGAAAGAAGAGAAAAAAGTACATTTTCCTATGGTAAATAATAAGATTGTTGAGATGCTCATTGTCTCCTTGCCTTGTCATTTTGATATGGGATAGCTCCTGTATCATGGGGCAAGGAGTACCCTGTTGGCGATTCTCTATGATACACATGTACTTACTATGACAAGAACTTACCGATAACTAAAGTTGAGTAGCATGAGGAGCGGCCCTCGTACTCAAGGAACATGAGATTGACAACTTATACTTTGTCAAGCATATACTCCATATTTTGTTCGCTTTAACCTTAAATCAATTCAAGATGCTTATGTTAGGGTCAATGAGAGCTGAAAGCTAACAAGTACCATAATTTCTAGAAGCTCTTTATGAAACTTGAAATCCCTGCTTCCCTTTATGAAGGGCCTTTCTTCCACTTTTACATTGAGTCTCCACCTTCTATCCTTAGGCAACAATTAAGAGAGCATAGTTGACATTCTTAGTTATATGTGCATTGTCCCAAAACTTATTGATTGATTCATAATGTTGAAATTGCTTGCTCTTGAACTATTTGTATCTAGTCACCCATATGAATTTTGAAGGTGTCCTATGCATTTATGTTTTGCTACTCCATGAGGGGCAAGCTGAATTTCTATATGTGAAACAAACAAACCTCTTTCAATGCATTGTTATTCATGATCTTTGTTTGTATCCTTGATGACCCACAAGTATAGGGGGTGTATCGTAGTACTTTCTATAAATAGGAGTGTCGATCCCAACGAGGAGCAGAAGGTGTTGAACAGTGGTATGGAGCAGGAACTCTATGTCATACTTAGCGAACGGATTTTTAGTGGTTTTCTGATAAGGCAACAAAACAAAGATCAAGTAATAAAGAGCAAACACAACAAGTGGCCCAATCTTTTCTTAGCAAAGGACAAGCTGGTGGAAATACTTATAAATACCAAATGTTCTCGAGGTCAAGTGATTTCGCTTCAAATAGCTGAGTACTCTTCTTTGGTGTTGTAAGTGTTGTGTGGGTGAACCTGTGCTAATGTACCGACCTTAATTGGACTAATACATACTTGTGATTAAACCCCCTGCAAACATCCGTAACTACAGGAAAGTAATTAAGATATAAACCTAACCACAGCCTTAAACTCTGAGATCCTACGCTCCCTTGTGCAAAGGTGTCCTAACGGGGGTTTAGGTTTCTGTCACTCCGGCAACCCCACAATTAGTAGCCAAATACACAATGCATTCCCTTAGGCCCATAAATGGTGAAGTGTCATGTAGTCGACGTTCGCATGACACCACTAGAAGAATAGCACCACAACTTAAATACTAAACCATTGAATAATAACTCAACACAGATCCACTAATAACAACATGACTTCTCCCATGTCCTCAAGAACTAGACGAACTACTCACAAGACATCAGATGGATCAAGATCAAAGATGATATGGTAATGGATAACAATCTGAACATAAACAATAATCCAATGGTTCCAGTCACAAGCATCAACTACAATAGTAATTAACACTAGGAAAGTTTCCCCTAAGAACTAAAGCAATATCCAACACAATTGTTACAGCAGGACGAAGTGGTGATGATGGTGCTGGTGGAGATGATGGTGTGGATGATGATGATCCCGATGAAGCCTAGATTGATGATGCGGTTGATGGAGATCTCCTCTCCGGAAGGAATTCCCTAGCAATCACCTGGAGATATCTTTCTCTCGGTGTTTTCGCCCAAGCAGGCGGAAATCTATCTGTGGTCGCTCCCCGAGGCTTAGGGTTCTGTAGGGAAGATATAGGCGAAGGAGCAGAGTTAGGAGTCGGGCAGGTGGGTAACACCTGCCCTAGGCACGAGGTAAGGTGGGCCCGCGCCTAGGGGGTGTGGGCCCCCTGCGGCCCTTCTTCGTCCCTCCTTATGGCTTCCTCAATCTTCTAGAAAAATAATATTTTCCCATATTTTTCTGGTATTTTTCTGATCTTCACGAAATTGCATCGAAACACCCTCTTTTACATCAGAATCCAGATTCCGACAGTCCATCCTCCAAGAATCATCCAACATGCATAAACAGTGGAAAAGACATAAGTAATACCTCATAATAAGACAAATATCAATGAATAGAGGTAGATTATGATATAGAAAGGTGATGCAAATTGGGCGTAGCAACTCCCTCAAGCTTAGACCTTCGCTTGTCCCCAAGCGAAAACTGAGCTCGGTAAACATGTCCACAGGTTTATGGAGTGAAGTGTCGATAAAAGAATACGAACAAGAAGCATCACACTTACCATTACACAACTCATAGAAGAAAACAACTCACCATTATATAACTTAGCTTGCAACCAAGTACAACAGTCACAATAGAGATACATAAAGATAAATCATAATTGGAATTGGCAAACTTGTTCTTGGTCAGAGAAGACCTGACAAATAGTTTCACAAAAATGCTTTTTGTAGAAGTTTTACAACAAGAGCACTCTTTGCTCAAAAAGGTTTTTCACAAGTGAAGGCTTTCAAAGTAATACTCAATAGATAAGAGTCTTGTGCAAACAAGGAAGATAGATAACATGATTGAATAAATGTAAAACCCCAAAAATATTGATCATGATTATCATTTTCTAATCACCAAAATTAGGGTTAACAAAAACTTTTGTTAATTAAAATCAAATGAATGCATGTGTGTATGTGTTGATTGTATGAATGCATAAATGACCTTGTGTGATTGATATAAATAGCAAGGAATGGTTTAAAGATGAAAACAACATCACCAAAACATTTCCAAGCAGAAACAAATAAAGAAAAAAATCAAAAACAAACCAAATAAAGCAAATGGTCATTTTTGCCAATCTTGCTCACTAGGCCACTTTGAGTGTTTCTAGTACAAGATTTGAAACAGAAACATTTCCATTTCTTTTCAACCTTTGCTAGACCAAGTAAAATTTAACCCAAGCCCACCTTTCAAACTTGCAGAAACCTTTGGCAACTTGATTCAAATGACAATTCAAAATTGAATCTTTAACATATGTGAAGATCACCCATTTTCAAAACCCAACTAAACCAGTACCCCTTGACCTTTCCCACTGACCAAAGATTCCCTAGTATGTAACTAACACACCCAACAAGTTCGAATCAAAAATTAAAATTTTAATCTCTTTCGGCCATTTCATCAAACACCTTGCAATCACCAAACCAACAAACATGAAACACTATTAGGATCAGTGATTTTGGCCAACCTTGTTCCCTCTCTGTTTCACAGCAAGCTATTAGTAGATCATCTAGACCAATTAACAAGCTCTAGCACCACTGTGAGCTTGCCATTGCCATCAATGGTGAGCATGCCGAGCCTAACTTTCCATCCCATGGTGGACAGCAAGCTAGGAGCAACCCCAAGCCTAGCCACCATGTCTAGGACACTCACCACCATCCACCGCCACCCCCTGTCCAAGCCTCGAGCACTGCCCGCCCCTAGACCACATAGCCCGAGCATGCGCAGCCTCTCTGCGAGCGTGCCGAGAGCGCGCCAGAGCGCCACCTGCGACACAAGCCCACAGACCTCGCGCCACCCTCGCCACGTGCAAGCAGGATCTCCACCACCCCAGGAACACCCCAGACATGCCCGTTCGTCGCCGCGTGACCAGGAGAACCCGCGCGCCATTAAAACAGCCGTCGGACCCGCCCAGAGCATCGTGATGTTCCGATCGTCTCGCATCGCCCCACGCCGCGTGACCATGCCGTTGAGCTTCGCCAGGGAGCTCAGCACCGTCCCCTACCTTTGCCCATGCCTTTAGCTCGATGTACCGACGACGACGAGCACCGCCCATGCCCTTCGGTCCCCTTCTTTCACTATAAATAGAGGCCTTTCCAGCACGAATTCTCCACACCATCTCACTCCCCACCTCTCACTGATCGTACCCACTCATCCCCAAAGCAAGGCGAGCACCAGGTGGCCGGAATTTCGCCGGAGCTTGCCGCCGCTGGAGGAGAAGTGTTCCGTTGATTGGAGCCACCCCAGGAGGAGCCACCGGTACCAGGAGGATCGCCGTCGTCGACTCTGTCATTCGCCCCCATCACCGACCATCGCGGATCCCGGTGATCCCGTGAACCCGCGGCGCTTAGGTTCGACCTCAAGCGTCATGTTCAAAGTGGACGATGAACCTCAGCCGTAGATCTAGCTTCTAATCCTACGGCCCTAATCACCCCGTACCACTTCGCCACTCTCTGTCTCACTAACGAGTGGGGACAGCCACTTGATCAGCCCGTGTGCGCTGTGCACAGTGGGCCGGCCCAGTTAGCATCCCGCGCAACCCAGTTAGTTTGAATTTGTATTTTACAATTTAGTTCAAACCCAGTTCTGTACCTAGATTCAAAAATCAACCGAGCTCGATTTACTAAACCAAAATGCACGAAACCAATTTTGTTAGAAAGGTACTAGAATGCTTAATCCAAGCCCGTTTGATTCAATTAATTTGGAATTGTAGATCACCTATAGTAAAAATAACAATGCAGAAGCTTTTCTGCATTCAAACATTTTTCAAAATTCAACCACAAAAACTTTTGAGTTGATTCCAACTCTCAAAAATCACATTTAACTAGACCTTTCAGAATATATAAAAATATATAGGATTACTTGAAGAAATATTGAACAAGCAATAAAAGAATGCCTCATAGGCCATTCTAGTCACTTTTATTAATTAAAATAAAAAGGTTAAACCTTATTAAATTGTGACGCCACTTTAAATCACATTCCCATGTACTGAAATATGTGGTGATGACATGTGTCAACATGATCCCATGTTTTAGTTGGAGAATATTAAATCTTAAGTAGTTTTTCACTGAGTAGAAATTACTTTTCTCAAATAAAAGAAATAAAACTATTGCTTTAATCTTGTGATGTTTGTGATGATCCTAGATCATCTAGTGAAAACCTTGGTGTGATAAATAGAACTAGTTAAGTATTGTTTGGTGATCGTGTACCTCGTATTTATTTATAGACGCTAGTACCGACCAAGGATATGAGGACGAAGGATATTACTACGAAGAAGAAGCCGAGGAGAACTTCAACCACTGCTCTACACAAGGCAAGCCTATACTTGCAAAACTTGCAAGCCTCACTATACAAATTGACTTAGCAAGCTAATCCTTGCAAGCTTACCTTACTTGATACCCAATCCTAGTTTTACTTGCAAGCTTAGTATTTTATTTCTTTATCAAAACTTTCTATTGGAGTTTACTTAGTGACTTATAGATTTTAGAAAGATATTTAAAGGTAGCATAAAGAGCATAAAACTTGGCCTAAGTTAGATAATATTGATGTCATACTGAGGCATGAGATTGAACTTAGATAAGATACACTTGGTTCTCACCCATCATTAGTGTTTACCCCCACTTGTAGATGCTAGTGCTAAGCATAAAACTTGATCAACTTTAGATGGGAATACTTGGTGAAAATGGTTATGAAAACCTTAGAATGATGAGTCATTCTACTGAAATGTTTTGACATGTGTTCTTGAACACCAGATGATTTTGATGATGAAAATGTTAAGGCATGAGCCTTAGCCCTTTATAGAACTAATGGTTGTGTGAATGCGATACCATTCAAATTTTACCGTACAACCATAATACCTGAAGTTTGGGTAGGGCTTGACTGGAAATTTATATACCTTAGTATGGGTTCCCTTGCGGCCAAGTTTGAGCTGAGGCTACCTTGTGAAGATTGTCCACCTGTGCAGTACCCAAGATGACAGTTGGTCATGGTTGGGAGGCCAAACTCACAGGAGAGGTGCCTATACTAGGGCGTGTAATTTAAAGGTTAGGATTGGTTATCCGCATACTGAGTATGGTGAAATTAGGATTGTTCCTGACGGATGTATCGAATGTTGTGGTGAAAGTGTACCACCTCTGCAGAGTGTCAAACTATTCGAATAGCTTCATCCGCGGTTATGGACAGTTGGAGTGGCCATACTGTTCCACCGTCAGATGTTTTCAAAAGGACTTATGAAATTATTTATGACCTTGACTTGACCACAACAGGGTTGTGATATGAAAACTCAAGTTCCCACTTAGGTGTTACAAAACTTTCAACTAGCTTTCTTTGCTTCTGAACTCAGTTAAGGTAATTCTGGCTTTTTGCAAAATAACCTAGATCTTAGTATTTCCTACTCAAAAACCACTTAACTTGTTAGTATTAGTTTGCAAGTACTTAAAGAGTACTCATGGCTTTGTCCCTGGCAATTCCCGTGGCCATACAATGAAGAGGACTATCAGGAGGATGGACAGCAGGAAGGTTACAATAACTAGGATCATCTCCCGTCGTCAGCATTGCCTGTGACCATGAAGATGGAGCTTCACCTACGCTACCGCTATTATTACGTTATTCCGCTGCTTGAATTGTATTAAGAACTGGATCATGTGATCCCTATTTGTGTAAGACCTTATGTATGGTTTGTAATGGATGATGTACTGTGATATCCAATATGTTATGTCTCGCAAAAATGGTAATCCTAGGATTGCGATGTATGGCATAACAGGCATCTAGGATTAAAAATCCGGGTGTTGACAATAAATCACCATATGAATGCTTGAAACACAACAACTCAAATGCTTGATCGAGATGGAGAGGAATTACGTTTACTGAGGGTAGCAGGGATTACAAGTCATAAAGAGCTTCCAAAAGATTATGGTACTTACTTGCTTTGAGCCCTCATTGCCACTATCATAGGCATCTTGAGATGATTAAGGTTAAAGTGCACAAAGATGGAGTATATGCTTCACGAAATATAAGTTGGCAATCTCATGTCCCTTGAATATGAGGGCCACTCCTCATGCTACTCTTCCTATCTGCTTGCTTAACGTTAGCTTTACGATTTTTACTAAAGTTGCCACGATTAGACTAAACTCAGTTGCTGACCATGTTGTTAGTCCGTCTCAAACTGCGTTCATGCAAGGAAGAAATATCCTAGATGGTGTTTTATTCTGCATGAAACAATCCATGAACTACACTAAAAAAAATTAAATGGTGTACTATTTAAGATTGACTTTGATAAGGCATACGACAAAGTTATTTGGTCTTTTCTCTAGCAAACACTCCGCATGAAAGGTTTTTCTAAGAAGTGACGCGATCTTATTCAGGCGTTGTGTCTGGGGGTAGTGTTGCCATTAAAGTAAATGAAGATACTGGCAAATAATTCTAGATCAAGAAAGGACTAAGACATGGGGATCCATTATCGCCTTTACTATTTAATATAGTGGTTGATATGTTGGCTATCCTTATTGAGAGAGAAAAGACTGATGGTCAAATTGAAGGATTAGTTTCACATCTTATTGATGGTGGACTTTCTATTCTTCAATACGCTGATAACACAATCCTATTTATGGAACAAGATCTAGAGAAGGATAAGAATCTGAAATTAATTTTATCAGCATTCGAGCAGTTATCTGGGCTTAAAATAAACTTCCATAAGAGTGATTTGTATTGTTTTGGCGAGGCCCAGAACGAGGCCCACCTATATGCTGTACTTTTTGGCTGTGGTCAGGGGCAATTTACAATCAATTATTTGGGAATACCGATTCATTATCGGCGTCTCACAATTGCTGAATGGAAAAGGCTACAAAAACTTCTTAATAGTTGGAAAGGCAAATTGTTACCCCTTGGTGGAAGACTAGTTCTCATAAATTCAATACTTACTAACATGGCACTCCCTCCGTTTAGAAATATAAGATGTTTTAGCTTTGTGAAGGAGATGTATCTAAAAATCTTTTAGTGTATAGGTTCAAACGAATCTAGACACTAAAAGGTGTCTAGATACATATCATTTATAAATCTAAAACATCTTATATTTCCAAACGGAGGGAGTACTATATATGATCTTGTTTTTCCATTTACCAAAAGGGGTCTTGAACAAAGTGGATTATTTCCGTTCAAGATTCTTTTGGCAAGGGGATAGTGAGAAAAGAAGTATCGACTAACCAACTGGAATGTGGTTTGCCGCCCGAAGGAGTTTGGTGGACTCGGCATACACGATTTGCAAGTCAAAAACACCACGCTTCTGGGAAAATGGCTTTTTAAACTACTTATAGAAGATGGTGTTTGGCAAACCATGTTATGGAGGAAATATGTGGTGTCCAAAGGTGTGTCTCAAGTGGTTTGGAAACCCGATGATTCACATTTTTGGGCGGGTCTTATGGCCACCAAAAAACATTTCTTTCATTTTGGTGCTTTCGAGATTAAGGATGGATCACAAGTTAGGTTTTGGGAAGATAAGTGGCTTGGCCAAACTACACTTCGTGAACAATATCCAACTCTATATTCGATTATTAGACACAAAGGGGATACAATTTCCATAGTGATGGAAGTCAATCCAGCTAATGTGTCTTTCAGAAGAAGTCTCATTGGGCCTCGACTAGTATCTTGGAACAATCTACTATTACGATTATCCACGATACAATTGTCGGACGGTGTTGACGTGTTAAAATGGAAATTATTGGAAAGTGGTAAATTTTCTGTTGGCTCACTATATAGAGCTTTAGTCCAACCTGATATCCCGGTCGATGATAATAGTAAAATTTGGAAAATAAAAATACCCCTTAATACGAAGATATTTGCATGGTATCTACGGAAAGGGATAATTATAACAAATGATAATCTTGCAAAGAGGAATTGACATGGAAGTACACAATGCGTTTTTTGTCATCATGATGAGACAAATCGTCATTTATTTTTCCATTGCAAATTTTCTCACTCTATATGGTCATTCATCCAAATAGCTTCTAGTTTATCTCCTCCATGTTATGTAACCAATGTTTTTGGTAATCGGTTGCATGAAATTGTTGATAAGTACAGAACTTTGTTTAGGGTGGGAGCGCTTGCCATTATATGGTCGCTATGACTTTGTAGAAATGAAAATATTTTTAATAACATTGAGTCTTCTCCTCTACAGGTTATTTATCGAGTCAGGCTATCCTCCGATCATGAATTATTCTTCAACGCATGGAGTTTCACAACTTATTTATGGAGAGATGTACGCGATTGGAGGACACGGCGAGGGATATTTTCTCCCGACATGGATAGCCGCGTGATTTGGGGATTGATCTACCTTAGACTGAAGACAATTATTTCGATAGTGCCTTCTTGTAATGCTTGTCTACCTTTTTTCCGGATTCCGTCGTTCGTGTGGCTGTGTGTATCTTGGTTATGCAGAGGCCGGGTGTAAACATTGAATAATTTATGTTAATAAATGCGTCCATTTCCAAAAAAAAAATCCATGAGAAAAAGGAGATTTATCAAAACAGATGTGTCCATGCGCTTCTAGCGCCTGTTGGTATCCATGGAGCTATCATACAAAAGCTTCACTTTCAACCACCTCACAACTGACATAATACTTTAGTGGTAAATTTAATTTTGCCTTGTCGATCTATCACAAAAGAAACACAAAATGTCAACGAGATAAGAAATGATTAGAATTATGAACGCATACCAAAGTTGATAAAAAGAAGCTTCAAATAGTATGGAAAAAACGAGGATATAAAAATAATCATATGTACTCAAGTAATATCACCATCGTACTTGTGTTAGAAGAAAAAAATACTTGCTGTAACCGGTCGAATTAATCCAAATTGACAAGTAATTATCTAAGATAGGGCACAGATTGTGGAATTCAGCATAAATTGGGGGTTGAAATTTAATCGCATCTGACGACAATGGCCACGACGATGGTGCCGGTGGCCATCATTATGCCTCGTTGAACAATGCCAGCAACCACGACGACGGAGGCTGCGCCGCCGCTGGTGGGGGCCATTGTCACTGCCATGTTGAACGGTAGCCACCATGACGACGACCGATGTCGCTCCGCCACAGGCAACGGAGAACCCATGTACAACAAACCAACATCAACGGCAAATGCAGAATCATGAAAAATGAAAAACACAAAAAATAAGAACCAGTACATACATTGGCTGAGCAGAGGTCCGGTCAGCTAGCAAGGTAGTGTTTGACATGGTGTCGTGATTTGGGATGGAATGAATAGCTGGAAAGCGTATGAGTTCAAAAGAAATCAAAAGAGGCACTGATGGCACGTAAATCATGGCTGATTTATTAAATTTAATCACGACCAAATAATTCCTTGAGGATGTATGCATGCATGCGGACAGTACATGGAAGGAAATGGGCCATATATTGATGGATCGTGTTTGACTAAAAACGGTTTTGACCGGTGCACTAACAGGTTCCACTACGAGCATACCCGATTTTCTATAGGCCGGTGAGGCCAACAGACAAGTGAGGGTGTGCACAGTGGTATAAAGTCTTACTCGGTACTCACCGTATTTCTCACTATACTGCTTCAGGAATAGCTAAGGTTCTTTCCCTAAATTTTTTAGTCAAATTTATATGGGTTGTTCTCTTATCGTTTTCCCAGGCAGTTCCACCCAGAGGAAACACTTCTCTACGGCTACCAGGTTCTCTTTTGAACGCCACACATAAGGCTTTAACAAAAAACTACACACAGAGGTTTCTCCTATAGGATCCCTTGCATAAGAACCCACCACATATAAACATGCTTAAAAAGAACAAGGGAAACACGAAACTACTTCATTTTCATAATATAGCTTGTTGGAAATAGGCCCTAGAGGCAATTATGTACGATGATATTTTCCATTATATTCATAAAGTAATTAAGTTGTCCTTGTATGAGCATCTGATGTATATCATTGAATATGTGATTCGGTTGTGGAACTATACATTCATGTTGTTTGTACTAAATGTCCTTGGTCATTGAGATTGTGCTGGACACACAACTTAGACCAACGTGAAAGTCAACTTGATGACTTGGTTCCACTTGTCATGGGCATGGAGATGCCATTCCAACTTACACAGATTCGTCTAAAGAGTTTAGCGAGTCGGATTGACCCATATTGAGGTACAACGAACAAGTTGTCATTTGTATATCTCAATCAATGTAATCCTAGATTTGAGGTTGTTGCATAGTCCGAGTTGAGAATCAAACGTTGATCCGTAACTGGGCAGTTATAAAGGCAGAGTTCGGGTCGACTGAGAATCAAGCTGCGTGATATGAATAACCAAGATGTGATTTGCCCCTTCACTCGGAGAGATATTCTCTGGGCCCTCTCGTATGATATGATTCGGAAAGCATGGCCATGCACGACTGGGTTAAGTGTTAACCGAGGCGATTGACTAATAGTTAGTCAGGTGAATCACTTATCTCAGATCGAGAAGAGAGTCGGACTATTTAAGGGATGACAAATATTCGCCTATAGTCTGAAAAGGTATATCGTGAGGCAAAAGGGACTTGGACGCAAGTCGCATTGGAAAGGAAAGTCGTCATGACTCTTTGATACTTGGGAGTCGGCACGTTCTGCTAGGAGCCGCTACCGACTGATCGGTTGAGAGTCGGACTCTAATCGTGTCCAAGTTGCCAAGAGCCTGCGAGGTCACACACTTAAGAGCGGGAGTAAGTTCAGATTGGATCTGAACCGGAAATCTGGTTGGGTTGGACCCAAGCCATATTTGGACTAAGTCAGTGAGTCAGACTCACGGTGACTGGTGTTATATATGGGCTTTAGTGAATGGGCCACGTGAGTGGAACCCACGTTCACTCCCTATATATAGTGGAGCACAGTAACCCATAAGGGTTAATCGTTGATCGGTTAGGTCGTTCCATGTGTTGGAAACCCTAGCTCCACAGCAGTTCTGCCATCGTAACGAACCTAGCAGTTCGCTGCCGGTGCTCCTCCTTGTACGTGTGGATACCAGCAGAGGTGTTGTACGATCAGCACCAGGACGATCGGATCATAAGGACTGCACTGCATCAACAGACGTGCTTCATCAGTAATTCGCAACTGCGTGTCTAGTGGTAAACCTCATGGCCTTCTACCTTAGCTGGATCTTGGGATCACCACGTTAAAGGAAACAAGTTTTGTTTTATCTCTACGTGGCCCAATAGTGGTATCAGAGCGATAGCTTCTGGTTTTAGGCTCGAGATCTCGCATATATGATATGCGGTTGGCTGTAGATGAGATCTATATGCTGTTTTGGTGGTAGATCTATGATATAGATCGGTTTTGTACGAGGTTGATTGGATCAACTATACTCGGGGAATGGTAGATCTGATTTCCATGATCATACTGCTAAGGTCATGGAACGACATACCCCTACCAGTCGGTTTCCGCCATCGGGGTATACTGTGACACATAAATTCAGAAGCGGTGATTGAAGATCAAAGAAGTTTGATTGAATCGGAACAATGGTAGGAATCCATGTCCGGGTCGTAGATGAGATCTACGTTTTGAAAAAATCATCAGGCGCTGCCCGCACCCGCGAGGGGTACTGCCCCTTCGATCTCCGCCGACTTTGCCCTGTCGTAACGCGTTAGACGTTGTTGCGAGTTTCACAATGCCGGTAGATATTGTATCTATTCATAACTTGATTTTGTAGGAAGTTGTGAATGGTATGGTTCATGTGCATGTGATGTATGTGTGTAATCTATACATGATCTGCAAATCACGGTTTTTGTCAGCCGGCTGGAGACTAGGTGCTATAATTTTATTGTATAACGACCTTGGTGTCGGATTCTCTATGTAATTTACTTTACTAAGCTAGTGTAGCTGTTTGGAGAATCTGGATAGCATGCAAGGCGTTGTACATGTCGGGGACATGGTGTAAGACGGCAAGTGACAAGAGTTGGCACAAGTCGGATTACAGGCTTTGTGGAGATGGAGATTGCCACGAAAAGAGCCATGCCATTTCACATTACAATTGAATTATTGTGTGTTATTGTTATGTCTCTGTTTTACCTCTATTAGATAGTCGGTAAAATCTAATCCCTGAAAGAAGGTCTAGTCGTTTTTCCCGCCAGTGTTTGCACCATCACAAGTCGGACATTTTTTATAGTTGGCTCATAAAATTGAGGTGCTGCCAATTCTTTTTGACTAGGTGGATTCAAGTCGGACTCTTACTGTAGAAACACCTGGTAAGATAGACGGGTCTATCACAACGGTTATGGGGCTCGGGGAAAAGTCGGACGGGAGCCGGGGCATGTGATGCCAACCGTCCAACAGGAGTCGTATGCGATGCGATTGACAAGGAGTTGTCTACCTAGATCACTTGACGGCTAGCGGTGATGCTAAATCTCACTAGCCCCGACTTGCTTATTTAGGATCCTGAATCACTAAGTAACCATCGGAGGGGTGTTGGTTCTAGTGGGAGCATAAAATATTAAAGTGTTTAATATTCTTGCTCTTTTATGAATACATGTCTTAAGTGTTTTGCATATATTCTGTTGTAGATCATGGCACCAAGTAGCAGTCACTCTCAGATATCTGGTTTTGCGTTGAGTACTATCCTTGAGAAAGATAAACTAAATGACACAAATTTTACCAACTGGTATCAAAATCTGAAAATTGTTCTCAAACAAGAAAAGAAGGACCATGTCCTAGATAACCCACTTCCAGATGAGCCGAATGAGAATGTGACTATCACTGCCACCAATGCCTACCGTCGGGCTAAGGATGAGTCCACGGATATTAGTTGTCTTATGCTTGCTCACATGGAACCAGACTTGCAAAAGAAGTTCGAGAATGTTGAGGCCTACAATATGATCGAAATCCTCAAAAATATGTTCCAGGCTTATGGTAAAATTTCCTTTAGTATAGAGGCTTTTATTACAGGGAGAGAGTTACTGCTACTAGTGAGCAAAGAGTTTGTTGGCTGAGTTGCACTGGCTCTCTACTCTGCTGGTTGCTGGTTTACTGGTCCTGGTGTTGTGTGTCGTTCCTCGCTGCAAGTGCCTCTTTTTATAGGCGAGAGATCAGTCTTCAAGAGCCTTCTCCTCCATTATTGGCTTTACTATTCTTTGTAGGCACATCATGCACCTATCTCATAGCTTCTCTATTCTTTTTGAACACATAATACACCTAACTTGTAGGTTTACTATGCATTGCACAGGAATCTGATTGGAAGAGATGGAGGGTTTTGTGCAGCCTCCACGTTCCCTTGGCTGGTTATAACTTTTCTTCATCCTTATCTTCACCTTTAACTATCTTCTCTTACTTCATGAATATGATCTTGGAAGTTTTGCCTTCTTTTTTGCTTCTTTGGCTTTCTTCTTGCATGCATATCATGAGTGTCACAACTTGATACATTGGGCTGCAAATGCATACCGATGATGGTTGCATATTTTTACTATTATTGGTAGTATTTTTTTTAATTGGGGTGTAGGTCCTCCACGCCTGAATAATTGATAGAAATATCAATTTAATTTAGAACCATCAAGGTTGAGTCGTAAAGAAGTGTGGCGTTCCGAGTAGGACTTGCTCTACTATGTTGAGTCATAGATAAATTGATGGTTGATATTACTATCCATTCTTCTCGGTGAGTATCGAGTAGGACTTTACACCACATAATGTCGATGAATATTACTCCCAGCTTACCTGGGAAGACGATAAGAGAACAGTGAGAAATTTTTATGCGACCAGGTAAGCAAGGGTGTCGAGGTGTGGAGGTAATAGAACAACCAGCAGAGCAGAGAAATCCCACCTATCTTGCAGTATAAAAATTTAATTTGTAATGCTTCAAATTTTTATGCTGGGGTCCTCCGCGCCCATTGCATTTGACATTCACACTTCAGACCCATTGCATTTGTTATTTATTCTATACAAGTAATGGATATGGTGGCATACCAAAGACTATGACCTACAGTGAAGTCAAAGAATAACATTAGAAGTAGGGTACATCGTTGGCGATGATTCTCATGATTTATTTTTATCTCACGGTTCATTTTCTTCAACGGCTAAACAACTACTTTGGTGGTAGTAATGTACTTTTTCATGTTCATGCTCTATAGTTTTTTGATGTTGTTAATATCAAAGACATCTTAAAGGATGATAATGTAGTTCAAAATTTAAGAGAGAAGAATTCTTGAAAATGCATGCATTGCAATGCAACTAAATGGGTCAAAAGATGCTCAAGGTATGTTTTTTTTGGAAATGGGCACTTTTATTACTTTGAGTAACATTTACACCCGGCATCTGCATAACTAAGATGCACATAGTCGCATAAAACCCCACCACTATATAAAACAGAAAGAAGACTAAGATTACAAATAACGCAATCAAAATAAGAGGTCTCGACCTATGGCAGGTCAATCCGCAAATCACGCGGTCATCCATGTTGGAAGAAAATATCACTTGTTGTGTCCTCCAATCGCGTACACCCCTCCACAAATAAGTCACGAAACTCCATATGTTTTAGAATAGTCCATGATCGGAGAATAGCCATGGCCCGATAAATAACCTGCAGAGGAGAAGACACAATATTATTAAAAATCTTGTTTTTCCTATAAAACAATAGTGACCAAATAATAGCAAGCGCTTCCACCCTAAACAAAGTATTGTATTTATCATCAATTCCATGCAACAAATTACCAAATACATTGGTCATTTAATGTGGAGGAGATAAACCAGAAGCTATTTGGATAAATGATCATATAGAACGAGCAAATTTATAGTGAAAGAATAAATGATGAATTGTCTCATTGTGATGACAAAAAACACATTGTATACTTTCATGACAATTCCTCTTATCTTTTGTTATAATTACATCTTTAAGTAGATACCATGCAAATATATTTGTTTTAACTGGTATTTTTATTTTCCAAATTTTACTATTATCATCGACCGGGATATCAGGTTGAACCAAATCTCTATATAGTGAGACAACTAAAATTTTACCACTTTCTAGTAATTTCTATTTGAAATCGTCCACACCGTCCAATAACTGAATCGTTGATAACCGTAATAAAAGATTGTTCCAGGATACCAGTCGAAAACATGTGAGGCTTCTTCTGAAAGACACATTAGGAGGATTATCTTCCATTACTATAGGAAGTGTATCTCCTTTGTGCCTAACAATTGAAATAGAGCTGGATATTGTTTGTGAATAGAAGTTTTGCCAAGCCACTTATCTTCCTAAAATCTAATATGTGATCCATCCCTAATATTTAAAGCACCAAAACGGAAGAAATGCTTTTTGGTCGCCATGAGACCCGCCAAAAAATGTGAGTCACCGGGTTTCCAAACCACTTGAGACACAGCTTTGGACCCCATATATTTTCTCTATAGAATGGTTTTCCACACACCATATTCAGTGAGTAGTTTAAAAATGCATTTACCTAGAAGCGTGGTGTTTTTGAATTGCAAATCATGTATGCCCAGTCTACCGAATTCCTTCTGTAACATCCCAAAAATACCAAACTTAGATCATCAAACACTAATCATCAAGATTAGGGTTAACAAAAACTTTTCTAAATAAACTCATGAATGCATGTATATGTGTATGCATGGATTTTGAATTTCTTTAAAAACCACCTTGTTTGTGTGATCCATTGCATGTAAAATGTTTCTTAGGTGAAATAAACATCATCTAAAACATTTCCCACACTTTTCCTAAAGACAAGTAAATCAAAACAAATATATTAAGTGAATGGTCATTTTGACCAATTTAACTCCCATGCCTACTTTGGCTGTCTCAAACTTTCAAAACCTAATGAAACTTTTCTGGATCTTTGCACCCTTGAATGTACTCATAACAAGGTATCAAGGCCCACTTTGTGATCATCCAGAAACTTTCAAATGCATAGTTTAAATGACAATTCAAAATTGAATCTTCTTCATATGGGAAGATCCCACTTTTCCAAAACCCACTC
The DNA here is from genome assembly GCA_030063025.1 of Avena longiglumis. Lineage (NCBI taxonomy): Eukaryota > Viridiplantae > Streptophyta > Magnoliopsida > Poales > Poaceae > Avena > Avena longiglumis. The sequence goes on along the minus strand of CP125974.1, from coordinate 53,789,713 downwards.
AAACAAGCTCAACTTTCAAAACCCAAGCATCTGCAGACTCACCAGAACCAATCTAGCAAACCCACCAAAAATCATTTCAAAATTCAAAACTTGATTTCATGCGGCCATTTCATCAAACAGGTTGCAGACACAAATCAAACAAAACATCAAACACTATAGTGTGCAGTGATTCTTGCCTAACTGGTTCCCCATTTAGCTCACACACAACTCAGTAGATCATCTAGGAAGATTAGCCAGGCACTAGCACCACTGTGAGCTTGCCATTGTCATCAATGGTGAACAGCCGAGCACCCCAATGTCACCCCATTGTGGACAGCAGGCTAGAGGAAGAACTAGCCGTGCCAACCTTGTCTGGGAGGCAGCCCACCGTCCACCGCCACTCCCTGTCCCAGCGAGCGTTGCCAAGCCCTGGACCACGCGCACAAGCCGCGCCCAGACCATGCCGAGCGTGCGCCAGAGCGTCACCCTCGACCATAACCCACAGACCGCGCGCCGCCCTCGCCGCGTGCATACACAATCCCCACCGACCCAGGAGACCGCCATACATCCCCGTTTGCCGCCCCGTGCCATACAGCCACCGCCCGCCGTCGAAGACGCCGCCTACGCCGCTGAGCACCGCCTGCCTGACCAAACCACACTGCCCCATGCCTCGCGACCATGTCGTTGAGCATCGCCAGGAGACACCGCACCGTCCCCTACCCTTGCCCATGCCTTTAGCCTCCTGTAACATCGCTTCGACGATCTCACCGCACCCCGACGGTCCCTCGCCGACTATAAATAGAGGCCACCCCGCTCGATTTCTTCACACCATCTCACTCCCCTCCTCACCGACCGCCACACCGTTCTCGAGCAAGGCGAGCACCACCTCGCGGAATTTCACCGAGCACGCCACTCTGGAGAAGAAAGGAGCCAGCATTGAAGCCGCCCAGAGAATCCACCGGTACAGGAGGTTCGCCGACTTCGTCGCCCGCCTCGCCGACCCGCCTGCATTCCGGTGAGCCCCCAGCACCCCTCACTGGCCGCGCTAGGTTTCGTTCTCGCCGGAGTTGTCTCGCGTCGACGATTACCCCCAGCCGTTGGATTAGAACTAGATCGAACGATCCACGTTGCCCCATACCACTTCGCCCAGCCCCGTGTCACTGACGAGTGGGGACACCCACTTAAGCAGCCCGCGGGATCACTGCGCTTAGCAGGCCGGCCCAGTAACTTTTCCCGCGCAGCCCAGCAATTCAAATTAAATCATTTACTTCTAAAACTCAAACACACTTCTGTACCCAACTTCAAAAATCAACCCAGATCGATTCAGTGCAACAAATTGAATGAAACCAATTTTGTTGGAAAGGTCTGTGAATTCTGAATCCAAGCCCGTTGGATTCAAGTCATTTGGATCTGTAGATCACCCATAGTAAAAATAACAAGGCAGAAGCTTTTCTGAATTCAAACATTTTTCAAATTTCAACCATAAAAGCTTTTGAGTTGATTCCAACTCTCAAAAATCACATATAACCATACCTTTCAGAATATATAAAAATATATAGGTTTACTTGCAGAGATAATGTTCAAGTAATAAAAGAATGCTACATAAGCATTTCTAGCCACTTTAATTAATTAAAATAAAAGGGTAAAACCTTATTAAATTGTGACACCAATTTAAATCACATCCCCATGGACTACAATATGTGGTGATGACATGTGTCAACATGATCCCATGTTTAGTTTGGAGAATATTAAATCTTAAGTAATTTTTCAATGAGTAGAAATTACTTTTCTAAAAATAAAAAGAAATTTAAACCAAGCCTTAACCTTGTAATGTTAGAGATGATGCTAGATCATCTATAGGACCCTTGTGTGTGATGATTGCAAGTAGTTAAGTATTGTTTGGTGATTGTGTACCTCGTATTTATTCATAGACGCTAGTATCAAACAAGGATACTACGAGGAGGAAGGAGGATACTACGAAGAGAAAGCCGAGGAGAACTTCAACCACTGCTCTGCACAAGGCAAGCTGATAATATACCAATGCAAGCTAACACTTGCAAGATACTATACCTATGCAACCCTTACTAATCAAGTTGACCTATGCAAGCTAACCCTTGCCAGATACCCTACTGATGACATAAACCCATACTTGTGATATGACTACTATATGCCTTAAGCATATGTGATCATCCCCATTTGATAAACCAAATCCTAGTTTTACTTGCAAGATTCTTACTTTATTTCTTTATCAAAGTTTACTTAGAGTCTACCTAAGAGTTTGGTAGATACTAGACAATTATGCCGAAGGTTGCATAAAGAGCATTAAATTGGCCTAAGTTAGAAACCTTGATATCAACCTCAGATATAAGGTTGGACTTAGTGAAACTCCACTAGTTACCACCCCTCATTAGTACTACCCCCAGCTGTAGATGCTAGTGCTAAGCATAAAATTTGATCAACTTTTAGATGGGAATACTTGGTGGAAAAATGGTTATGAAAACCTTGGAATGATGGATCATTATATTGAAATGTTTTGGACATGTGTTTCCAAACACTTGATGATTTTGGTGATGAAAATGTTGAGGCATGAGCCTTAGCCCTTTATAAAACTGATGGTTGTCTGGATGCGATACCATTCCAATTTTATCGTACAACCACAATACCCGAATATTGGGTAGGGCTTGACTGGAAACTTATATACCTTAGTATTAGTTCCCTCCCGGCCAACGTCTGAGCTGAGGCTACCTTGTGAAGATTGTCCACCTGTGCAGTACCCAAGATGACAAGTTGGTCATGGTTGGGAGGCCAAACTCACAGGAGAGGTTCTTATACTAGGGCGTGTAATTGAAAGGTTAGGATTGATTATCCGCATACTGAGTATGGTGAATTCAGGATTTGTTCCTGACGGATGTATCGAATGTTGTGGTGAAAGTGTACAATCTCTGCAGAGTGTCAAACTATTCGAATAGCCGCATCCGCGGTTATGGACAGTTGGAGTGGCCATACTGTTCCCCCGTCAGACTTTTCAAAATGACTTGTGAAATGAATTGAGACTTTGACTTGACCACAACAGAGTTGTGACCTGAAATACAAGTTCCCACTTAGGAGTTATAAAATTGTGACTAGCTTTGGAACTTAGTAGAGATAAACCTGGCTTTTTGCGAAACAACCCTAGAGCCTAGTGTCCTATTATCCAAAAAACCCCTTACCTGTTAGTATTAGTTTGCGAGTACTTAAAGAGTACTCATGTCTTTGTCCCTGGCTATTCCCATGGCCAGACTATGAAGAGGAGTACCTGGAAGATGGACCCCATCGTCAGTATTGCCTGTGACCCCGAAGATGGAGCTTTGTCTACGCTACCGTTATTATTACGTATTCCGCTGCTTGATGTTGTATTAAGAACTGGATCATGAGATCCCCATTTGTGTAAGAACTTATGTATCGTTTGTAATGGATGAAGTACTATGGTATCCAATTCTGTTATGTCTCGCAAAAATGGTAATCCTGGGATTGCGATGTATGGCATAACAGGCATCTAGGATTGAAAATCCGGGTGTTGACAAGTTGGTATCAGAGCCATCCTGACCATAGGAGACCCTAGTTAGATTGGACGTTGAACCCAAAAACTTAGTTTCAAACCCAAAGAACACAAATATTTACGAAAACTTATTCTCATTCTTACCTCTTTAATTCTTTAATAAAACTTCATGTTCCTCAAAAACTCTTGCAAAATAGATAAAATTTTGAACACACTTGATCACTCTGCTAATCTACTCATTCTCTATTTTTGTAGATGGACGTGAAGTACAACAAGTTTTATCAGTTGGGGAATGGAGGAGACCTTATCTTTGAGAGGGATCTGGATCAGCTTTCGGAACTTCTGGAGCGTCCGCATCCCGAGTTCTTCGGAGCTCAGCTCAATGATCAAGGAGGACAAGATCTGCAGTGGCTAATTGTTGCAAGTCTCCGAGGAAAGATTGAACCTCCCACTGCGGAGGGAATTCAGTTTACCTTGAGGGAAAACAACTGGCTCGATGGACTTGCCAGAGCAATGCAGGAAGCTCTTTCCCGTCTATGTGGGCAGAGCATCAATCAGATCAAGGGTACTCGCTCTGAGTTTTGCCCAAGGCGTGATGCAAATGGCCAACCATTGGAAGACCCATACCACCCCGAGCTGAAGACTCAATTGGACCACCTTAGCTTCATGATGTATGATCGTCAGCAGGAACTGGACAACTGCCGTGACTATTGCAACCACAAGTCTGCCATCATCAAGACGAAGGATCAGACCATAGCCATGCTAGCAAAGGATCGCAAGTCTCGTCGCCGTCAGCTCGACAAGAAGGAGCGCATTATTGCCCGTCTTCGCCATCGCATCTCATCTCTGGAAGAGACCATCCACGAGAGAGACATGCAGTTGGAGGAAAGGGAGAATGCCGGAGAGGATCTTCGTGGAGACCCTTACTCCTATCTCAGCGATGACGATGATTTTCTGGAGGATCAGGCCATGGACTTCTTCACCGATGAGGATGATTTCGCCTTCATCGATGATGATGAAGATGATGAAGCCACCGACTCCGAGGAGTAGTAGCACTGAGCACTAGCGTAGTGAGTAGTAGTCGGTCCCACTGTATCGTAGTCTCCATAATGGTTCTTAAAACCATCTGTTTTTCCTTGCTGTGGTGTGCGTTGTATCGTGTGAATGAATGAATGAAAAATCAAGTTGCCAGAAAAATATGAGTCAAACGTTTAAAACTCTTCAAAAACCGAAAACCTTAGAAATTTCCCTCTTTTCTCATGATCTATATCAATCTTCAGATGCCACGTGGAGGAAGTGGTTCAGCCCCGGACCCGATGTTGCAGATCCTGCAAATGTTGACTTCTGACCGCGAAGCTGAAAGAGCAGAACGTCAAGCCAACCTAGCCACTCTGCAACAGATAGCCCAACTAGCCCACAACAACTAAGGCCACGGAAATCAGGACAACCATGGATCTAAGCTCAAGAATTTCCAGAATACCAACCCACCCGTTTTTACCAAATCAGAAGAACCCCTAGACGCTGATGATTGGCTGCAAACCATGGAAAACAACCTAGAAGTCGTCGGAGTGGAAACCAACAAGAAAGTCCTGTTCGCCACCCATTATCTAGCCGGAGATGCCAGGGCATGGTGGAACAGTGTTCGTGCCATGACCGAAGGCCAGATGATGACCTGGGAGGAATTCAAGGTCAAGTTTAGCAGAACCCATGTACCACCAGGTTTGATCAAGAGAATGAGAGACGAGTTCAGAGAATTGAAACAAGGAAGGATGACTGTAGTGGAATACCGTGACAAATTTTTGTCATTAGCTAGGTATGCCCCAGACGAGATAGACACCAAAGCCAAGAAGAAAGAAATATTCCTGAATGGTCTGCATGACGAGATGCAGACGGTGTTAGTCAATATCCCCTTTGCGGATATTGAAGCCCTTGTCGACTCTGCCATCCAGATGGAAGGAAAGATCAACCAAGCCAATGAGAACCGCAAGCGTCGTATGATGCATCAACCAGTCACTCATCAGACCCCAAAGTATCGCCCCAACCCATCTCCAGGATTTGCCCAAAGAACCAACAGACCCCCAATGACCCGTCCGACCTACCCCAACCGTGGAAACCCTAGACCCGAAGGAAACCACAACAACCCCGACAACCCTAAAAATTTCACCCGTGCCCCACCCAAGTTCAACCACAACAATGCTACCGCCAACCCAAATACTGCCCCGAGGACTGGAAGCAATGTTGTGCCTGTCGCAGCCAAGGACAAGTCACAAGTGACCTGTTATGACTGTGGAAATAAAGGCCACTATTCCAACGAGTGCCCCAACAAGAAGAATGCTACAGCCCCTAATACCAATGTCCCAGCTCAGCAGCAGTGTCATGTCCAGCCAGGGAGAAGATTTGCCCCAGGGAATTCACTCAACCGCAGTGGCCGTCTTTTTCTCATGCATGTTGAAGAAGCTCAGGAAGCGCCAGACGTCGTGCTAGGTATGTTTTCTGTTAATTCAGTACTTGCAAGAGTGTTGTTTGATTCTGGTGCATCGCATTCATTTGTCACCGAAGAATTTGCCTGCACTAGTAAAATTCAACCAACCAAATTGAAGCATGTGATGATTGTACAAATTCCCGGATCCACCACCAAGGCTAGGCAAATTTGCAAAGCCGTCCCTATCTGAATCCATGGCATAGATTTTTATGCTAACCTAATAGTACTCGGAACTAAAGGTTTGGAAGTAGTACTAGGAATGGATTGGATGTCCAAACATAAAGGATTGATTGACTGTGCCAAGAAAGCCATCACCATGACCGATCACGGACTATCAGTCGAGCATATATCTGAAACCTTACCTCGCCAATTCAAGTGTAACAAGAGTATAGCCCAACCTACCATTGACCAAGTCCGGATAGTCTGCGAATACCCCGATGTATTTCCAGATGTTTTGCCCGGTATGCCCCCAGATCGGGATATCGAGTTTATCATCGAACTAATCCCCGGAACAGGACCCATAGCCCAGAGACCCTATAGTATGAACCCGTCAGAACTAGAAGAACTGAAGAAGCAACTGGATTCCATGCTAGAAATTGGACTAATTCAACCAAGTGCGTCCCCATGGAGATCACCTGTCTTGTTTGTGGACAAGAAGGATGGAGGTAACCGTTTGTGTACGGATTATCGGAAGTTGAATGATGTCACCATCAAGAACAAGTACCCCTTGCCCAAGATAGAAGATTTGTTTGATCAGTTGACCGGTGCCCAGGTGTTTTCTAAGATTGATCTTAGAACAGGCTATCATCAACTCAAAATTCATGCAGAGGATATTCCAAAGACTGCCTTTACCACCATATATGGATTGTATGAGTATACAGTCATGTCTTTTGGATTAACCAATGCCCCCGCTTATTTCATGAATCTCATGAATAAGATTTTTATGGACTTCCTGGATAAGTTTGTCGTTGTTTTCATCGATGACATTCTGATTTATTCCAAATCAGAAGAAGAACATGAGCTACACTTAAGGACCATTCTTGGAACCCTTAGAGAGCATCAGCTGTATGCAAAATTTAGCAAATGTGAATTCTGGTTACAGGAAGTAGGATTCCCCGGTCACATTGTATCAGCCGGAGGAATTGCCGTTGACCCTGCCAAAGTAAAAAGATGTAGAAGATTGGCAAGCCCCAACCACTCAAACCCAAGTTCATGTTTTTCTCGGATTGGCGGGATATTACCGCAAATTTGTAGAAGGATTCTCTAGTATCGCCAGACCCATGACCCAATTGCTGAAGAAGGACAAGAAGTTTGAATGGACCGACAAATGTGAAGCGAGTTTTCAAGAACTCAAAAGGAGATTGATTTCAGCCCCAATTTTGATCATGCCGGATATCACGAAGCCCTTCGATGTGTATTGTGCGCATCCAAGATTGGTCTCGGATGTGTGCTAATGCAAGAAGGCAAAGGTATATCTTATCTATCCCGACAACTGAAGCAACACGAGCAAAATTACCCAACCCATGACCTCGAACTCGCAGCCGTAGTTCTAGCCCTGAAGACATGGAGACATTACCTGATGGGAAACCGTTGTGAGATTTATTCAGATCACAAGAGCCTAAAGTATATATTCACTCAGAAGGAGCTGAATATGAGGCAGAGAAGATGGATTGAGCTAATAAAATATTACGACCTGGACATTCACTATCACCCTGGTAAAGCCAACGTGGTAGCCGATGCCCTTAGCAGATTGTCGTGCCGCTTGAAATCCATGATTTTGAAGGAGCAACCAAGTTTGCACAAAGAGATGGAAGATTTTCGAATGGAATTAGTAAGTGAAGGATTTTTGGCTAGCATAGAACTTCAGCCCACTTTGATCAGTCAGATTAAAGAGCTAGGCGCAGAAAGGAAATGCCAGTATCGACGGAATCAAGCGTCGTATCGATACAGGCAAAGTACCCGGATTCACCGAGGATGAAGAAGGAGTTTTGTGGTACAAAGGACGCCTTTGTGTACCATCAGATTCTGAGTTAAAAGAAGTTATCTTGAAGGAGGCTCATGATACTCTTTATTCTATCCATCCCGGAGGAACTAAGATGTATCAAGATTTAAAAGAGCAATTTTGGTGGCATAAGATGAAGAGAGAAATCGGAAGCTATATCGCCAAGTGTGATATATGTCGGTGAGTCAAGGTCGGACATCAAAGACCATTTGGATTGTTGCAGCCTTTGCAAATTCGAATGGAAATGGGATTACAGGAATGGACTTTATCAACGGACTACGACTTCTAGTAGGGAAATGAATCTATTTGGGTCATAGTGGACAGATTGTCCAAAGTCGCCCATTTCTTGCCCGTCAAAATCACCTATCAGAGTTCGAAGCTAGCAGATTTGTACATCGCTAGAATCGTTAGTTTGCATGGAGTCCCCAAGAACATAGTATCGGATCGAGGAACTCAGTTCACCTCGAGATTCTAGAAGAAAGTCCAAGAAGGTTTAGGAACCCGCCTAGATTTCAGTACCGCGTATCACCCTCAGACCGATGGACAAACGGAGCGAGTAAATCAAATACTCGAAGATATGCTTAGAGCATGTGTGCTATAATATGGATCCAAATGGGAAGGCATGCGCCGTTTGCAGAATTTTCATACAACAACAGTTACCAAGCCAGTTTGCAAATGGCCCCATTTGAATTTATGTACGGAAGAAAGTGCCGCACCCCTTTGAACTGGTCGGAAGTAGGAGAGAGTCAGATCTTCGGACCCGACATCCTACGAGAAGTAGAAGAGAAGATTCACAAGATTCATGAGAACCTCAAGACAGCCCAATCCCGACAGAAGAGTTACACCGACAAGAGACGTCGAGACCTCGCCTTCAACATAGGAGATTCTGTTTGACTGAAAGTGTCGCCATTGAAGGGAATGCAGTGTTTCCAACTCAAAGGAAAGTTAGCCCCCAGATATATCGGACCTTTCAAAATTCTGAACCGTCGAGGAGAAGTATCGTATCAAATGGAACTACCAGAAGAGATGTTAGCTGTGCACAATGTGTTCCATATCTCGTTACTTCGCAAGTGTCTCGAAATCCCCGAGAAGACCGAAGTGTTCAAGAATATCGATCACCGGACCATAGGGATCAACGATGACCTAACCTATCCCGAAGTACCCATCCATATATTGGAAGAAGCCTTTCGAACTACCCGAACACGAAGCATCAAGTTTCTCAAGATTCAGTGGAGCAACCACACAGAAGAGGAAGCTACCTGGGAACGCGAAGATCACATCAGGACGGAGTTTTCCGATCTCTTCAAATCCTAGGTAATCTTTTCGTCCTTTTTCAAATCTCGGGACGAGATTTTGTTTAAGGGGGGAAGGTTTGTAACATCCCAAAAATACCAAACTTAGATCATCAAACACTAATCATCAAGATTAGGGTTAACAAAAACTTTTCAAAATAAACTCATGAATGCATGTATATGTGTATGCATGGATTTTGAATTTCTTTAAAAACCACGTTGTTTGTGTGATCTTTGCTTGTAAAATGTTTCTTAGGTGAAATAAACATCATCTAAAACATTTCCCACACTTTTCCTAAAGACAAGTAAATCAAAACAAATATATTAAGTGAATGGTCATTTTGACCAATTTAACTCCCATGCCTACTTTGGCTGTCTCAAACTTTCAAAACCTAATAGAAACTTTTCTGGATCTTTGCACCCCTTGAATGTACTCATAACAAGGTATCAAGGCCCACTTTGTGATCATCCAGAAACTTTCAAATGCATAGTTTAAATGACAGTTCAAAATTGAATCTTCTTCATATGGGAAGATCCCACTTTTCCAAAACCCACTCAAACAAGCTCAACTTTCAAAACCCAAGCATCTGCAGACTCACCAGAACCAATCTAGCAAACCCACCAAAAATCATTTCAAAATTCAAAACTTGATTTCATGTGGCCATTTCATCAAACAGGTTGCAGACACAAATCAAACAAAACATCAAACACTATAGTGTGCAGTGATTCTTGCCTAACTGGTTCCCCATTTAGCTCACACACAACTCAGTAGATCATCTAGAAATATTAGCCAGGCACTAGCACCACTGTGAGCTTGCCATTGTCATCAATGGTGAACAGTAGCACCAATGTCACCCCATTGTGGACAAAGAGCTAGAGGAAGAACTAGCCGTGCCAACCTTGTCTTGGAGGCAGCCGTCCACCGCCACTCCCTGCCCCGCAGCGTTGCCAAGCCCTGGACCACGCGCACAAGCCGCGCCCAGACCATGCCGAGCGTGCGCCAGAGCGCCACCCTCGACCATCACCCACAGACCGCGTGCCGCCCTTGCCGCGTGCATACACAATCCCCACCGACCCAGGAGACCGTCAGACATCCCCGTTTGCCGCCCCGTGCCATACAGCCACCGCCCGCCGTTGAAGACGCCGCCTCTACCGCACAGAGCATCGCCCGTTCCAGACCAAACCACACCGCCCCATGCCTCGCGACCATGTCGTTGAGCATCGCCAGGAGACACCACACCGTCCCCTACCCTTGCCCATGCCTTTAGCCGCTGAACGCCCCGACGAGCTTACCGTCTTGTGCAGTCCCTCGCCGACTATAAATAGAGGCCACCCCGCTGATTTCTTCACACCATATCACTCCTCTCCTCGACCGTGCCACACCGTTCTCGAGCAAGGCGAGCACCACCTCGCCGAATTTCACTGGAGCCGCTGGGAGAAGAAAGGAGAGATGATTGGAGCCGCCCAGAGAAGCCACGGTACCGGGAGGTTCGCCGTCGTCGACTTCGTCGTTGCCGCCTCGCCGACCCTCGCACTCGGTGAGCCCCAGCACCCTCACTGGCGGCGCTAGGTTTCGTTCGCCGGAGTTGTCTCGCGTCGACGATGACCCCAGTAGTTGGATTAGAACTAGATCGAACGATCCACGTTGCCCCATACCGCCCAGCCCGTGTCACCGGCGGTGGGGACACCCACTTAAGCAGCCAGCGGGAGCACTGCGCTTAGCAGGCCGGCCCAGTAACTTTTCCCGCGCAGCCCAGCAATTCAAATTAAATCTTTTTCTTTTAGAACTCAAACACACTTCTATACCCAACTTCAAAAATCAACCCAGATCGATTCAGTGCACCAAATTGAATGAAACCAATTTTGTTGGAAAGGTCTGTAAATGCTGAATCCAAACCCGTTGGATTCAAGTCATTTGGATCTGTAGATCACCCATAGTAAAAATAACAAGGCAGAAGCTTTTCTGCATTCAAACATTTTTCAAATTTCAACCATAAAAGCTTTTGAGTTGATTCCAACTCTCAAAAATCACATTTAACCATACCTTTCATAATATATAAAAATATATAGGTTTACTTGCAGATATAATGTTCAAGTAATAAAAGAATGCTACATAAGCATTTCTAGCCACTTTAATTAATTAAAATAAAAGGGTAAAACCTTATTAAATTGTGACACCACTTTAAATCACATTCCCATGGACTACAATATGTGGTGATGACATGTGTCAACATGATCCCATGTTTAGTTTGGAGAATATTAAATCTTAAGTAATTTTTCAATGAGTAGAAATTACTTTTCTAAAAATAAAAAGAAATTTAAACCAAGCCTTAACCTTGTAATGTTAGAGATGATGCTAGATCATCTATAGGACCCTTGTGTGTGATGATTGCAAGTAGTTAAGTATTGTTTGGTGATTGTGTACCTCGTATTTATTCATAGACGCTAGTACCGAACAAGGATACTGCGAGGAGGAAGGAGGATACTACGAAGAGGAAGCCGAGGAGAACTTCAACCACTGCTCTGCACAAGGCAAGCTGATAATATACCAATGCAATCTAACACTTGCAAGATACTATACCTATGCAACCCTTACTAATCAAGTTGACCTATGCAAGCTAACCCTTGCCAGATACCCTACTGATGCCACAAACCCATACTTGTGATATGACTACTATATGCCTTAAGCATATGTGATCATACCCATTTGATAAACCAAATCCTAGTTTTACTTGCAAGCTTCTTACTTTATTTCTTTATCAAAGCTTACTTAGAGTCTACCTAAGAGTTTGGTAGATACTAGACAATTATGCTGAAGGTTGCATAAAGAGCATTAAATTGGCCTAAGTTAGAAACCTTGATATCAACCTCAGATATAAGGTTGGACTTAGTGAAACTCCACTAGTTACCAGCCCTCATTAGTACTACCCCCAGCTGTAGATGCTAGTGCTAAGCATAAAATTTGATCAACTTTTAGATGGGAATACTTGGTGGAAAAATGGTTATAAAAACCTTGGAATGATGGATCATTATATTGAAATGTTTTGGACATGTGTTTCCAAACACTTGATAATTTTGGTGATGAAAATGTTGAGGCATGAGCCTTAGCCCTTTATAAAACTGATGGTTGTCTGGATGCGATACCATTCCAATTTTAGCGTACAACCACAATACCCGAATATTGGGTAGGGCTTGACTGGAAATTTAGATACCTTAGTATTAGTTCCCTCCCGGCCAAGGTCTGAGCTGAGGCTACCTTGTGAAGATTGTCCACCTGTGCAGTACCCAAGATGACAAGTTGGTCATGGTTGGGAGGCCAAACTCACAGGAGAGGTGCTTATACTAGGGCGTGTAATTGAAAGGTTAGGATTGATTATCCGCATACTGAGTATGGTGAATTCAGGATTTGTTCCTGACGGATGTATCGAATGTTGTGGTGAAAGTGTACAATCTCTGCAGAGTGTCAAACTATTCGAATAGCCGCGTCCGCGGTTATGGACAGTTGGAGTGGCCATACTGTTCCCCGTCAGACTTTTCAAAATGACTTGTGAAATGAATTGAGACTTTTACTTGACCACAACAGAGTTGTGACCTGAAATACAAGTTCCCACTTAGGAATTATAAAATTGTGACTAGCTTTGGAACTTAGTAGAGATAAACCTGGCTTTTTGCAAAACAACCCTAGAGCGTAGTGTCCTATTATCCAAAAAACCCCTTACCTGTTAGTATTAGTTTGTGAGTACTTAAATAGTACTCATGGCTTTGTCCCTGGCTATTCACATGGCCAGACTATGAAGAGGAGTACTTGGAAGATGGACCCCAGGAAGGTTACGACAACTAGGATCATCTCCCATCGTCAGCATTGCCTGTGACCCCGAAGATGGAGCTTCGCCTACGCTACCGTTATTATTACGTATTCCGTTGCTTGATGTTGTATTAAGAACTGGATCATGAGATCCCCATTTGTGTAAGAACTTATGTATCGTTTGTAATGGATGAAGTACTATGGTATCCAATTCTGTTATGTCTCGCAAAAATGGTAATCCTGGGATTGCGATGTATGGCATAACAGGCATCTAGGATTGAAAATCCGGGTGTTGACACCTTCGGTCGGCAAACCACATTCCATCTGGCCAGTCGATACTTCCTTTTCTCACTATCCCCTTGCCAAAAGAATCTTGACCGGAAATAATCCTCTTTCTTCAAGACACCTTTTGGCAACTGGAAAAACAAGATCATATACAGTACCATGTTGCTGAGTACTGAATTTATGAGTACAGGTCTTCCGCCAAGGGATAGAAATTTATCTTTCCAACTATTAAGACGTCTTTGGAGTCTTTCCTCAACGAGTTTCCATTCAGCAATTGTGAGACACCAATAGTAAATCGGTATCCCCAAATAGTTGATCGGAAATTTCCCCTGACCACGGCCGAAAAGTTTAGCATATAGGTGAGCCTCGTTTTTGGCCTCGCTAAAACAATACAAATCGCTCTTATGGAAGTTTATTTTAAGTCTAGATAGCTGTTTGAATGCTGATAATATTAATTCTATGTTCTTAGCTTTCTCTAGATCATGTTCCATAAAAAGGATTGTGTCGTCAGCGTATTGAAAAATAGAAAGACCGCCATCAACAAGATGTGGTACTAATCTTTCAGTTTGACTATCAGCCTTTGCTCTCTCAATAAGGATAGCCAACATATCTGCCACTATATTAAATACTACTGAAGATAATGGATACTCCTGTCTCAATTCTTTCTTGGTATCAAAGTATTTGCCAGTATCATTATTTACTTTAATGGCGAAACACTACCCCCAGATACAAAAAACCGTATAAGCGCGCGCCACTTCTTAGAAAAACCTTTTATACAGAGTGTTTGCTGAAGGAAAGACCAATTAACTTTGTCATATACCTTCTCAAAGTCAATATTGAACAGTACGTCATTTAATTTTTTGAGTGTAGTTCATGAATTGTTTCGTACAGGATTACTACACCATCTAGGATGTTTTCCCTTGCATGAACGCAGTTTGAGACGGGCTAAGAACATGGTTAGTTACTGAGTTTAGTCTAATCGTGGCAACTTTAATAAAATCTTAAAGCTAACGTTAAGCAGGCAGATAGGACGATACGCTGCATTATTGATCTTAGGCATTAAAATTATGTTGCCAAAATTTAGTCTAAAAAGATCTAACTGACCAACCTGTAAAAACTCAAACAAATTCATAAGGTCCTCCTTGATGAAATCCCAGATTTTTTGGTAAAATTTTGCTGGGAAGCCATCCAGCTCTGGCGCTTTGTTATGTTCAATTCGAAAAACAGCTTTCCTAACCTCCTTCTCGGCATACGAGGCAGTTAGAAAATTGTTTTCCTCTACAGAAGCCTCAGGGATATCGCCATTTGGAACTCATCCATAGAGAATGAATTTTCCGATAGAGCCCAAACAAGGATTTATAATATATTGTAATATAGGACTTTAGTTGTTCATGTCCCATAATCATACCTTTTTCCTGAAACAGAGAGTGAAAGGTGTTCAAGATATGTATTGTGCGAGTGGTTTGGTTGCTTTACAACACAAATTTTTCTCTCCCCTTGCAACGCACAGACATGTTTCATAATTATTCGAAAAGTCCGAACTAATGGAAAGACGATAGGTAATATATTTATATTCTCAACAAGTAGAACATGACCCTATCATTGTGGAGACGGATAGTGCTGAGGCAATCAAGCTGGTCGCCGAGAAAACACCCAACCTGTCACGCTATGCCATGAGGATCACTTGCATCCGAGAAAGTATTAAGGAGAGATATATTGTTTTAACTAAAGTTAGGCCAATGATGCCGGCCACGGTTTAGCTTGTTTAAGGAGAGTACGAGAGCGAACTGCTACTTGGCTGAGAAACTCACCGCCAGAGATCGCTGATGCGATCAGTGCGGATTGTATTCCAATCAGCGGATGTGGTGACGCCTGGTTTGTTTTCTGAGCTTGCGTGGAACAGACATATTCAAATGGAAACATGATGAGGGTGAACTTGGTTTCTTCCAATATCTCAGGATCTCTAAACAAGTGAAGGTGAGGGACGTTGTAATAGTAGTGGAGATGTGGAGGTCATGTCTCTCCGTGGGAAGTGGAATGTATATGTAGGGCTGCATGCCGCATTTCAGAGCTGCCTCGGTTGTTCGTTCATCATGATGTTGTTATCGAATCAACTTATAGTAGGGTCACTCTATATGTGTGAGTGCCATCAAAAGCTCGTGATCCATTGACATGGGAGAGTTGTCTTGTTGCTCGATCTTTGGTTAGACAATCAAACTCTAGAAAACGGCTTCCCATCCCTCTACTCGCACATCACAAATGAGAACAGTTCGGTAGCCGATGCATGTCCTTCGTCCGCGTTGAACGTCTCTCTTCAACCTCGTCTGTCTTCCGCTGCGTCCTTGGAACTCTCGGAGTTGCAGGCTTTGGTTGCCACAATCAACCTTGTTTCTAGTGCCCAGGATATTAGCGTCGCGCGTTCGGATGGCAGGCCTCTAACCACCAAATCCGCATATTTGGCAGCTTTTGATCACATGCGGGATACTCCCTTCGCAACTGTCACCTGGAAGAACTTGGCGACGAATCGTTGCCGCATCTTCCTTTGGCTGGCGAACAGAGGTAGGCTGTTTACTAATGAGCGCAGGTTCACGAGAGGCATTGCTTCGTCTGATACTTGCCCGTTCTGCCCTTTGACTGAATCCACCAACCACCTCCTGTTGCACCGTGCTTCGATTGCTTCATTCTGGGATGCTGTTCCGGCTCTGCTCGACGACGTTCAAGACGGCTCCTTGCTCAGAGATCTGTGGCACGGGCAATCCTCGTGCGCCATCAGATCGTCCGTACTTATTTGTGCTCTTTGGAATATTTGGAAGCGCCGAAACACAAAAATTTTCAGAAATGTGGACGAGCCCATTTCTCTTCTTTTTCGGCGTTGTGCGGATGACCTTAACCTTTGGTCACACGGGACCTCTAATCAAGCTAATAAGTCTCTCATGCAAGACTGGGCAGTGATGTTTTCTCACCTCAATGACTAGTCTGCTGCACGCCATACCTCTTTACTTTCTTTTGTATATTTTGTAAAGCTTGCCTCAAATGTAGTTGTTCGAGGCTTTCTTTTTCCTTTTCTTTAGTTTCTTGTAATTTGTGACTCGCTTTGTTTCCTTAATTTATAGGGTCACCAAAAGCTTATATGTGTGAGTGCCATCAAAAGCTTGTGATCCATTCACATGGGTGAGTGCCATCAGATCCATTCGCACGATGGCATAAAGGAAAAATGGCATCCATTTCACTACTGGAAAATATCGAGGCAATATTTTAATTAGAGTAAAATGCTTAAGCAGCTCTCACAACAAGTGTACGATGTGGGTCCTAATTCTGTGAAACTCTGCGATGAATTAAGCCAAGAAAGTAACAAAACTGAAAATGGTCGACCGGTCAACTGTTCTCCAATAAACCGACATCCGTCTCCCATTTTCTTCTTGCACTTGCATCAGGGAGCTGTTGTTTGGATGAGACTCTCGCATGCGTTGGATGATCCTCCCTTTGTTGATCCAGTAGCAGTCCCTCGATGACCCGCCGGCGGCGTCGTCGTCACTGCTGCCACCGTCATTGTCGTTATTGTGAGAAAGAAATGCCATGGGAAAAAAAACAGGAGAAAAGGGCTTGGTTAAAAATCAAAATAGAATTTAGTTCATTCAAATTGAATCATCCTTTACAAATTCAGGCACCAACCAGGATTTCATGAATGGTTCGCAGTCCTTCTGCCCCTGGCTGGACGCAAACCACAATGGAGTATAATCACGTCTTGATCATAGACATATCCTCTCATAGAAAAGGACTCATTCGAGTGATTCGTTGTACCAATGGGCACAATTTACCAATTGAATACATGTGGCAGCAAGGACTGGTCCTCATGATTCATGGAAGTGATTGATCGGCGACCAGCTGTGCCATGCCAAGTCAATTCAACGGAAACTCCGTGAGATGCGTAAGTGACATAAAAATTAGGAGACTAGAGCCAGGATCAGATAAACGTTTACCAAATTTCAGGAACCACACTGGCAAAAAGTATTAAGTACATATCAAGGGACAAATAAAGCTCCATATAATTAACAGGTAGGAAACGAGAGCCAGGATCAGATAAACGTTTACCAAATTTCAGGAACCACACTGGCAAAAAGTATTAAGTACATATCAAGGGACAAATAAAGCTCCATATAATTAACAGGTAGGAAACGAGAGCCAAGATCAGATAAACGTTTACCAAATTTCAGGAACCACACTGGCAAAAAGTATTAAGTACATATCAAGGGACAAATAAAGCTCCATATAATTAACAGGTAGGAAACGAGAGCCAGGATCAGATAAACGTTTACCAAATTTCAGGAACCACACTGGCAAAAAGTATTAAGTACATATCAAGGGACAAATAAAGCTCCATATAATTAACAGGTAGGAAACGAGAGCCAGGATCAGATAAACGTTTACCAAATTTCAGGAACCACACTGGCAAAAAGTATTAAGTACATATCAAGGGACAAATAAAGCTCCATATAATTAACAGGTAGGAAACGAGAGCCAGGATCAGATAAACGTTTAACAGGACAGGATTCAGGGTTCAGACTAACCCAAAAAGTATTAAGTATATATCAAGCGACAAATAAAGCTCCATATTCTCTCAAGTCCTCTAAAACCAAATTTCAGGAACCAAACTGGCAACTTTTCATTTTGAACGTCCGTTGACAGCAAAGACAAAAGACCCATTCTACAAAGCTCGCGACACTAGCAGTACGAGCAACCAATGCGTTGTGTAAATCTGAACAAGATTCTAGGTTTCTCACTCACCAGAAATTAAAAGATGTTCAGACCTAATAAGATCATATATATATATATATATATATATATATATATATATATATATATATATATATTAATACAATAGTAGAATGGATGTGTAGATTAATATGGCATAGTGCTTTTAGACCAACAGCAGAGTCTCCTACTGCTCACAGATCAAAAACTCTACATCAAATATTTACAGATATCATCACTGGGTCATTTTAATATAGTGCCAAAAAGATGCGGGATTAAAGATGTAAACCACAAATATATGAAGATAAGAAGCTACGGTTAGTCGGCTGTATCCTACACTCAGGGATTTGCAAATCCTGTTTAAATTGAGCCAGCCAGGAGCTATGAGTTGAAGGAACACCACACAGTGGGACAACCTCCATAAAAATTGCACTGCAGGAGCAAACAAATAATGATGGTTTCTTGTTTCATCTATAGCCAGTTGACTAGCAAGCAATACAAAATATTTCCAGTGTCATAGTGACGGCAACGCAGCATCTCTATTTGTGTTTAATATGAAGACATGTAGCAGCCACACGAAGATGCGATGTCTGATCATGCAAAATGACTTCCAAATATAAGAGGAATGTAACTGTGGTGGGGGGGTTGCACTTCTTGAAAAGTGAATTTACCAAATGAAATTATCCCATAGCTGTTTTATTGAACCACTGATCTAACAGGCCGGCCAGTAGGTATAGAGAAAGGTAGTGTTAAAGAATACTTTATGTCTGCTTTCTCAAGTTCAACAGTCAGATCTCTTAAAGAAAGTTCAACACACAGCAGACAAAGACTTCTATATGCTTGACAATATAGACAGAGAATAGAGGATGAACTGTACATCTCCAGAAGCTAGCTAGTAGCAACAGTTGACCAATTCAATCTAAACCTCAAAGGCTATTCCACAAAAAAATCCCATACTGGCGCATACTGATCCACTAAGGGAAGTTGTGACTGTTAAGTACTACCACTCACCAAGGGGCATAATAAGCTTATTGGCATCAGCAGAATCAGGAAACAAGCAAAAGCAATGGCACCCCCATGGTGCTTCCTCCCACTCTTGCTACTGCTGGGCATACCATCTGCTCACGCGCAAGTAAACATCACCTTGGGCTCCTCTTTGACACCCCGGGGGCCAAACACCTCCTGGCTCTCGCCGTCCGGCGACTTTGCGTTCGGTTTCTGGCAACTAGAAGGTAACTCCTCGTACCTCCTGGCCGTCTGGTTCAACAAAATCCCTGAAAAAACCGTTGCTTGGTACGCCAAGAGCAGCTCGGACGGTCAGGGCAGACCAGTGCAAGTGCCATCCAGCTCTGTGCTGCAGCTCACTAAGGATGGGTTGCTCTCGCTTCGCGACCAGTCCGGTGATGAGGTCTGGAGTGCCCGGGCTCCAAGCGTGGCCTATGCCAGGATGCTTGACACAGGTAACTTCATGCTTGTCGGCGCAGATGGCACAGCAAAGTGGGAGACCTTTGACGCCCCGGCTGATACCATCCTGCCCACACAAGTTCTCCCTCTGGGTCAGGACAAGGTACTGAGAAGCCGTCTGATCGCCACAGACTACTCCAATGGCCGGTTTCTCTTAGCTGTGCAGCCTGATGGTAATCTTGTGATGTATCCAATTGCTGAGCATTCCACATTTCGGTACGATGCATACTGGGAAACAGATACAGTTGGGAACGGCTCACAGTTGGTGTTCGGTGAAACCGGCAGGGTATACTTCACCTTGAAAAATGGGACACAGATTAACATCACTTTAGCAGAGGGGAAATCTATGGTTGACTTCTTCCAACGTGCGACGCTTGATCCAGACGGTGTATTTCGGCAATATGTGTACCCAAAGAGCAGCAAGGCCAGAAGTCTATGGAGCTTGCAATGGAAGGCGGTAAGCTCAATCCCCCAGAACATCTGCAAGGCAGTAATGGTAGTGCCAGGCAGTGGTGCATGTGGTTTCAACAGTTACTGCACCTTTGATGGCACCAAGAATCAGACAAGCTGCCTATGCCCACAAGGTTACAAATTCTTCGACAAAGAGAGGCAGTACAAAGGGTGCAGGCCTGACTTTGAACCACAAAGTTGTGACCTTGATGAGGCAGCAGCAACGGCGCAGTTCGAGATGACCCCAATCGACCGTGTTGATTGGCCTCTATCTGACTATGAGCAGTACAGCCCCATCGATGAGACAGAGTGCCGGAGGCTGTGCGTGATCGATTGCTTCTGCGCCACAGCCGTCTTTGACACAAACTCAAAGACCTGCTGGAAGAAAAAGCTTCCTTTATCAAATGGGAATATGGCAGACAGTGTCCAGAGGACGGTTCTTATCAAGGTGCCTAGGAACAACAATTCAGAGTCCCAGCTCGGCATAGGCTCTAGCAAATGGATGAAGGACAAGAAGTATTGGATTCTGGGGAGTTCCTTGTTTTTTGGGAGTTCTGTATTGGTCAATATTCTCCTTATCTCCATTCTGCTATTCGGCACTTACTGCGGTATTTCCATCAACTCCAAGCAGAAAATACAGCCATCACAGTCATCAGGTAGTTCCATATTGCCCCCGAAAATTTTCACTTACAATGAGCTGGAGAAGGCAACCAGTGGTTTCCGTGAGGTGCTAGGAAGCGGTGCCTCCGGTACTGTGTACAAAGGACAGATGCAAGATGAGCATGCGACCAGCATTGCAGTGAAGAAACTTGAAAAGCTCCAGCAAGAGACCGAGAAGGAGTTCATGGTGGAAGTGCAAACCATCGGGCAGACATTTCACAAGAACTTGGTCAGGCTGCTTGGCTTCTGCAATGAGGGAACTGACAGACTGCTGGTGTACGAATTCATGCCAAATGGCTCACTGGACGAATTTCTATTCAGTGATGCCCAGCCACATTGGAGCCTCCGTGTCCAAGTCGCACTCGGAGTAGCAAGAGGACTGCTCTACTTGCATGAGGAGTGTAGCAAACAGATTATCCACTGCGACATAAAACCACAGAATATCCTTCTCGACAACAACTTTATGGCAAAGATTGCAGACTTTGGCCTGGCCAAGCTTCTTCGGGCCAATCAGACACAGACAAACACCGAATCTGGGTACTCGAGGATACGTTGCCCCAGAGTGGTTCAAGAACATAGGGATCACTTCCAAAGTCGATGTTTACAGCTTCGGGGTGATTCTGCTGGAGCTTGTTTGCTGCAGGAGGAATGTGAAGCTAGAGAACGCTGACGAAGAACAGACAATACTAACTTACTGGGCAAATGATTGTTACAGGTGTGGGAGGATTGATTTGCTCGTGGAGGGCGACGACGAAGCAATCTTCAATATAAAAAAGGTGGAGCGCTTCGTGGCTGTAGCACTGTGGTGCCTCCAGGAGGATCCGACGATGCGGCCGACCATGCTTAAAGTGACACAAATGCTTGACGGGGCAGTCCAAATCCCCACACCCCCGGATCCCTCTTCCTTCATCAGTTCACTTCAGTAGTGTCCTCCCTGTTCAACAAATGGATTGTAGTATGTATAAAGATTATGCCACGCACTGATGATATAATATATATATATATATATATATATAAAAACTCTATTAGACCTCCTGGGTGTAGAATAAATTATTCTGCATCCGGGTCGATTGACCGAGCCAGGCCGCACCCGACCTTCTCCATGTGGCTGGCAGACGCCGCGTTGTATTTTTTTTACTCTGGCGGTTTTTTCCCAGTTCAGTCGTGGTGTCTGGAGCTGACCGCGTGATCTCGTATTTTTTCCTCTTTTCATTCAAGCTCTCACGACGGCGAGCAGTTGGGGATTGAACACGGAGAGTCGCGACCGGCTGGCGGCGAACGACGGGTGTGGTCTGCGCGCTATGGGTGTTCTCGGATCCGTCGTGGTTGGCGGTGGAATCGGCGGCAGTAATGTCGGCTGGCGGATCGGTGACAAGGGCGGCGTGGTTCAGGCGTGTGGCGTGGCAGGTGGCATCGGCACCTTGTATGGCAGCCGACGGGTGGTGGTTGAAGGCCATCGGCATCAATCGCATCCTTCTCTGTCTCAAGGTCCCTACATCGACCGCCTACTGCTCCGTCGCTAGCGCCCGCCGCCACCCCGACCTTGCTCTCCGGCAGGCGGAAGCAGCCATGGTCCCCGAACTCCACCAACTGTTGTAATCAACCCACGCCTGTTTCCTGAGCGCCACCAATTGCCCCAACCTCCAGATCCGTCCATGTGCAACGACTTTCAGATGATCACAAGGATAGGTATGTTCCTGAACTTGTGTGTGATTATGGTGATTGTAGATATGGATCGGGATGATCACCAATGGCATCAAATTCTTCCTTGCTCGCACCAAGGATTTGAAGCAATTCTTCTGTACCAGCCTTTTTCCATCTTCTCTCGTTCAGGCTTTGAGTTCATAATCCATTCCAACCTATGTGAATCTCTTTGCTCCCCTTTATCCATCCTCTCCGATTTGGTGGTCAATTAATTATGGACCTTTCTATTTATGCATGGCTCAGTGCGCTAGAATATTACATTTCTCCTACTGCAGAACTTATTAGGGCCTGAGAGCCACATTAGGAATTAATAAGAATGAAACAAATACGCGTTGGTTTTTATGCTTATTTCGATGAATTAATCTTCCTGACCCCTTGAACTCATTTTCTTTGGAAAACTGATATCTGAGAAAATATTACATTACCAAACTGTAGTAGATTTTTAGAAGAACTTTCACTGTCGTCCCCATTTTTTTTCTAACTATGATGTAAAATCCATCTGCTAAACTGACCATTTATTTTACAATAATGCTTCTACATGATTTTTTTTATATGAGGCTTTCTTTTCATTAGGTTACATAGGGTTAAAAAGGCCCATACACAAGAGAGTCAGGATTCTCTTTACACTCCTGATGGGGTTAAAATATTGCAATACCGATTTGGGTGCATTGGATCTGATCCGTAATTTTAAAAAATCCTTGTTTATGCCTAATGAGTAGTAATTTTTCAGGAATCTAACAAGAAACAGAAGGAAGGAAGAAGATGTATGCGAGGGACTTGGAGAAAAAGATCAAGTATCTAGAGGCAATATTACGTGGATGAGCAAATGCCAGTGTTTTCATGCTGCAGCTAGCCTGGTGTCGCCTGAGGTGAGCTCAAGCCGGAATCCTCGAGTTTTTATTAGTCCAGGTTGTGTGGTAGTATTTAATTCGGGGTTTCATGGTGTAGCATTGATCTGCAACGCGATCCTAGTGTACCACAGTTGTTAGTTTCAGAAATACAAGTCCTGCTTTTGTGAGTATAATTGCTTCATAGATGTCCCTATGGACAATGATGTAACTAAGAAGCTGAAGTCTCATGCTGGCTACAAAACCATTGCAACAATGAATAAGATTCACGAGTCCTGATTTAGTCTTGTATATTATCATGATCCCATTGGAAGGGTCAGTCATATTTATTTTAGTTTCTTATCACTGCAGTTCATTTACCTCTCCATGACTCAGCTGTAATAATGTCTTGAGCATAACTCTACTTTACTTTATGAGCAAGTACTTTTAAAAGGTTACGGAAAATTGCTACCTACATACAGCAAGAGAAAATGGTACTCAATATTCACCTATGATGCCACTAATGTGATATCAGTTGTAGTTATTATTTGGAAATTGGTATATCCTAATATGTAGAAATAAAGATGTATATATTTCAAGTATGCCATCTCTAATTGTTTTTTTTGCAGTTTCTCTCTTTTCCTTGGTAATATGTTTTAAGTTCGGCACGTGCAGTAGTTGATCCTTTCACCATTGGTTTGCTAGCTGGTGATACCCATTGTAACTTTATTATGGTTGATTTACATTTGGCAATAAGAAGTTATGTCATGCTATTAACAGGCTCACGGAGTTTTGACACTTGGAGAATGCTTTGAAGGCTAATAGGAGAAATGAAGTCTTCTTAGCTATACTGGGATTTGACATAGAAATAGTTCCTGCAATGTAACCGGTGCCTAGATACATAATCTTATTATATTAGATAACCTAATTTTACAACAAAAGTTCTACTGGGATCGGAAGGAAAATAGATAACCTAGTTTTACATCACAAGTTCTACTAACTGGCAATTTCTGGCCTTGCAAATTGAGCTACTTGAAGTTGGGCATGCATAATCTCTTTCTGATCTTGATGCAATTAGTCTAGTAAGATTTTTTTTTAAAATAAGAGCTTTCTGGAAATTTTGCTGCTGGTTTGTGATTGCCATTGAGTTATGTTCAAATACATTTTGTCTATGAACTATAGGGTTAAATTGCATTGTTTGATATTTGCCCCCTGATCGTCCCCCTTGTCTCTGTCCCTGAATATCCTTACATAGCGCAATTACGACACATCAAACCAAGGCTTCCTTTGTTTTTCATGTCCACAAATATTTGTCTCGTCTGTGTTGTAGGTGGCCGGCACCGTGGGAGTGGCTGGTGCAGGAGGTGTTGCGGCATGGTGGTTGGCCTGGACCACGGCGAGCGGCCTCGACGCTAGTTTCCCGAACCTCCAGATCCTGTATGGAAGCAGCGGACCTTCAGGTGAGGCACCATGGTTTCATCGGAGCTTCAAGCAGCCGGTGGCCTTGTCTACGGGCGGCTTAGGGGGCTTCGAGGGGCAGGATCATTGCATAGGAAGGCAGCAATTCTCCTTTCTGCCGATGTGCTTCTCCTTTCATTGAAGGTTGTTCGGCTAACCTCAGCAAGCTTGCGGTGTCCTAGAAACATCTCTATCTCTGGCAAAATCTCCTTGGATATCCTTGCTGGCTCGAGATGCATGTCTCCAAGCTCTCTCGATGTATTCAGGTACTGTTGATATTGGGCTTCCCATAAAATACCTACCAATTGTTGCTAGTAACAGTTTTTCTAAAAAATCAGTGGATATCCTCATACCAGCAACAATTAAGGAAATCATATGTAAAGTGGTTATCTTTGCAAGCAAATATATTATTTCCTTAATTGTTGCTGGTATGATTTAACTGTCGCTTGTCGGTAGCTAGTTTTAAAATGTTACGAAAATGTTATGTACATACAACAAGAGAAATTGCGTGCTGACTTGGTCTTTGAAAACTGGTATATGTACAAATAAAAGTATGCTTCTGGCTATATCCTTCTGCTAATTAGCCATTTTTTAATTTCGCTCTTTACCTTAGTGGTATTTTTAGTTTAAGCTTAACACACTGATTTTCTAGCTGCTCCCCATACCTTTTGTTAGACATAAATTCTATGTTTTCAGCTATTTGTTTGTGTACCTCTTTTGATGTTCCTTGCAGATTTGTTTTGCTATTTCAGGCATCAAACAAGAGCTGCTAATCAGTGCAATGAGAAAGGCATAACTTCTGCTCAGAACTTGTGACAAATGGAAATAAATCAGCATGCCGTCATTGGTTAATAGCACGCACGATCATTGGTTTTGCTCCGTGGATTATCATACCATTTGGAAAATGTAATCTGTTACTAGAATAATTCCACTATTTATCTGTTCCGCCAATGAGGCAGGTTGTTCTCACCGACACCTATGTGTGTCCGTGTATCTTATTTATAATGCCCTTGAAGTCCATGTATTGGAGTTATGTCATGTTGTTATGCTAGGATTCCTATTTTACGCTCGTACCCTGGAATTCTCGGTGACATAAATCAAATCTTCGTGTACCCGTGTATGAAATATATTTTCTTCAGAATGAGACCTTTTATTGGTGTCGTGCAACAACTCATATCCAGATTGTTCCTTGAATTATTGTGTTGCAAGAATGATGCATTGAAGTCTGTATAATATACAATCTTACTTTCATGGTTGCATTGAAGTCTGTTAAAAATGATATTACGATACCGTTTTAATCTAGACGTAAGAAAGATCTGCGTTGTGTCTTGGTCAACATTGAAAATTATGACACCAAAGCGTTCTATCAATATATACACCTGGCATGCAGCTCTCTTGTGCTGGATCGCGCGAGTCGGAAGTTTGCGGTCCCCTATTTCTCTTATGTCGCATGCAGTTTTTTTACAACGTGTGGGATCGGGGCTCTGAGTGCGCTCGCTCGCACGGGACTAGCCCGCGTTCGCTGTTCGACCAGCCCGGGTGCAGAATAATATTCTACTCCCTGGGTGTCAAATAGCGCTTCCCTATATATATATATATATATATATATATATATATATATGTCTATTATAGTGAGAAGAAGAATGGCGATACTGTACTTCAGGCACTTGTGTCTAGCTGCAAGAAATAGCATCACTAAAGCGTCTGCATCATCTTTCCAGATAATGTCTCTGTAACATATGTCTGAATCAATTTTAGTCTAAAGTTCTGTACAATGTCACAAGGAACGAGGCAAAGGTTAATACATACAGCTATTCATTAGAATAAATTTTCTATCAGTACATGTTTGGTTAATTGGCATTGATTTACATCGGTTAAAAGTGGTGCTAATATGCAAGGATAAATGGAGAAAAACATTCTTACCAGCATATTTGACTATCGGAGGAAAACAGTGTATTCAAACAGGGAGGAACTTTGAACTGTCGAAGTTCAGAGTATATTCAGAGTAACTCGGCAACGTACACCAGCCAATTAACTGTACACCAGCCAATTCAGTACTTGCAATCATTCTATCATCCACATCGCCTTCGCCGGTTCCCCACCTCTAATTCCTTTCAGATGAACTGTACGCGGCAGCTCCCTTGCCTCTAACTACACCATATACTTGGAAGGGGCTAAATCCCTCCACCGCCCAAATCGACCGTCGCTCTACATCGCTGCTTCCCCACCAGTGGGTAGCTCCCTCGCCTCTAAATATACCATATACTTGCATTGTTTGGCTAATATGCAAGGATAAATCTAGAAAATATTCTGACCGCATATTTGACTACCTGAAGAAAACATTGTATTCAAAGAAGGAAGAACTTAACTGTCGAAGTTCAGCGTAACTTGGCAACGTAGATGCATTACTACGGTGAAACAACCAAAAAAAAATCCTTTCAGATTAACTGTACATCAACCATTTCAGTACTTGGAAGGGGCTAAATCCCTCCACCGCCCAAATCGACCGTCGCTCTACATCGCCGCTTCCCCACTAGTGGGTAGCTCCCTCGCCTCTAACTATATCGGCACAGCATTTGCCAAATGGTGATAAACAATCGCGTGGCACCAAAAGCCTAATCGAAATTCATCCGAAAAAAATTAAGCGAAAAAGGCCATGGAAATCCTACGGAAAGCTAAAGGACTGGGGGCGTACTGATGGGGAGAAGAAGCACCAGGGGAGTATAGTCCGGCGACGCGCCGCCACCTGCGCGCAGATCCACCAGAGGACGAGCGGCCGAGAAACCACGGCGCCTGGGGAAACATTTTCGTTCGCCATGGTTCTGTATCTTTTTTTTTTCTCTTCTACTACTATACATTTTCTTGTCCCTTGTTCGGCTCTTCCGATTCCTGCTTGCCGGCCCGGCCGGAGCGACGGTTCCGCGATGTTCCCTCAATGAGTGGGCCTGAAGCCCAAACTCGCAGGGCCAGCCTGCTAGGTGGAGAGGATCCAGCCTCCTAGCATAGGCAAAACTGAGTCTACTCAAGATAGTCTTTCGTCTCGTTTTATAAATAATAAAGCTACATGGCCAAATCTATATAAGGTAATGAGAAAAATCTTACAAAGCAGATCATAAATAAGCAACAAAGCATGAGAAAAAAAGGACTCGCCACCGGAGGCAGCAGCAAGACCAGAGGAAAAGGAACTCCACGCCTACACCCCCAAGAGGGTAACGACACAACGCGTCGCCATCGGCAAGATCGAAACAATCTAGGGTTTTCACCCGGAGCCTATGCACGAGAGGTACCCACAACGGCTCCCCCAAGAGGGTTACACTACCTGCAGGCATCACCTCCGTCGGCGTAAAACGCGGGGCTTTCACCCGGAAAACACTCTACACAGACGCCCACAACCGTTCCCCCACCACCTCCAAGTCCGATCTTCAGATCATGATCTTGGGGATGACGAAGCCAAAGCGCCATCACCACCAAGGTCTTCCGTTGTCCGCTCCTCGCCACCCAAGTGACCAAGGAGCAAGACTAGTACCACCGCCCCGTCGCTTGCCAAAGCCATCCGTGCGGTCCACCTCTCGAGGCCGCCGCCCTGACGTCCTCAAACTCAAGCACAAGCCCAGATCAAACACGCACGGGAGGACCGGAGGAATGGTCGAGGAGGGTTGGCAATCAGGCCATAGCCGACAGGCCGCGCAACAACCTAGTTGGGGGAACTGCACCATCCACCCCTAGGTGGTCGCTGTCCGGATGTGCAGTCGGGCCGACTAGCCTAGATCTAGTCCGGATAAGCCCGTAGCCCAGATCCAGTCCAGATCGGGCCTTGCACAACCTCGCCGCCACACTGCGGCATCCCGGGTGCTACCAATTGTCCTAGCATTGTGCGAGCCGACCCACCGCTCCACCATCGCAACCACCCAAGTCGTATGCCGCCACGAGTTCATGTTGTGTCCGGCGTCGCCGCTGACTTCGAGGAGGTCCTCCGCCGCGTCACGCTTCGGTGGCGAAGACGTCATTGCCGAGGCGCCACGCCGTCGCTCCGCCACCATCGGTCGAGCTCACGATCCACCGAGGTGCATCGCCGCCAGATCTCCCGCCGAGGTTGCGCCGAGAAAAGCCATCGCCGCCGACACCGCAGGGGCTTTGCCCTGCGGCAGTCGCCGGCGACGGCGAGGGAGGGGAGAGGGGTTGGGAATGCGGAAGGGGTCTAGGGTTCCTTGATCGCCCATGGCGACTCGACGGGCGTTTTTTTCAATTGCTCCCTCTAGTGACTTTGAAGCGCTCGCCAATGGGGAATGAGAGAGGACTGGTCGAAAGTAGTGCTCCCTCACTTTTCTAGGGTGTGTTTGGTTTTTTCTAAGATTGTCTAGCCATGGTCTATTTCGTTCGCTTGGGAAAATGTTTTCTATCTCTAGCGATGGTCTATTTCCTTTTTTTCCCTCTTTTCTTCATTCATTCTCGGGTGTCATTCGGAGTTGGAAAAAAAAAACTCGAACTAGGACTGGTCGAATAGTAGTCGAGACTTCTATACGGAATGAACGATGGTACACAACAGTTCGGCAAGAAATTCTTATCATAAAAGGGGGAGAACTTTCCACGTTCCTTGGTGGATTCAGAATCCACCGCCTTTATCCACTAGGCTACATTTGTCCTTTATCTAGCTATAAAGGATTTTTTCCCCTTTCATTCACTACTAGTTTAGTCTGCTAATTCTTTTTTTAAAAAAATTGTGAGCTTTATTGATATCAGATAATAGTGTTCATACAATCACGCTCGATTAACACCAACACACAGCAAGGTGCATAACCAAGCAACACACCACTCAACTCACGTTTACCTAATTGCGCTAACTCGTACGCAACTTTATTATCAATCCTGCTGACCTTATTGATACGGCTATCAAGCAGCTCAATCATTCGATCATGTACCTTCTTGTACAGACACCAATTAGCCGAACGATCTTCCATATGTGATCCTGGCACCTCTGCAACCCGGGCACATTTGTTTCAAAAACCGTCGGCTTGTCAATATGCAGAGCAGACAGACGAAGTCCTTCAAGCATTGCTAAGAATTTTTCGCATCCTTTTCACTGGTGCACAAAGACACATGTTTCCATGCCGAAAGAAGCACAACACCTGCCTGGTCTCTCGCCACGACACCCAACCCAGCCACCTTGGTCCTCTCATCCCATCCGGCATCTATATTAATCTTGGCGCAACCATTATTCGGCGGTTTCCAGTCCGAGTCTGAAACATCATCTAGTACAGAATCAACAATGGGGGTTTTACCTTTAGCATCCAAAGAGATCCTGGGTAGAGCCCGTAATGTGTCCACGTAATTCTGAAGAAAAGGTACAGAAGGCTCCTAGTCTGCTAATTCTAATCCGTATTCCGATGGAGACGCTCTTTTGCATGAGACAAAAAGAAATATATCAAATAAAAAGGCTTCAAGGTTGTTTCCGAACCATGGCCAGATCAATTGAGTTTCTCGCAGCCCATCGTACGAGTCTCATTTTGAACAATTCACCAAAGAATCCAATGTTCCATGCATCTCGAGCTCAAGTATGCAGACTCGAAAGAGCTGGTTCAACCTATATCCAAATTCTGCTAGATGTGTCGTGTATGGCTGACCGGGAAGTCATTTTGTTAGTCTTCCTCACGCCACCAATAAGAAATTAAAATACATAGACTAAAGTGTGGTGAACCGACATTTGATTTTCTCCAAAATCCCATGCATGCGCAATTAGCTAATCTAGTGAAGGTGAACAGTACCATGACATTGGTGTACATTTCTGAAAAATAGATTTATATAGAGTTGTATGCCTATTGCAGCTTCCTCGTTCGTTTGTCATACATTTCTCCCCAAAACTACATTCACTCTGTATGTGTGTGGCAGTCAAAATCATGTGATACATACGTATCGGTGAGTTGCCTTATTGATCCAGCATTTTCATGTGACAGGTTCCGGTGGTTAGACTTTTTTTAAGAAGGTTGTTAGACTATGTAGTCTTTCTCTGAACATGGCCACCATCACAACTTGCCACGCAACGTTTCTGAAGCATTAATAGTTGGCAGCAAGCTTCTTTTTATTTCTATCTATCTTCTGTATCTCTCCTGCTTTCATATATACCTCTTACAATTTCTTCAAATTATTGCTAACACTTTGGAAGATGTGCATGTAATGTTATTTAGATCTACCTATATGTGAATCTAATTTGTTGATTTAGATAGCTATCAAGAAAATAAGGTCATGCAGTTAAATTTTCTACAAATATATGATTTGGTAAATTCACATTAAATAAACTTTCAAAGTGGCCTTAATAGAAAAAGGTTCGAGACGGTAATATTTTTACTACTTTTAGAACTACACCACCATTTCCAAAATGACTAATGAGTGTAAAGTACATATTAATACGTGGCCACTCACTTTGAAGCCCTATCGCAGTAAAACAAACATAAACCATCATTCAGAATAATTGTACATAGTTATAAATAAAAACACAATAGAAGCATGGAAACTGTCCATGTAGCTCCTCGAATGAGCTGCTGTCTACAGGCACTCCTAAAGCACACCTACCTAGGTTTGGCCTCTTTGGAGGGCATGATGGCATCAAAACAAGCTCAGATTGCTTAGCTTAGCGAGGGTGATGCAGTTACAACCTTCTTCCACCAACATACCTCCTACAAGAGGTAGAAGAACACGATTCGTAGTATTTTGGTTGATGGCGCGGTCATTTCAGATGTAGCCATGGCCGAGGTCTCTTTCAACAGCTTCTAGGACCTCTTGGGCACCTCGATAGATCGGGGGTTCTCGTTTGACTTGGATTTCTTGGGTTTGCACTGATTTAATGGAGCTCGAGGCACTGTTCACCTAAAAAGATGCTTCAGAGAAACGCGGCGATTCTACATAGTTGTGGGTGTTCCTGTCTTATCCAACGGACAACATTGTTCTGAGATTCGTACAAACATATTTACATCCGCAACCTGGGCATTGTACACCTCTTGCCCCTATCGCTAAAACTTGCATAGGACTAATTCGAGGGTGTTTCATTCCTCCATCACCTGACCGGCTTAAATATTGTCAAAATCATGTACTGGTACCAAATGTTAATACATTCAATTCAATTCACAAATAAACATGTGAACAAATGATTTCCTTGTTTCTTAGATGTCTTTTTCATGACAATCACACAAAGGCCAGTCAACAATATTAACATGACATTGGTTTACAAAGTGAAGCTAGAATTCCAAAGAATGGGAACTTAGGCATGTTCTATGGATTTTTCATTTTTTATTTGGCAATGGGATTACAATAATAATCTAAAATATTTGTACTAGTGATGGATGACGGATGGAAGAAGGTGTTTTGAACTATTAATTCAACTCCATGTGGCCTCTATCTAAACCAGTATACTTCCAGATTTCTGGTAGAGTTGACATCATCGCTTTTCCCCCAATGCTTTTCTCATTCAAATTTTTCTTTCGACAAGCCTATCTATTTTTACATCATACTCAAGGTACAATGACTCTTGATTTATGCAGCCTATCAGACACACGTCAGACTACATACATTTAACGCGAGAATCAACTAAATAGTCCCGTTGTGGGCATGGTATGATGATTTCCCAGAAAGCAGTGTTCAATTGAGTGTTTATCTATGCATCAGAGAAACAGTAAAACTGCTTCCACTAGACGATGAGCTTGGATTTGTTTTCCCCCAAAATCTCAGGCCAAGAGTAGGGATCGTAGCAGAACAGTGAAAATCATATCCTTTGCTAAGTTAGATTATATAAAGAGGCGTTGCATGCCACATTCAATCATATCCACGTTTTGTGGTCATGCATTTCACATTGACTGAACTTCACATGGTGCATTTGTTAATTGCAATCAGTTGCTCTAGTTTCACGCTAGTTGTGATGGGCTTTTCTAAACCAGCAGAACAACTTTACTCATTTCAATTGATAAAAAAGAGTCACTCGGTTTACTTTTTCACCATGCGGCTAGCTTTTGCCCTTCTAGATTTTTTTTAGAGAATTTCGGTTCTTATTGAAAAATATTTAGATTTGAAAATATTCAGATTTTTAAAATGTTACATATTTGAAAGACGTTTAGAAATGGAAAATGTTGATATTTCAAAAATACACAGATTTTTTAATTCATCAGATTTAAAAAAATAGAATTGAAAATATGAGTTCAGAATTTAGAAAGTTGAGAGTTAAAAAATATTCATATTTTAAAAAAATTCAGATATTTTTAAAGATCATATTTTGAAAAACTTAAAAAGAAATAGAATGAAAACAATAGGAAAAAGGAAAAAATGGATTCTTTCCACCCTGTGGTTGCAAGCCAAACTCCCTACTTTATCCCGAATAATAATTTCCTTATATGCTGTTGGATGAAAGTCCACCTCATCCACTCATCCATAGGCTATATGTAGCTGAATCTTGCATCTTGAAGATATTCACGTACGTGTTAATCTTTGCTTATTCTTGGTCATTGTTGCTGACCAATCATTTTGGTTGTCCGATAGATGCACACTTAATTGCATGTTTGATCTTGCAAGGAATCATGTTTAAGGAAAAGCAATATCACCCGCGCTAATAATTGTTGTGCGCAAGTACAAGAATCACATCTCTTGTCCACGTAATTGTCTTACCCGCTTAACAGTGTTGGATACGGCCCAAGGTTTTCAGATGTTTTGGACACACTGAACATTCTAAAGTTTTTCTTGGTTAATTTAATCAAGTAGTACTCACTTTCTTGGATCCATATTGTAGGACTGAATCCAAAATTTATATGTTATATTTTGCCAAGAGATTAATAATAAAATACTGTGCATATAGGTAATAAATAATTAAGATTTAATAAGTTCCTTCTTCTAGTTTCTGAAATATATATGTTTTTAGCTCATGCATGGCAATTATTACCAATAATTGAGTACAAATCCAATCAAACATGACTAGTCATTTCAATTAATAGCCTCGATCTCCCATTACACTAGCTAGCTATCTCAAAGAAGCGGCGGCACACTTTGCTCGTTCCGGAAGTAGTCTGCGGGATCGACCTTGCGCTTGATCATGGCGAGCCTCCTAAAATTGGCCCCGAAGTACCTCTCGCCCCACACCTTGCCGCTGTCGTAGGTGCTGATGCCGCCGACAACCTTGTTCACGCCGAAGTCGAGGTCCCGGTAGTTTGAGTAGGCGGCTCTGGGGTTCTTGGTCACGAACGGCGCCATGTAGTGGTACATGCCATTCATCCAATTCGGCATGATGCTACTGTTTGTCCCAGCGGCTGTGGTGCCGTTCCAGAACTGGACGTACTGGATGTTGTAGAGCACGCCGCTCCGGTGAGGGAAGGGCGTGTCGGCGTCGGCGATCTTGGCCATTCTTCCGCCGTGCGGCTCTAGGATGATCTCCCCGTGGGCGGCGCCGCCGAGGGGCCAGGTGAAGATGTTGTGCCAGGTGTTGTTGGTGAGGGCCTTCCTGACGTAGTCGGACTTGTTCTTGACGAAGGGGCCTATGGTCATGGTGCGGTTGAGCAGGAGCACTTCCAGCGGGATCTTGTTGCTGGCGTCGCCGAAGTATAGGTACGCCGTGTACTGCAGCCAGCTCATCTCTCGGCAGTCGCCGTACTTCACGCCGAGCTCCGGGAACCGGTCGCGCAACGTCGACACCACCCCGCTGCAGTTTCCGAGGTACAGGGACTGGAAGTTGGCCTGGCGCTGCTGCACGACCACCCGGACGGTGAGGTCGTCGGGGAGCGCCGGGGCGACGGTCTGCCACTTGGTCACGGCGTCGACCGCGCCCTGCTCCATGGTCTTGGTCACGTTGAAGAACGTGACCCGGGGTGGGACCGGCACCAGCCTCACCTTCCACGACACCACGATGCCGAAGCTCCCGCCCCCGCCGCCGCGGATGGCCCAGAAGAGGTCGTCCCCCATGGCCTTCTTGCCCTGTAGGAGGTTTCCGTCGGCGTCGACGATGGTAGCGTCGAGGATGTTGTCGGCGGAGAGGCCGTACTTGCGCATCAGCAGGCCCTGGCCACCGCCGGTGAATAGGCCCCCCACGCCGACGGTCGGGCAGACGCCCGCCGGGAAGGCCAGCCCGGGCGCTGCCTTGCCGATGGCGTAGTAGAGCTCCCCGAGCGTCGTGCCGGAGCCGACCCACGCGGTGGCCTCGCGCGGATCAACGCGCACGGTGTGCAGCTTGGCGAGGTCGACCACGGCGAACACCTCGGGGCGCTGGGACAGGTACGAGAGGCCCTCGTTGTCGTGCCCGCCGCTGCGTACGCGTAGGCGCACGCCGTGGCGGCGTCCGCAGCGCACGGCGGCCTGTATGTGCGACGCCTTGGTGGGCGTCAGGATGCAGAGCGGCGGCCTCGCCGTCGCAGGCGCCACGAACTTGGCGTTCCTGATGGACGACACCAGGAGCGACCTGAACGATGGCGACCCCGGCGTAAGCAGGAGCTCGCTGGGGACGTTGGTCGAGAGGCACCGGAGGAAGTCGGCCGAGGAGGACGACGCCAGGGACGGTGATGGAAGGTTGAAACAAGCTAGGAAGCAAGCCGTGAGCACCAGAGTTATGGGAGTCGCTAACACCATTTCTTCCCCCTCAATCGATCCTAGGCTGATAGTCTTACACGGTGCTTGTTGTTTTCTTCCACCAGATCAACCTCGTTATATAGCCCATGCATGCGGGATTAGATCAGGATGACCATTAATTCATGGGTTTATCTAAAAAAATCAATTTATGGGTGATCATCCTTATATTGAAGGGCCGGCTAATTACATGCATATGGAAGCCTTTTTTATATTATATTAATATAAGGCCTCTAATTTATTTACCTCCTTAATTAGTTGCAAATAGGAACAACATTTAACAATTGCCATATTTTGATTATAAAAGATAAACGTCTTGAGATAAGTCTAACTATAGTAGTATGTTATTGGTAATAATTTGCTTAACAATAAATAGCCATGGGAATATTTTAATGAGCAATAATCCTAGAGCCACGGAATGCTGGTCTACGGGAGACCCTACAGATATATGTGTGGTGAATTGGTTGGCTAAATTTTTAGGAAATTCTTATTCCTTCCTTCCGTAGAGAGGTGTTCCTTCGGTAACGATTTTTTGTGCTTGGTGGGCCCACATGGTTGAGAGAATAAAGTTTGGTCGGTTCAGAATTGAGCTACTCTTTCTGGATAACATCAAGAAATACGGAACATGGTGGACGAGGTTGTACATATCATAGGAGGAAGTTGCACGTTGACCGTGTGCAAGACGATCAGGGCGTCCACCCGCAGCCGCGCGCTCTAGTGGTTCACGGCGCTCTTCTTCTCCGTGTATGGGTTGTTCACGCTACTCCTCTACTCTTCGCCACCCCTCGCCTCATGGACGACCACACCCGACAACACCTCGAGGGCAGGTTTGTGGCCGCTCCATGGTGACCTATATGTGGGAGGCCGCGAGTAGACCTCGAAACGCACCCATCGAGAAACCCTGGAGGCAACGCCTCGGAGATCTCTCTAGCTCGACCTTGGGCGCGTCAACTCCTTCCATGCTGCCGAGATCCTGCCTCCGTCTGGGCCCACATTATCTATGACATCAAGGGGACCCTAGCGTCTCCACTCGACACGTCGGGCGAGGATGAGGGGAATATGTACCAGTAGGCATGTCATCGGGGCGAGCAGGAACAATGTAGGTGGTCGCACGCCGATGACGGATCATGCACGGTGATGGCGTCCGCACGCCCATGGCGGAGAAGATATTGAAACATAGTAGGCACGACGACGAAGCAAGCACGACAATGGTGGTGCCGGGGGGTTGCTTCTTATGCCTTCCCCTCATGGAATCATGTGTGTATGGTCGTTAGCATGATAGAGTAGCCGAGAATGTCCTTCATGTGAGTGAGAAAGCCGATAATCAAAACATAGCGAAGAGTCCACAATTGTGGTAATCTAACTTGCATAAACATGGTAATAACCTAGTAATTGTTTGCTAAGGTATATGATTAGTGCTAACAATCTGGTAATTAGCTGTCACAACTTGGTAATTGTGTATTAAAAATTTGGTAATTGGAAGTCCTTATATGATAGTGCATAAATATGGTAATAATCTAATGACAATTCGATGGTAGTAGGTAAAGAACCTGATAACTGTGCGGTAAAAATCCGGTAGTTGCAGTTCTTGCATGACAATGCATATGGTGGTAATTGCATGTTAAGAACATGGTTGCTTAAAATTCAAATTTCAACATTTTAATCCATAGTCATGAATTACAATAAGTACACAAAGTAAAAATTACAAGTATACGGAGAATCGAAATACAAGTATACACAAAATTCAAATTTAGGCTCTTTAATTTGTTGCATATAATATCTTATCTTTAGTGTTTCGTGAGTCCAAATGTTTAAACATATTTGTACCACTTATTTAAAGAATAACTAGACATGCGGCAATGTGTTCCTACATGATCTAGTGTATACTATGTCAAGTACAAGTATACTAAAAATTGAAATACAATATACAATGTATACTAAAAGCCATAGTAAGAAGTGCAAGTATAGTAAAAGACCAAGTACATGTAAATATATATTAAACCCGAAGTACTACGAAATACTAGTATAATAAGGCCGAAGTATAAATTATACTAAAATTGAAGATCTTGACTTGAGGAACAAATAGTTCGTAATCCGGACTAGCGGTTCTATTTTTTTATGAATTTTCTATTCTCTAAAAAAAGGCTAGTAGTACTTGCACCCTGTCGTGTCTCTCTTATCTTTTATTAGTAAAGAGAATCATATATTAATACCAAGGTGGTTTCAAATAACATTTAGCCTCTGCAACAGTAAAAAGACTAAAAAAAGTCTAGACATCAAGGACGCACATAGATGGAAGAGAAAAAAAACAAAGACCCTGCTAATCCAAGACATGCAACAACAACAACACCAATCACTACAAAAATATCACCCCATATTTGGCAACTCAAGTAAAAGGCATCTGCAAAAAAATATAGACGGTAATTGGACATTCTCGACACCATTTTTACACGACGGAGATGTATATGTCGTGGAAAATAAGTACCGGTATAAAAATGTACCGTCAAAGGTGGTAATCAATAGCGGCGGATTTTATTGTCCTCATAGTTAAAAGGAGCAGCAAATTACTACGTCATGGATTCCCATGAGGGGTAGTTGTGACGTACTTTATAGTAATTGTTCAACTTACTGTCGCTCATTCATGAACCCAACAGTCTCTATGACTTAATTATCTCGTTTTTTCTACATGAAGGCTCTGGTAAAAAAAAACCATGCTCGTGCCCACTCTTCTACCTGGCCACCGCGCCCGCTCCGCCTGGGCAACGCCGTCGGATTTCATTGCCCGTCACGTTGATGCATGTAAAATGCATACATAAACTTTGTGTTTTATAGTCACATATTCTAACATATTTGCATCATAATTGTAGTTATTACCAATGTTCTTAATGATTTTGAGGATTTTCTAAAAAATCCCCCTCTTTTGGTTCTAACTCCACATAACAGGAAAACCTTATTTTGCGTATTTTTAACTTTCAGGGACCTTTGTGAACTCAAAACGGGCTGGGATTTTTTATGGAGAAGTTTTTCGTAAAGAGGGAGACCTGGATCACTTGGATCACCAAAGTGGAGCCCTCAGGCCCAAGATAGCCCAGGTGCGCGGTCCCACTACCAGGTCGTGCCACCTGGTCCATCTAGAGTGTCACAATTTCGATCGACCTGAATCTTTCGCGAACCGACTAGTTTTTCCCTAAAACATTCTATAAAAAGGTTCCTTGACGCTATCTTAGGATGGAGAAAGGAGGAGATCAAAAACCCACACAAAAAAGCCAGAAGTCCGTTGCTGGAGGAGATCAGAGGAGGGAAACGCAGCTGGAATCGCCTCCGGTTGGATCCACCCCCTCCGGCATGATTATCATCAACATCTACAACAACATTCTCTCCATATCCTTTTTTAATCTCTTGGAAAACATGATGTATGATGCAATCTATTGTTTTCCCATGATTCATTGTGTCTATGTATAAATTTGAGTAGTGATGTGTTTATGGCAATTGCAAAATAGTTTGTTGATGGTTGAATACAAGTTTGTAATCTTCTATGATGGTCTTATGTATTGATGTATGAGTGCACACATATGTTTGGGGATGCATAAGGTTGCCACTGTTACATGTAGCTAGGAGGAGAGATGGTGAGTGACAGAAACATGATCTCAAGTCTTATATGCATGCTATATTAATTCATGGTTAATATGACAGGAGGGTAAATTAAGGGACCTTGAAACTTACAGCGGTGGTTGGACTTTATGTTTTACTAACTCCTTTGCTTGCGCATGAAAGTGGCCTTAGGATCACTCATTAGGAATGTAATTGCACATGTAAATGGCTGCATCTATTTATGCCTCCTCTCTAGAAGAAACTACAGAATTTATTTATTTACTTATGCAAGGTAGATGTGGTGGTTAGGTGTGTTCAATGGTAGACACGTGGACTTAATTAATTCCTTAGGCTAGGCCAAGGGGTTTTAATCATCTAGTGCTTTATGCTTTATTGTATTTAGTACTTATGCATGTAGCTTGTTTAAATTATGAGCTTCACTAATTGTGATAGCCAAACAAATGAGATAATAATTTTCCTAAAACACTTGCTCCATTGAGTTACTTGCTTTTTACTTTACTTGCACTAGTTCTATTACTTCTTGTATTTACTTTCCAGCACTTCATAGTTTTCTAGTTAGGAGCACATTTCACATTGTAGTATATTGCATTGCATGTAAGGCCATATAAGTGGGTTATAGGGATTTAGAGGATAGATATTTTACCTTAAGCTCCTTGTGGGTTCAACTCTTAAATACTTATCGAATTGTATGACAATGATTCCTTGCACTTGGGGGTTATCAAGATACTTTTCTCGCAGTGTTGCCAGGAAGCGTAACGCTAGGATTCTATTCTTGTTTGTATTGCATTTACTTTACTTTCAACAACTAACTTATACAATATAAAATCCATAAAAAATGTAAATATAAAAAATTTTAAAAATGGTTGATAATTATATTCATTTCTTAGACATATTAATAGCTTGAATATTCTTCTTGGTACCAATACTTTAAATGCAATAAATCATGTTGAGAGTTCCAAGGAAGAACAAAATAAGTAGGACAATGAAGAAAAAATGGAGGAAGAATGGAGTAGCTACCTGTCTTCTATTCACAACTATGGTAATGCACAAATTCCCATGACAACCCCTTCTTATACTATTGCAAGTGATGGTGATCTCTATTATGATGAGCCCATACTTGTTTTCTATAGATAATCATATGATAGTTGGGTAGAAAGGATGTTTGTAAAGGATAAAAATGATTCTATTAGTACTAGTCCTCACATAAAAAAGATGATACGTATTGCTTTGATTTATTAAATGATAGTCCTTTGGATGATGATTCTTTTGTTCATGATAGTACTCTATGTGGAACAATTGTGTCTAACATATGGGAGTATGAGAGTGATATAAAAGAAATAAATTATTCCATAAGCTCATTAGATGATTGGTATACATGTGGTGATTCTATTAAAAACTATGTGGTTGAGTTTGACGGTTGTCTATGCACAGCCTGTTGGAAACCCCAAGAGCAAGGTGTGAAGCAGCAAGCAGCAAGGTTTCCCTCAGTTAAAACCGAGGTTATCGAACCAGAAGGAGGAAGGAAACATCATACAGGTGTTGCAAGCAACGCGGAGACCTGCACAACACAAACTCAAGACTTTGCCCCAACGAACAGTGAGATTGTCAAGCGCACTGGTTTACTGTAACAAATGATTAAAAGTATGGTGTGGAAGGTAATGGTTTGCATCAAGTAAACAAGTAATAGTGGAAGATGTATCAATGGTAAAGAATGGACCGGGGTCCATAGTTCACTAGAGGTGCTCTTCTTAGATAAACAACATGGCATGAAGGGTAAACAAATTACAGCGAGGCAATTGACAGGAACTGAGCAAGGCATAACAATGAAATTACTAGTCAGAAAGATCCTATGAGATTCGATTGGGCAATACAAGATACATAGACCGCCATCCAACTGCATATATGACTAGAAGTCCACCTTCAGGTTATCATCTGAACCCCCTCCAGTATTAAGTTGCAAGCAACAAACAACTGCTTTAAGAAAAGTGTGTAAGTTAAACAGTCCATATGTTCCATGAATAAGAGACTGTTGTTTTCTCCCTAGTAGCAACATCACATCTGCAACCGAAGAGATTTCTGTCACTTCCCTTGGAAACTAGAGGCATGAACCCACTATCGAGCATAAATACCCCCTCTTGGAGTCACTAGCAACTACTTGGCCAAGATAGCTACTAACAACGGAGAGCATGCAAGATCACAAACAACACAAACATGATAGAATCATAAAGACAAAACAATTAATCAAACCAACATAATAATCTCAATATCCATCGAACCCCGCAAACACAACATGCATGATTACAAATAGATTAGATCTTGATCATGAATGGAGCTAACAAGATCTATACATGAAATCACAAAGGAGGAGATACAATCATCTAGCTACTACATGGACCCATAGTCCAAGGTGGAACTACTCACGCATCATACCGGAGAGAAGGCCTCCGGGATGATCTCCCCTCCGGCAGGGTGCCAGGAAGAACTTTAGATCCCCCCGATCTAGGGACGATGGTGGCGGCTACAGACGGTTTCGTGGAGATTTGATCGGGTGCTTAGGGTTTATGCATCGGGGGCTTCTTATAGGCGAAGGGGGAGACCGATGAGGCGGCCAGGATTGGCAAACCCTAGCCAGGCGCGAGGCTAGGCCCACCCACGCCTGGGGTGGGTCTGGCCCCCCTGGCTGGCCCCTCCGGCTCCCCTTTGGATTTCTTGTTCCGCACGGAAAGTAATTGACTTTGACGTTTGTCCCGTCCAATTCCGAGAATGTTTCTTTACTAACTTTTCTGAAACCAAAAACAACAGAAAACAGGCATCTGGCACTGTTGCAACTTTTTAATAGGTTAGTAACAGAAAACATGTAAAAAGCACCTCAAAATGTAGACAAGTAAAGCAAAGTAGATACTAAACAAGCATGTAGCATCAAAAATTATAGATACGTTTCCAACGTATCAACATCCCCAAACTTAATTCCTGCTCGTCCTCGAGTAGGTAAGTGATAAAAAGAATAATTTTTTAGGTGACATGCACCCTCACAATAATGATCCAACCATTTGCAAGCATTGAAAGCTTGGATCAAAGAACTCTAAACATGTGCATGAAAGATGGAGTTGAAACAATAGGACATAGTAACTATGCATGCAACATGGCAAGCTACAAACAAAGATCATGAATAACATGCATTGAAAAACGTTTGTGTTTCACATGCAGAAAACATAGCATGGTGGCAATCATCTTGTCCCCCATAGAGTAGAAATATAGATGCATAGGACACCTGCAAAGTTCACAAGGGTGACTAGAAACAAATAGCACAAGAACAAGTAATAACACAATATGCATCAATTAATAAGCTTTGGAACATTGCACACAGAATGACAACTATGCTCTCTTAATGGTGCCTAAAGGTAGAAGGTGGAGACTCAATAATGGTGGAAGAAAGGCCTTTTTTATAAAGGAAGCAGGGATTACAAGTTTCAAAAAGAGCTTCCAAAAATTATGGTACTTGTTAGCTTTCAGCCCTCATTCTATCATAAGCATCTTGAAATGGTTAAGGTTAAAGTGGCAAAGCTGGAGTATATGCTTGACGATGTATAAGTTGGCAATATCAAGTCCCTTGAATACGAGGGCCACACCTCATGCATACTCAACTTTGGGTCCAGGTAAGTTCTTGTCACAGTAAGTATTTGCATATCATTTAGAACCGCCAATGGGGTACCCCTTGCACATGGTACATGAGATTTCCATAACCAAAATGACAAGGCAAGCAGACAATGAGCATCTCAGCAATCTTTTTATTTACCATATGCATAGCTTTTTATTGAGAATCCTTCATAGATAGCTCATTATGGTGATGATGGAAGTTTCCACCATGATTAGGCATGGCTTAGGCTAGCGTCCCAGGCGTTTCTCTAACACAAAATACAAACTCCATGGACTTACAAGTTCCCTCTTTATTTCACACCGGTGACATCCATAGACAAAAGAGCATGATATCAACTGAGTACAACAAGGTACAAGTGCAATGTTAAAAACGTTCCTCGTGACAGCACGGTTCTGCTAATCCAACTTATAAGTG
Organism: Avena longiglumis; assembly: GCA_030063025.1. NCBI lineage: Eukaryota > Viridiplantae > Streptophyta > Magnoliopsida > Poales > Poaceae > Avena > Avena longiglumis. Next base: position 53,746,744 of record CP125974.1, on the reverse strand, counting down.
CAATCATATACAACAAAGTTGTCACAATGGTTCAAGTTTATTAGGGGCAAAGAATATAAAGTGTGCCATCAAGTTCGTGAGGGATTTAATCACTAAGTTTTCATATTATAAAATATTTTTTAATTGGAAGATAGCTGAAAACAAGAATATACTTGGAATGGTGTAACACACCATGCATGGGAGTTTATAGTGGACACTTTGGAAAAACTTGGTTTATTGGGAGTTGGAGGCATGAGTAGAAATTTCTCACACAAGTGGAGGCTAGCAAAAGACTAAGAGGGCAATAATGGCCATAATCATGTAGTGCAACAAAGCATACTAATCAAAGAAAAGAGTGGTACTACAAGTCAAGGAATAAATGATCATAGAGGCTAATGGTGACTTGTCATAGTCATAACATGATGTGAGCATGTGCCAAGTCAACCCAAGCAAAACATCAAAGGAGAATACCACAATACTATGTTTTTGCATGCTAAAACAACACATAATTTCTTCAAGGCACACTAAGCAATCCCAATTGTTTGGAACAAGACATCCTACAACAATAATCACTAAGCATAATGCTAAAACAACACCTAGCATGTCATGCTAAAGTCTAAGTCACAGTCAATGCAAGCTCCTCTTGCACTTCAAGCAAGAATTTACTACTCCTTTCCAACACCAAGCAACTTATTTGCAAAACAACACGGCGAGAACGGGGGTCCAAACTACTCAAGAAAACTAAATAAACTAAGCAAAGAAAACGAAAACTAAGACGCTCCAAGAACAACACAACTGTGCATGAAACAATAAAAACGAAGTGTCTAGACAGACCTGAGCTTTTTATTGATGAAGAAGGGGATGCCTTGGGCATCCCCAAGCTTTGACGCTTGTACCTCTTGGATATTTCTTGGGGTGACACCATGGTGGCATCCCCAAGCTTGAGCTTTTGTCCATTCTTCATCTCATTGTATCATTCTCTCTCTACACCTAAATGTTTTCCATCATACAAAACTTCACAAAATCTTCATTAGCAACATTAGCTTATTCAAAAGATATTAGGCCTCTGGAAAAGCTTTGGAACAGCAAGGCTTTTCACTAAAAACACAAGCTACTGTAGTAACTCCTTCAAAAACCTCAATTCACCTAAAAAGAACTCAAAAATGAATCAATAAGAAGCAAATGCAAATAATGGCAGAAATCTGTCAAAACAGACCAGCAGGTAGAAAACGAACTTTTTGAACATCTTATGTTGCTCAAATCAAAAAGTGTTGAACTAACTAAAGTTATCTAACATACTGGGGGATTTTTTTCGTAAATTTTGAGCTCAATCTGAGTTACAGAGCCTCCTCACGGATTTTTTTGGTGGAGTATAGAAATCTGTTTCGGGACAGCAACTCCCCAAATCTTACTTCCCTATCATTAGAGGTTATTCTTGGCACAAAAAGCAAACAAAAAGGATAAGGAGAGGTCATTACTGAAGTAATAACTTCCAAGACTCAAGAATTTTTTTGGATTATCTCCCAACAAGTACTTTTCTTTAAAGCCTTTAAGTTAGGCACAAGAAGCAAGAAGAATCAAGTATTTTCAAATGAAGAAGCATTAACATCAAATCTTGCTTTCAAAGGAGGAGAATAAAGCAACTTCTCTCTCTTCATAGGGAAGTGTTCAATACCTTTCTTTAATGGAAAATGATATCTAATGGTGCCTTCTTTCATATCAATGATGGCACCAACTGTTCTAAGAAAAGGTCTTCCCAAAGTAATAGGACAAGAAGCATTGTATTGAACATCCAAAACATAGAAATCCACAGGGACATAAACATTATTAACCATAATGAGAACATCATTAATACTCCCCATGAGTTTCTTCTTAGCATTATCACTGAGTGGGACATCTAAATAACAATCTTCCAATGGTGTCAAATCAAGCATTTCATAAATCTTCCTAGGCATAATAGAGACACTAGAACGAAGATCACATGAAGCTTTGAGATCAAAGTTATTCACTTGCATATTAATATTGGGTTCCCAACTATCTTCTACTTTCCTAGGAATAGAAGCTTTGTGTTTTATCTTCTCTTCCTTAATTTTCAAAAGAGCATCTGTAATATGTTTGGTACAGGCAACATGCATATCACTAGCATCAGGATTTCTAGCAAGCTTTTGCAAGAACACAATCACTTCAAAAATATTGCAACCATCAATATCAAAGTCAAACTTGGCATCACTAGTAGTAGACTCATTAGGCTTAGGCATAGTAGGAGTAGGAATAGGGAGTACTTGTGGTTTAGTGGTGATTGTGCACACACTATTGTTTCTATCAATTTTAGCTTCCCTTTCCCACTTAGCATGAAGTTGAGCTAACATATTAACATTTTCATCAATAATAACTTGTATGGAATGAGCAGTAGCAAAGGTGTTTTCCATAGTTTTAGGTTTAGCGGTCATTTTATTAATCAAGGAGGACTGAGATTCAGACAAAGAGGATATATTTTTCTCAACGGTTAAAAGCTTTTCCTCTATAGTCTTATTGAAAGTGGTTTGTTTACTAATAAATTCCTTGAGCATGAATTCAAGTTCAAAGGGGGCACTTCTAGCATTATTGTAAGAGCTTCCATAGGAATTGCCATTATTAGGAGGATAAGGCCTATAATTGTTGTTGCTACCAAAATTGTTCCTATAGGCATTGTGGTTGAAATTGGTTTTCTAATGAAGTTCACATCAACTTGCTCTTCTTGAGCAACCAAAGAGGCTAAGGGAACACTATTAGGATCTAGAGGAGCTTTCCCATTAACAAGCATAGCCATAATAACATCAATCTTTTCACTCAAAGAGGAAGTTTCCTCAACAGAATTTACCTTCTTACCATGTGGAGCTCTCTCAACGTGCCATTCAGAGTAGTTAACCATCATATTATCCAGGAGCCTTGTCGCAACACCCCAAGTGAGGCCCATAAAGGTACCTCCAGCAGCTGAATCCAATAGATTTCTTGAAGAGAAGTTCAAACCTGCATAAAAAGTCTGGATAATCATCCAAGCAGTGAGTCCATGAGTAGGGAAATTTTTAACCAAAGATTTCATTCTTTCCCAAGCTGGAGCAACATGTTCACTATCAAGCTGTTTAAATTTCATAATATCACTTCTCATAGATATAATCTTAGCAGGAGGATAGTACTTTCCAATAAAAACATCTTTGTACTTAGTCCAAGAATCAATACTATTTTTAGGCAAAGAAAGCAACCATTCTTTAGCTTTTCCCCTAAAGGAGAAAGGAAAAAGCTTGAGCTTAATAATATCTCCATCTACATCCTTATACTTTTGCATCTCACAAAGTTCAACAAAGCTATTGAGGTGGGCAGCAGGATCATCAGAACCAACACCAGAAAATTGCTCTCTCATCACAAGATTCAACAAAGCAGGCTTAATTTCATAAAAGGTAGCATCAGGAGCAGGTGGAGCAATAGGTGTGCTAAGGAAATCATTGTTGTTGATGCTAGTGAAGTCACACAACTTGGTGTTCTCGGCAGCGTTCATTTTGGCAAAGGTGGGCAAGCCAAAAACAGCAGCAGCTAGAGGAGGAACTAATTTTTTGTGTTTTTTTGAAAAGAGGCAAACAAAACCAAGCAAAAGAAACAAAGCAAACTAAAAACAAAGTAAAGAGAAATGAAGTGAAGGACTCCCCTTATGAATACGTCCTTAGCCTCCCCGGCAACGGCGCCAGAAAAGCTTGACGGTTGTCTACGCACAGCCTTTTGGGAACCCCAAGAGAAAGGTATGAAGCAGCACGCAGCAAGTTTTCCCTCAGTTGAGACCGAGGTTATCGAACCATAAGGAGGAAGGAAACGTCACACAGGTGTTTCAAGCAACACGAAGACCCACACAACACAAAATCAATACTTTTCCCCAACGAACAGTGAGGTTGTCAAGCTCACCTGTTTGCTATAACAAAGGATTAAACGTATGGTGTGGAAGGTAATGGTTTGCAGCAAGTAAACAAGTAACAGTGGAAGATGTATCAATGGTAAAGAATGGACCGGGGTCCATAGTTCACTAGAGGTGCTCTCCTTAGATAAACAACATGACATGAAGGGTAAACAAATTACAGCGAGACAATTGATAGGAACTGAGCAAGGCATAAAAATGCAATTACTAGTCAGAAAGATCCTATGAGATTCGATTGGGCAATACAACAATATACATAGACCGCCATCCAACTGCATCTATGACTAGAAGTCCACCTTCAAGTTATCATCTGAACCCCCTATAGTATTAAGTTACAAGCAATAGACAACTGCTTTAAGCAAAGTGTGTAAGGTAAACAATCCACTTGTTCCATGAACAAGAGACCATTGTTTTATCCCTAGTGGCAACAACACATCTACCATCCAAGAGATTTCTGTCACTTCCCTTGAAAACTATAGGCATGAACCCACTATCGAGCATAAATACCCCCTCTTGGAGTCACTAGCAACTACTTGGCCAAGATAGCTACTAACAACAGAGAGCATGCAAGATCACAAACAACACATACATGACAGAATCATACAGACAAAACCATTAATCAAACCAACATAATAATCTCAATATCCATCGGATCCCCGCAAACACAACATGCATGATTATAAATAGATTAGATCTTGATCATGAACGGAGCTCACAAGTTCTATACATGAAATCACAAAGGAGGAGATACAACCATCTAGCTACTACATGGACCCATAGTCCAAGGTGGAACTACTCATGCATCATACCGGAGAGAAGGCCTCCAGGATGATCTCCCTTCCGGCAGAGTGCCGGGAAGAACTTCAGATCCCCTCTATCTAGGGACGATAGTGGCGGCGGCTGCAGACGGTTTCGTGGAGATTTGATCGGATGCTTAGGGTTTCTGCATTGGGGGCTTATTATAGGCGAAGGGGGAGACCGAGGAGGCGGCCAGGGTTGGCAAACCCTAGCCAGGCATAGGGCTAGGCCCACCCGCACCTGGGGTGGGTCTAGCCCCCCTGGCTGGCCCCTCCAGTTCCCCTCTGGACTTCTTGTTCCCCACGGAAAGTAATTGACTTTGACGTTTGTCCCGTCCAATTCCGAGAATATTTCTTTACTAACTTTTCTGAAACCAAAAACAGCAGAAAACATGCATCTGGCACTGTTGCAACTTGTTAATAGGTTAGTACCAGAAAACATGTAAAAATCACCTCAAAGTGTAGACAAGTAAAGCAAAATAGATACTAAACAAGCATCGAGCATCAAAAATTATAGATACGTTTTCAACGTATCAGAGTTTACTCTTAATGCTTGCAACTATTATGAGAGAGGAAGAAATAAGGGCCCTCTTTATGTTTCCATGTTATTTAAAATACAAGCTACCGAATAATATATGCATATGCATTGGTTACCACAAATTTGCTGCTACTTATTCACATATAAAATGCCAATGCATAGGAAAAGAGTTAGGCTTAAAAATTAATGGTGTCATGTTTTGTGGTGTCACTAGTACAAACTCCTTACTTAGAGACATCAATTTCCCATAAGCCTCAGACTGTTTATCGTTCCGGTGCAAGCGCATAGCTTCTAAGAGCATGCCACTTGAGCAGTTTTTTATTTACAGCTCTAAGATACGCGACCTTAGACGGTGCAAAAAGGCAAACACCTCTTACATCTACAAGCTGGAGACCGGCAATATTTCTGACCGCTTGCAAGAACTCTTCAACCTCAGGTGGCCTATACTATATACAGTATAATAGTAAGGCGATCTGAGTTGGATTCTAACAAAGACCATCTTTAGAACTAGTGTGCCTCGAAACTACTTTTTAAAGTGACCGTCTCTAGTGTGTAGACCATTTTAAATAATAGCATGCTAATTCGAACTCGATCATATCTAGCATGACACATAATCATGATTCAGCGGCCGGATAGATAGATTAACTCAAGAATTTATGGTAGCCAGTCAAAACAAGACCATTATATTAACAATTAACATTAACCCAATAGTTGGTGAAATCCATACATATTTAGCCATTATATTATGGCATTGCATACAATGTGGAGTCCATACATCGAAGAAGCACAATTAGTACTGGTGTAGTAATGGGCCGGCTGGTGGAAGTTTCTGAACTAGAATATATACCTCTCCATTAACAATTTCATCAAAGCTAAACATGAAAATGCTATCCTACTTTAAGTTGAAAATTCTCACAACCTTCTCCCATCAAGTCGTCAAGATTGCATTTGACCCACCAGCTCCCATCTTCATCGTAACCATATTTGTATTCTTGCTCTTCATTTGCCAAACATGGCATCAATTGGTTCATCAAGACGATTCTTTAGATATTTTCTTGTGAACTCAGCTCCAAAAGTCTCCGCAAATACAAATAGTTGAAGAATTTTAGCATTTTATTACTGGAAGTATTTAAATATCTCAGGTTAGCACTGTTGATCACATGTTCAAGAATATATCATCTTACCAGCTTGCACTTCTGTTGCATGACAGATGAATAGGGCAACCTGTAGACGTAGTACTTGATTTTTGGTGGAAATTCGGGTTCACACCAATCTAAAAGGAAGTCTACATGATCTTCTTTCAGATACATGTAGTTTTCAAAAAGGCTCTTCTTATCCAAATAAGTGTTCCCCTTGTGTTGAGGTCCCGATGCAATAACACATAAAAATTTCAATGCGGTGAAATATTTCCGTGTCTTCAGTCTAAACACATACAAATTTAAAACAGTTGATTGGAATTTTGAGGTTATTTGATACCTCTAAGCTCAAGCCTCTTAGTGGGATCTTCTGATGACTGGAATTCAAAACTGCCAGAGCTAATGACAACACTGTCATCGGTACAAAGCACTATTGAAAGATCACTGCATGTTCTCATCTGTTAAATAGATACAAACATTGAGCATTTTAATACAATAAAATATAACAATGAATTGGACTGAAATCATAAACATAGTTCTCGTTGTCGTACATTAATAAAAAGCATACACAGCCAAATAATTTGAAATTCATTGAATAAACAAGATGCATAGACTAATGAAGTGACAATTAAATCCATGCTAGAAGGGCAATGAACAATAAGGAATTAATAAAAAATTGTAGATTTTGAAATGTATACAAGGGGAAAAAAGGTGGTACAGATGCTGGGGGAGGCTCTCCTGACGCCGTTGTCGTGTCTCTGCAGCTCGGAAACCCTCAACCCTAAATTCGACAAGAAAATGGGAAATTCCATGCCAAAATTCCAAAATCGAAGCTTTACATTAGGGTTTTAGGGGTTTTGTTTTCACGCATACCTGCCTGGATGACGAAGGGGTCCTTGGAAGTGAGGGAGAGCGTCCGCACCGCAGGGGACCGGAGGCAGCGGTGGTGGAGGGCGCCTGCAGCGGCGGCGGTGGATAGTGAGGGTCAAGTACTAACCTCAGAGGGCGGGGAACGAAAAATGTGTCACAAATCTGAAATATTTATCCAAATATTTTCAGATCTTACCGCCAAGTACTAACTTCAGACGGCTGTGAATGGAAAACGTCTCTAACAATATCCGAATTTCATATTTTGCCGCTAACTACTTCCCTCAGGCGGCTAGAAATTACAAACGTCTAGAATTTTAAAAGGACTAATTCAAATTTCATTTCCTATGGGAAACTTTGTTCGTTTGTAGGTTATATTTACACAAAGGAAGTAATTAAGGGAGATAAGAGGCCCATTAAGATCGAAAGATTTGGAAGATGAGATTGGCAGCCTAGAGCACTGATCATACAACATTAAATGGATAATTAAGATGAATTCTATCCAAAACATAGAGATGAAACTAGCTAGCTATTGACAAATTTGTGGTTCAGACAATAATATAGCAAACAATATTATTTAGGTCACACGTCGTACTCTTCCGAGTATCACTCCTATGATTCCGAGTCTGGTAGGGATGACAAATCATTGATGATGTCAATAGCGAACATTATATGCAGGTCCCTGGGCATGGTGGTCAACCTCGCGATGATGAGTATGGATTGTCCAATCTGGAGACGATGCTCGGTTTGGAGGAAGTTAGTCCACCTGTTAGTGGTGAAGGAGATGCGTCTGTCAAAATCTGTCTTGTACTTGACGGTGTTGATGCCACCTTGTGCTCCAACGCATACTCCAACCAAGCCATCTTCAGGGATATGAAGATGATAAACCATCTCCTTAGGTAATTTCTACGATGCAAAGGTAAGATGGCTCGATGTTACACGCGACCATTATCACAAGTAGATTGATATGTATAGCTTCGTTGACATGATATACTTACCATAAGGCGCATCTCGACATTCGTGTTTGTCAAGCGGGTGAGAAATGGTACCACGATGATGGAATTACTTGGAGGGATGATTCGTTGGAGGTGATCTTTCTCACCGTTGGTAAGTTTGCATCTCTAGGAGATAATTGGTGATAACTAGTCTATAGGCGGTTCCTCATCTTCTTTCTCTTATTTGTCATCTTCTTCCTCTTCGCTAACATTTTTTACATAAATGACAGTTATCCTTGGTCTGTCTCCTTGCAAGGAAAAGCACACCAACTGACCATCTCCAGTGAGATGGTTATCAGCAATGAACCGACGCCACCCTTCAAATCCCAGTCGAGTCCTAGATGGCCCCTTTTTCACTTCAACCGTGTATGTCCGCCCATAATCTTGGAATTGCACTGTATCTCCTGTGAGCTCGGTGAAATGTGCCCTTGCATTGCATGGGACAGTCTATGAACCAAAAGCACACATTAAATTAACCATTTTAATATGCTGCAAGTATGAGATGAATTTAAATTGTTCTTCATGGAGGTTTTAATCACGGCATGCTGGCATATTTGGCTTCTTCGGAATGATAAAATATTCAATAATCAAAGGCCTACTTTTGCTAAATGGAGAGATAAATTTGTATATGATGTTAGCCTACTACAACATAGGATGAAGCAGAAACTTAGGGCTCCCTTTCTGTCTTGGGTGTCAAGTTTACATTAGGCTGTAATTAGTTATATTCTTTATTGTACAGAGTTGTCGGGTTGGTTCAGTGTGTAAGGTAGGTAGTTCTAGTTCTAGATTTATTTAGTTGTAAACTTTACTTCTGATTTTTTAGTCGAATTTTTTTCTCAAAATAACCAGGTACGAGATGAACACTGAATAGTGAGCCAGTTGAAAAGATTCTTTCCTTGTAGTGAGTCTTGCAAAGATGACACGTTGCCATATATCTTGTCACGGGGAAGGGGTGTGTGTGTGTGGGGGGGGGGTAGGGGGTGTCAGCGTCGTCGAGCCAGTCGGTGTCGATGCGTGGTGGCGGCCTCGTTCTAGATTTAGGGGTGGCGGGGTAGGGGAGCGCTAGATTTGGAAGCGAGGAAGACGACCTGTGGGGTATTTCTCGATATTAAATGGAAGGGTGTATTTTGTAGGAAGCAAACGAAGATACTTATACATGTGTACTAGTGTTAAATTATGTCCTAAGACTGGATTAGGTTCATATGCATTAAAGAAAATATATGGTGTAGTACAAACCTTGGATCTTATCCTTAAAGGTATGACAAATCCTAGGGTTCATGCCCTGCATAGCAATAATGTGCAAGTGTCTAGAAATCGACTAATTCCAATGTTTAATCGGGTTGTGAGATCATTTGGTTACGCAAATATGAATTTATCATCAATTTAAACTATTTTTCATAAATTTCGTGTAGTCTAAACTTCGGATATATTCAGACACTCCAGATTTTGTTAATCTTGAAACTTGTGAATTATATTCAGGACCAAAAGGCGTGGGAGGTGAATATATTAAAAATATAGTTATTCACAACACCGAATACTTCAAATATAGTTGTTCACAACATCTCTAACATAGTTCCTACGTTAGATCTAGCTAAACAAAATAACTATTCAGAGTCTTTCTTGGAGGGTTCAACGAATTTTCATCACGAACAAGCCAATGTAGTGTTCCCTCATTTCCACCCTCACAGAAACTAGTGAACCACCTTGAATTTGGTTCATGTTACAGAAGAGGTTCCAACCATTGGAGAACACTATCTGGTTCAATCTTCTACTCAAGATAGTGTACTGGCCAGTAACTGTATCGTACATGCCATAACCATAAAACAAAGCTGTCCCATTCTCTGGGATGTTGTAAACAAGTGCAAACTTTGATGTTATGACCTAAAATGATGAAATAATTAAAACACATTAGTAATTATAAACACACAAGTAAAATTGAAACCATGTCCTTGTTAGGTACAATAACTCACAAAGTTGTTGTTAGCTAGATTAAATGCACTAAGACTTATAACATAGTATTGCATGTCAGAGAGATGGGAAAAATCATCCTCATCATGCAACCGGCATATTTTGCTTACATCCTTGAACATCTCAAATGTAATGGCATACATGTCTTCCACAGTAATGACATACATATGTGTGAAAACACTCATGTAGAAAACACCTCTAATAATGAGTTCCACAATTGGCACCCTAAATCCTATAAAATTCAATTACAATTAAAAGGAGAAATAATGTAGGAATACACAAATGGAAAATTCAAATGTACATAAATTTGATGGAGAAAAAACACATATCATAAATAGTCTGGTATCCCTTGATGTCACCATTAGGGGCATGTACTTCCATACTAAACACGGACTGATCATCTCGTTCCTCTTCATCTCCTTCATCTTGTTCATCATCATCTTTTGTGATTAAGCTAAAGGCCATCACATCATGGATAGCAACATTGTGTGTCCTCAAGAAAGATAACCAGAATGATCCTATTATGGATGTAGCATCTTCCCTTTTATGTAGAAAAAGCTCAAACCTACGCCGTCCAGCCAAACATGGTAATCACTTATCGACATACTGACTGAGTTTTTTTCTTGAAGTGACAATGAACAGTTTAAGAAAAAAACCAAATAAATATGTGATGTTGATCATACATATAACAATAGCAGAATTTACTACTAACTAAGAAAGTCGTACTCCTAAAATAATCAGAAAACTACTAATCAAATATATAATAGTAGGAAAAACAAAAATGCATTTGTAACATACACATGGTACAATGATACATATAACAGTAGGAAGATTCACTACAAACCTATATAAAAAACATAAAAGCATGTACTCATGTGTGGTTTATATCAGATCCAAACAGAGATGCATATATGGCAGAAACAGAAAACAATTGATTGATGTTTTTCTAACAAATTCCAAAGGAAACAAAGATGGCTTATCACTCCTAAAATATGAAGAAAACTTTCCAAGATATGCCCATTGATGTTTCTAATTTATCAACCAACAAAAACTCAAATTTCTAGCTACCTACCAAGCACTGGTATAATAATTTTTGTTCATACGTAGGCATGCTAATTAACTGATAGTGAAGGACATTGTAGATAGATTGAGGCTAAAATTACTGACCATAGCTTCCCGAAAGGTAGGCTAGTTCAGGATGATGGTGAAGGACTCTAAAGTTCTGTTGGAACATGCACAGTTATGCCTTGGCTGGCTACATACACGACAGATTTCCATCACCGCAGCTTGGTTCCGTGCACTGAAAAATAAAAAATTGAAGAAAAGATTCAAAATGAACTGAAAACTCCATTTTGTAGAGTACAAAGTGGGCAAAAACAGAGCAAGAAAATCTCATTTGTATAGATTTGGAGAAGTGTCTGAAGAATCTACACAACTTGATATCTATGTATAAACAAGCACCTGTGTATTGTTAGACTAAATCTAGTGAAAAAAATTAATCAAATAGAAAGAAGAGTAGAGAGGAAGGAGAACCTGTAGGTGGGAGTTCGTCCGTACTCTACCTATGGAACTGACCGTTGAGTACATGCACAAATTCAGTTTGCCCGGAATGTAGATCTAGAAGGCGGCGCAAAACCCTAACCGCTTCCCCTAACTAATCTTAGAGGCGGTTCTTATTACCATCCGTCTGAGGTGCAATCGCAGGGGCTGCCCGTGACCGGGTGCCGTAACTGCACATGTCATGTAACCAAATTGAGGTGGCTTGTAATAATAGTCGGCTCACCGTTCTGAGTATTAGAGATGATTGTTTTTTCAGACCGCCTAAGGTCATATACTGAGGCGTTTTTTTATTATTCGGCTCCCAAGGGTCCATTTTTTAAGTATGCTACTATAAACAACCGCTTTGACGACCATTAGAGGCGGTCGTATTGTAACAACCGACGGAGAGTTACAAACAGAGGTGGGTCTCTAAGTAGCGAGTTTGTACTAGTGTTTGATCCTTATGCTTTCATATACTATTAAATTTGAGCACACCTTTGTATCATATTAACATGTAAAATAAGTTTATCTACTGTTATCTAACAATTAGTTTAGAAGTCTGAATAAAAATAAAATTTAGAAAATTAAATGAGAAGGATGAGCAATGGAGAAATTGGGGTCGACCTTGAGCATGTGTTGTTCGTGCCAATGGAACCATTGCAAAGTACATATCATTAAAACTTCTCCCATTAGGAGTGTTTTGATGTAATATTTTCTTCTTGAATGGTATCCCAATAATTACTAGAGTTTGTATCTTGGTTAAATCTATTATATCATTTGTATGGAGAACTAACCATTTTATAGGCACTAAAGTATCATGGAGATGAAAATATTTCTTTTTTAGAGATAAAACATGATATGATGATAAGGGAGTAGAGTACAAGAACTATAAAAACAACAAGCTTGTGGATTCCTACGCATCCCCTCCTCCTTCAAGTAATATCAAATACTATTATCTCAAACTCATGTTTTAGTTTTACCTTCATTCTCTTTTGTATGTTTGTGGAAACCATGTTAATTTCTATTTTCCTTTTTGTTTCAGTTGGTTTTTCTTTTTCTTCTTATTTCTAAAAATGTAAAAACTTATGTTTCTTTATTTGGTTTTTATTTTCTTCTTCTTTTCCTTTTGACAATATAAAAATTACAGATATTTTCTTTCTTCTTTGCTATTTGTTGGTTCTTCTTTGCTTCTTTTTTTTTACTTTTTTTGAACTTTTTTCTCTATTAAAATAGAGTCTTAAGTTTAGTTCACATTTTATAAGAATAAAGTACCAACTTTTACCCATTTGGATATTTAAAGTTGATAAACATATGTGGAGTGACAATTTTGTACAACCGTATTGTTCTCGAAATTATTGTTATGATTGTTACATTTTCCATTTTTTAAGTTCAAGCAATTTATATAATTATTTTGACAAGACTAAAACACTAGATCATAGATCTAATATATCATGTTAGGTTTCTTTGCCGATAGTAACTAGTATCTTGCGATCCAAGCATCTCCAATCTTAGGTGGTGTCATAGCTTTATTATTATATCTTTCAATCTTTTATTTAATGGCATAGTTAGATATGTATGTTCCAAATCCTGCTTGATGAACACTAAAAGAGGAATCATTAGTTTTTTTTGCAAAAGATTAATAATTTCATGCAAGCTACAATTATCAAGAGGTAGTAGAGGCTTATTAATTTTATTACTAAGAATTTTATCTTCCTCTAGTTGTTTATCTTTCTTGTCTTTAGGGACCTTGAGAACATGATGTTTAGGATTGTCCTTGGGCATATCTTTGAAAGAAGGATTGATTTTAAACAAATGACCAAGACAAAATACTCTAATTCAAGCAACTATAAGTTTTTTGTCATCCTTTTTAAATTCTTCTTCACAAGTATCAAGTTTATGAATGATCAGATACATCTTATCCTCTAATTAAGGTATAATATATTTAGAAAAGAGTAATGCATGATCTATATTTATTTTATCAAGTAGTCTTTTAGCAGAGTCCTCAATTCTCTTTCTAACAGATGTAAGTAGACTAGTAATATCTTCTACTTCTCTCATTTTCCAACATTGGTTCCAAAGTTTTTAAGCGCAAGAGAGGTACCTTTTGGTCCTGATAAAACAATACCCACCTAAACCAAAGTCTAAGGTATTTTTATACCACGGTCCTAATCCATAGTAAAATAAAGATTCATCTTTTCGTCTCCACATGGGTTGTGATCCTCACTATATACTTTTTGTATCCTAACCCAAGCATCTTTTAATGTTTTACCATATTTTTTCTTAAAAGTATAGGTACTACCCACAAAATTTCCCATTTGAGGTTTAACAAATATTTTTTATTCGTTTCTCTCTTGATTGCAAGAAAGGTAAATCTACAAGATTTTTTTATGGATTTTTGTGTATAGTAAAAAATTAAAAACAAAACAAAAAGTAAGCAAATAAAAATCAAAAGAATAAGAAAAATAGAAAACAAGAAAAAATAAAATTGCTTTGTAGATCTAAAGGACAAGAAAATTGTGCTGATAATGTTGTGGGATGTATCCAGCCACCACCCTTGATGTCACCAACTCTCGTGTTGGAGAGTGATGTAGCAAGTGTATTTTCCACACAAGGGTGACTCAAGGGTTTATATCAAACGCTGGGGAATTTGAGGCTACAACCTGTTTCTAGCTTCTTACAGCAACCTGCAAAACAATTTTTTTTGTCTTGTTCCCCCAACTACACCATGTGGTTGTCAAGGACAAGGTTTCGTATTATTAAAACTTAAATAAAATAGTAAAGGAACTAAAACTAAAAAGGAAAGTAAAGTAGTAAATTAAAGTTCTTTTGGGGGTTTTTAATGCATGCAGAAAGTAAAAGTGTTTTGTATTTTGGATTAATACATGCATAAAATGTAAAATAAAGTAAAAGTGGCATATTATAATAAAAAGTGGACCAAGGTTCATGGGTTCACTTGTCTACTCTCTCATAAAGTGTGGTGGTGATAAAACTGCTCACACATGATATAATATTGTTGAAACTTCATTATGTGTTTTGATTAGAATTAATATGTGCATCACATCTTAATATAAATATGATGCAACACATCTCACTTACACTCCTCTAGAAAGGGAAAACTCCATGTAATCTAGAACTAAGAATAAACATAGCATAGCCTTATAGGTACTTTGACATGATGTTTGAATATCAAATGTGCTACCTTTAGCGAACAATATCATCTTTGTTGTCACTAGATGATTATAACACATGCATTTACTTTATCCCTAGTGAGGTAACAAAAGAAAGGTAAAAACCACAATGGATATAAATTTTTCGGTCACTATACAATCCCCACTACCATGTTACTCCATTTAATGCACACATCCCCCCACATGCCCCTTGCATATATGTTTGATCAGAACTAGAACTTAAGAACCTATTACATCACATGCATCTAAGAAATATTCCAATCTCAAATAATAGAATTCCAATCTCAAATATCATCTCATCAAAGAAATATTCCACCATATAGGAATACATATATGACCATAATTATGTAAAGTGGATCATATGGTTCTAAACAATGATAGAAAAAGAGATAGATAGAGAGAGGAGAGAGATCAAGCTACTGCTAAAAACCCATAGTCCATATGTGGACTACTCCCTCTACATCGTGGAATAAATGTTGATGATATTGGAGAGGGTGCAGATCCAATCGTGGATGGCTCCGGCGGTGATTTCCCCTCCAATCATCGATGGTTCTGGCTCTGTTTCATGGCTTATGTGTTTCCCCTCCGCCCTTTGAGATTGCATAGAGGGAAATTTTTTATAGAGTGACGTTTTTAGGTCAAGAATCGGAGTTAGGGTTGAAGATGGACGACTGACGATGCTCAAAGAAGGAAAGAGCATGGGCGGCGTGGTCCCCCTAGAACGCACCACCTAATCTATTTTGGTCCTCCGGGCTCCGCTCGTGAGGTTCTTGTGCTGCAGATGCTTGTATTCATGAAATAATAATCCTAGAAAATCCTATGTCTGTTTGACTCTGTTTAGTTCCCTAGAAGCTAAAAATATGCAAAAAGGGTTGTCCTATCATGCAGCATTATAAACCAAATAAAGGGGATCGTTGGTAAATCCCCATAAATCAATGTAAAACATGGATATGACATTGTATATGATGCAAATATGTTGGAATATGTCACAATGTGCTATAAAGTTCATGTATGATTTTGCATGCATCACTTCTATATTGGGTCAATGGATTCAGCTCTTCTCACAAACTATGAGTTTAAGCATCAAGGAAGACTTGCTTGCTCGGAACAATAAAATACTCATTGATATGAGATTTGTGAATCGTTTCATCATTCGACCAACCATTCCCTTATAGCTGAAGAATGCATAGGTATTTGATATTTAATTCAGCCTATTTTCTACATTGCTAAAACTGAAGATGTGCTATGTGCAAAGATAAGATTATTTCGCTGCATTTCATTTATTAGCATGCTCAAATCATATCTGAGGAGGTATCCGATGATCTGAAGCCTTGCAATGATGTACACATATAAATTTATGTTTATTATGTTGTGCTACTTGCTAAGATACGATTAATGATTTATTGTTCTCCATTGCATTTTTAGTATCCATCTCCATCGGATCTCTTCACACTTACAAACTTGGAGAATATTCAGGAATTATCCCATTTTCTCAACACCTGCTCTAATGTATGCAATGGAATTTGAAAGTATAGTGATATGTATTATTTGCCAAACTATGCTTGCAGACTAACTTTGTTGCAATGCAATTTTCTATATACAAGTCTTTCTCATCTCAAAGTAGATACGAGGCGTCTTATATGTCATGCTCGTTTATGCATCTCCAAGACAAAGAGAAATCTCAGAACAAGACTATTAGGCATCTCTGAACACACCGAAATATCAAGAGGGAGAGATCAATCAACTCAAAGAGAAAGTGGCCACATCCACTATGAGAATCAGTCAATTGACTAAAGGATGGACTACAACAATATCAGTTTCCTTTGATGTTGCTGGTGAACTCCAATAGTTTGTGTGTGGAAATTTATCCTAGAGGCACATGATGCAGATGGCAGAGATCTCAACAAGATGTTTTCAAAGCTGTATGCACAAGATAAATAACTCATGAAGTCAGGTACACAAGAATATAAAACCCTTACTGGAATTCAAGATCGTCAGCATGCTCATAGAAGTCTGGTCCTACAGAAGATGACTTTGACCTTGAGTCATACGATCTTGAAGACAAGGACAACCATTACAAGCGCGATCGTGCTAATTTCTTATGAGAAGAATTTTGGATCTGTTCCGAGGATGAAGTTTGTTGAGTCATGGGATAAAAAAGGTTTTCTATTCTTTGTAGGTTTATCTAGTTTGTGTAGATTTATCTAGTATTGTGGAACTGATACCTACCTATGTCTTATTCTTAACTGTTGTAAACTTGTGATGATATTTTAAGCATCATGTGTGATTTATATTATGATTATTAGTGATTTCTGGTAATTAGGCTAACCACTACAAAATACACTCCGTGTATGATACTTTTTTGGGCGGCACAAGAGAAAAGCACCTGCAAAAGTTGGTGACCAGGCGGATAAGAAATCACGACACTTTTTTGGGGCAACCACGTATATGCCATGACAGACATGATATCAGCACATATATATGCCGTGGTAGGTGTCACACAAGAGCGAAACCTTTTCATGCCACACTTGGGCAATGGTGGCATTCCCCTATTGCGCCATCCAGTCCAACCGGCGGCGTGAAAAACTGGGACGTACCATCTAGAACAATTATGTATGTCACTTTGCCTGGTCAGGCACGTCTTGAAAACTGGTGTGTTCCACCACCGGTGAGATGTATGTTGCTTTTTTAGAGGGTTCTAGTTAGTAACTTTGTCGAAGAATTAACCGCTTGCGCCCACTTGCATGAGACAGCCGTATAGCCCCTTTCTTCAAACGCAGCCCACGTGAGAACCATGCCACACTTGTTCTATAACCCATATCATGAACCCTAAGTCTCACCAACTTCCCATCCCATTTCCTATATTAATACATGAAACCCTTAGTCCCACTCCCCACTCCTCTCTCTGTACAGCGCCGTACTCCATGTTTACCATACTCTAAGATCTGAACATCGCCATGCCTCGGAAGCTGAAGACATGTAGGTTGGGTAGCGGTTTCAGCCGATCTCACGCAGCCTCCATGCAGGAATCCTCCACCTTATTTACTAAGTCTAAGGTATCTTCTTCATCTCATCTACAGATTAACAATGTTTCATCTTGTTCTTTCTATGATTAATATCCACTCTCTTTTTAGTTTCACAATGACATCGGCAGCTTAAGGCCCACGGAAGATGGATGCCACACTGCTCTGGCTATGAAAGAACCGTGCGTAGAGGAGAGTGGCAGTGTCGATGCGACCGACATAGGACCGTGTGTGGAGGATGGTGGCCGTCTTGCTACAGTCGTCAAAGAACTATCCGGGGAGGATGGTGGCCGTGTCACTACAGCCGTCCAAGAACCACCATCCACAGAGGAGGCTGGTCGCGTTGTTGTGGCCTTAAAGAACTGTCCGCTGCTGAGGAATTGATAAACCTTAGAGCGACCATCAAGAATAAGTATGGGGTTAATGAATAGAGGGGCTCAAACTATGTAATGGAGACAAAATTATATCATAAATGTAATGGAAATTTTGTTTATCGTTGATCATAATTTAGAATTTTTGCCGCCTAATATATACAAGCATGGAGAAATACGTTTCCATATTGCGGCACTAATTTAACGCCATATTTAATCTGTAGAGGCATATCCCAGGCTGGTGTCGTGCAAGCGCTAGGTCAGCGGATAATGATGTGTTAAGCGAAAAAACTGTCACATATACACTTTCTTAGACACCGTTATCCCTGGCGGCTTTTTTTTTGCTGCGTCAGCTGGATAACGATATTAGGCATATGCCTAGATGTTTATAAGAACCAGGTGTCCGCATTCCGTGTTGCAGTTAACCCAAAATATGAAAACTGCAGACAAAAACGATGTGCCAAAAAGATCATTGCACACACTAAAAGATGTACCATCACAGGTATATAGGATGGTACAACATTGTGTCGGCCACACACAACTGCCATAGACCTAAGTTGTTCCGGCGTAAATGGGCCGCTGCGTTAGAGCGTAGCTGCCATGCTAGCGCTAGCTCCACGGATGACGATGCACCGAGCGAAAAAAGCGCTGCCTATGCATATCCCACATGGCTCTTTTTTTCGCGCCAGCACGAACACGGCAATTATGCTTGTGCCTCGGTGTTTATAAACACCAGGGTCTGCCCTTAGTGTTGTAGTGAATGTTGACAATACCTTAACTCCGAAAAATATTCGCCGAAACGTCACCTCCAGGAAGGTAGCAATGCACACATACACTCATTGTCCATCTAACTAGGATGTTCATATATTGGGTTTTAACCCTATAGAAGGTCCATTCTTTTGACAATGCCTTCAATAAAAAATGACAAGCGAGCCAACATCGCTTGGTACAACAACTAAAGGTCATACCTAGGGTTTTCACCTTGAAACTAAGACACGGAGCTTAAAGAGAACCACCAAGAATTAAGTCTGCCACAGTAACCATCCCCACTTGTCGAGCACACAAGCTTCAAAACGCCAATCATCCAGCATGCATACCTCTCCCGAACAACAATTGCGAGTACTTCCTGAAATCTTGTTGACTCAAGACGAGCATGTGACATGAAATCTCAAGAAATTTTCTGATCTTATTCAAACACAACCGCCATCATCCCTCCCAACAACACCTTGGTAATCGAGATAATGACTATGCCAAGGAAGAACCCAAGTTGGGTGGACGTCACCACTATCCATGGAAACATCTTCACGAGAGGCCACACTCCTCTGGCGTGGACAGAGCTAGCGAATAGCCCATCACATTTCCTACCAAAGTAGATTCAAGCCCGCACACATGCCTTATGATTTAGTTGCTATCCGCTTTTCCTAGCCGGAGCATCCCGCGAGTGATGCATGTAAAATACATACCTGAACTTTTTAGTTTATTATCATATATTTCTACATATTCGAATAATTTAGAATGTTATATCTATATTTTACGTTAATCTATGGGTATTTACCAATAATCCCCTTTATCAGGGTAAATAATAGCGCTAGAATGTTTTAGTCCAAAATGCTATCCATGTCATCCTGATTCTTTTTGGCTGTGGGATGGACAACCAAAAGAACACGGGACACCTCTACAATGGAGCCCTGCTCTTTCGGGAGCCCTGCTGCGGGCTAGGGTGCAAGAGTCCCTACCGCGGGTGGGTGTCACGCTCGCCATCCTATCCCGCGCCGCAGGATGGTGGACCGCGCGTGCTTAGGACACCTCTCTGTGAGAGGCGTTTAGGACACGACATGGCTCCGTAGCCGCCAGGGTGTGGGGCCTGCCAAAAGCAGATGTGGAAACGCAAACTCTATCTGAACGCGGGTTATCGTGGAAGAGAGCCGAGATGGCGGTGTAGGTGGCGTCAGGAAGTATGGGCGGACGCTGGTTATCACGACGGAGAGGCGACGTGGCTTTGTGGACAGTAGGCGTGCCCAGATTCTTGCCGCACCTAGTGTCGCGCTGGCGGCATACACTGTAGGCACGCCCGGTTTCTCGCGACGGCGAGCCGAACAGTTAGCGTAGACTATAGGTGACTACGGCGTAGGCTCTAGGCACACACGGTTTCATGAAGGCGGGCGCTACGCGTCCCCCGGGGGATCAAATCCCCCGATCCCCCGGGTCCATAGCCGTCTGATGCGGTCACCATCAACGGTCCAGGTTCTTTCCTCGCGTCGTTTCCCGACCTTTCGCTCCGCACGTATAGAAACACTACGGAGAGAACCCAAGCATATTCCAATCTGCACAAGAACACCCGGTGGACCGGCAAAGCTCTGCCGCGAGCCGAAGCTCATATCACCCATGCCCCCTGCAGCAACGGCGGCGGTGCCGCTTACCAAACTGCTACAACCACGATGACTTGAAGCAAAGTCGGCAACGACTCGTAGCAGCAAGCGGCGGTGGTGACGGCTTGCAGCAGCACCGGAGGCCATTGTAGCAGCACTGACGAATATTTGTAGCAGGCTCGACGACCACTCGTAGCAGCGCCGGCGACCGTCGCCGGAGGCCATCTGTAGCAGTACCGGCCTCAGCGTGTAGCAGGGTCCGCGAGCACGTGTAGCAGGGCCACTGGCCGCATGTAGCAGTACCGGCCTCAGCGTGTAGCAGGGTCCGCGAGCACGTGTAGCAGGGCCACTGGCCGCATGTAGCCGTGCCGGCAAGCACTTGAATCTGGCTGGCGGCCGCGTGTAGCAGGGCCGGCGGCCATCTGTAGCAGCCACGGCGTCCGCGTGTAGCAGGGTCCACGAGCACGTGTAGCTGTGCCGGCGAGCACTTGAAGCTGGCCGGCGGCCGTCGCCGGAGGCCATCTGTAGCAGTACCGGCATCCGCGTGTAGCAGCCACTGCGTCCGCGTGTAGCAGGGTCGGTGAGCACGTGTAGCAGGGCCACCGGCCGCATGTAGCCGTGACGGTGTCCGCGTGTAGCAGCCACGGCATCCGCGTGTAGCAGGGTCTGCGAGCACGTGTAGCAGGGCCGGCGGTCGCGTGTAGCAGCACCGGCAGGTTGTAGCAGAGCCGCGCGTCGCCCGCAGCAGCGCCGCCTGTAGTAGGTAGCAGCGCCGCTCCGTCGGTAGCAGAGCCGCACGGCGGTGGCTTTTTTTCCAGCAAGACGGCGACCCGACGGCAGACAGCTTTGCAGCGGTGGACGGCCCGCGGCACCACCGGATATTCCTTGCACTAGCAGCAGCTTGTGTGACGACGTTGGCCAGCGGGGTGGCGTAGTGGCAGGCGGAGCACTGGTGTGGAGCAGTGGAGAAGAAAGAAAGCTGTCAGATGCGTTTTTGCAATGGAAGGAGAGGAAAGTGATAAGGCAAGGGGACACATCGTGGGTGGGACCGGGGGTTAAATGCCTGCTTTTACTTCATGGGAGAGACGACGTGTCCAGCGACGTTTTCTCTTTTTTCTATTAGGCCAACACGCGCAGCTACTGGTGTCTTAGCAACTCAAATCCCGCACGTTCTGAGACGCGTGGCAGACGGAGGAGCCGGGGGACGCGAGCGCGTGATCCCCGAGGAAGCAGTATCATTTTCCTTTCATGAAGCGGAGAGGCGAGCTGGCAGCATAGCCTATAGACGGCCGCGGTTTCTCGCGGCCAGATCATGCGTGCGGTAGGTCCAGCTGGCCCAAGAAGGATCCGGCAAACTGCCATGCTGATCCTTTCAAATATATAAGTTGTTGTCCTCAATATGATAGCTATCTTCTCTTCCACCTCCCACCTCTGGCGTGTTTCCTCTCGCTCGCGTGGTTAGACGCATGCATTGGTCCAGTGATCACACCCGGAGCTGGCGTTGCCGCTGCGCATGGACATGAGCGGAAACATCACGTGTTTGGTTGCTATCCTCTGTCCTCCTGCCTACCTTGAGCAGTGCGCTGGTCGCCGTCATCCGTGCATGTTTGCCCCTCCGGTCACTTTTTGCCGAGCGAGCGGTGCAGAATTAGCATCGTCTTAGGAAGAGACCCGGTGATGCTTCGTGTGCAGCTTCGTCCGGCATGCGGTGGTGGGTATGCATGAAGCTACACACAAAGCATCGCGGTGTTTTCTGTGCGACTCCATGGTGTACATCATCTCTGACGCGTCGTTTGGGGATCGCCAGCGGATGGCTGGCACCGACCAGCATAGAGGTAAGGCATGATTGCATATCCTCTCTCCTCCCGCTGCCTCCTTACTCTTTATCTTTTTCCTATTTTCATATCAACATGCGTTTTCACGAATTCGTCTCTCACCGGTGAACGATTTTTGTCTAATCTTTTGTCCTGATCTCTCAACCTATTATTTCTCTTATTTCTACGGCGAGCTTTGTCCCCGGTGACCCCTGGGACTTCATGCAATAACTCTTGGACCGTGCTATACAGGAAATGCCCTCGTCCAGCGGGAGAAGGAATAGACGGGTTTGCTGCGGTTGAGGACACGACCGCCGTTCCCATGGTCGGGATGGCCATCGTTTTGGAGACAATTCATTGACGCCGTATGATGGCGATCTCCAGGCAGCGATGACGGTGTAGTGGAACACGTCGACACGTGCGGTAGTGGTATAGAAGCAATCTACGTAGTGTTTCTTGCAAACTTTTCTCCGAGGATGTTTTTAGTCCATATAGTGCATACGATTAATTTGGCTGTCAACATTGCATGTACTGCTCTAGTTTCAGATGATTAATAATAACTAATTTCTCATGTATTGAATAAATTTGCGTGAAAGCATTATGTGTACTTATCCTGTGTTCTATGATTAATAAGAAATTTTGACCAACAACAACACCTATCGTAGCATATTTTGAACCGCAAATCCGTCGCTAGAGTATAAGTGTGTTTAAAGTGCCGCAAATACGTTGCTAGCGTATAAGTGTGTTTAAAGTGCTACTCATGTGATAGCGCCCAAGAACTAATTATATATATTTGGCCATACTTTTTAGATGTTATGTAGTCTTTCCTCTCTAGCCAGACGTTCAATTTTGATGTGTATTTTTACGTCTTTCTGTTCCACTCCCTATTCCTCTATGCTCGCGTCTTTAATTTCCAAGAATGTTTTGCATGTTCGCTTCTTCCTGTTCTTCGTTCTATGCCACCAGAATAATTACTTTACGTGTATACTGTCCTAGCCTTGCGAGATATCTATGTGTACGATTGAGAATACATATGAATGTACAACTAACATAGACTATTCAGTTATTCAATTTTTATGTGAGCTATGAGTTGGCAGTTCTACCCTTCGATATGGCTAGTTATTCAACTAAGTCGTGTCGTGGATACTGAATGCGTGCAAATCTGCCTCTTATATTGTTGTACATGTGTCTTTAAACATACGAGTCCCATGTACGCGCTAACGCTAAGAGAAGTTACACATGGATGTGGCGCGATTACATCATAATGCGTTCTGTCTGTCTGCCGCGCCCCAGGGGCGCAGAGAGAAATCTAGTTTGATTTATAACTCTATAGAACATGAAAACCTTATTTTGTGTATTTTTAAATTTCAGATATCTAAACAAAGTCAAAAAGACCTAGGAAATTTTGGAGGATTATTTTTTCGTGAAGACAAGGAGAAGGAGCACCTAAACCACGAGACGGGATGCTTGAGGCCCAAAACCGCACAGGTGTTGCGGCCCACTTACCTGGCCGCGCCACCCATGCTCTTCCCCCCTGGAGCATCAACAATAGTCCATCTTCATCCCTAGCTCGAAGTTTTGACCTAAAAACTGAAGGAGGTATGCCCTAGAGGCAAATAATAAAGTGTTTTATTACATGTATCTCTTATATGTTCATAATACGTTTCACACCATGCTATAACTGTCTTAATACAAAACTTTAATACACGAGAGGCAATAATAAATTGGTTATTATCGTATTCCTTATTTATGATAAATGTTTATTTTGCATGCTATAATTGTTTGTATTAATACGGAAACGTTAATACATGTATGTTTAATAAACAAAAAGGAAGTTCCTAGTTATGCCTCTCTTATAAACTACCTCGTTGATTAACAAGATGATCAAAGGTTTCCTGATCATGGACATTGAATGTTGTTAATAACGAGGTCACAACATTAGTGTAATGGTGTGATGAACATTCATCCGAAGTATAGCATTACGATCAAGGTCATTGTGTTTATATTGCTATAATATCATACAAAGTAATCTTAGTCCTTAGACCATGAGATCATGTCAGTCACTAACACCGGAAGAGTATCTTGATAACATCAAACGCCACACCGTAACAGGGCGACTATAAAGATGAGTTCAGTGCTATGAAGGTGTTATGTTGAGGCTCATGGATCAAGAGTAGAATTTATCCATCCCAATGACGGATAGATATACTCTGGGCCCTCTCGGTGATATCACATTAGTTGGCTTGCAAGCAAGTGATTTGATCACTAGAATGTTATATCACGGGAACGAGAAAAGAGTACATGTCGGTAACGAGATCAAAATAGGTATGGAGATACCGATGATCGAATCTCGGACATGTAATATATCGCAAGACAAAGGGATTGAGTTACATGCGTATAAGGTTCACACGATAACAGAAGTCATCGTTGAATATGCCAGGTCCCGCTGCTGATTATTGATCGGAGAGGGGTCTCGATCATGTCTACATTATTCACGAACCGTAGGGTGACACACTTAAAGGATACCGACACCATTTGGAGCACATAAAATGCCAGAGAAAGAAAAAGGAAAGCGCATGAATTTATTTCACTAGACACCGAAACTATTTCGGTTGAAATTGCTGAAACTGGTTCTACATGTGAAATTGAATACTAGCAAGGGGTTTTTTGTGAATGTTTGTTAATTAAAGTAATTAACAAAATTCTGAATAAATAAATAGAAGAGTTTTATTTAAATGAGAGCTTGCATTCAATTTGGTGGAAATTTAATGCATGTGAGTGGATTTTTGAGTGGAGGCTCTTTTATGGGAGTGGAGGCTTTTCATTTTGAGTGGGAGCTCCACCCACATGAATGTGGAAGAGGTGGGGGCAGCCACCATGGCTGGGAGCCATGCCCCTTGGGGTGCCCCCCCCTCGCCCTATAAAAGGCCCCCCTCTCCTCCTCTCAAAGTACACCTCCTCGCGAAGGATCTCTCTCCCCCTTTAGAATTTCCCCATGGTCTCGGATCAGCAAGATACATGTTCCCGGTGGCTTTTTCTGGAAGGATTTGTTGCTTCCGCTGCTTCGCTGGAGAGAGAGCGTGGAGGTTGTCGGGGTATCCGGACGTGTGTGTGATCACGGTTGCACCACTACTTTGTGGTGCTGGACTTGATGGTGCTGGACCGGCTGGACCAGATGGACTTCATCACGATCTTGAGATCGGCAAGCGTTCATCTGCATCATCCACAAGTACAACCTCGTTAACGCTATTCGGTTTTCGAGGGTATGTATTCTATGGATGTATATCCACCCGTTGCTTGTATCTAGTAGATAGATCTTGGTACATAGTTGTTCCCATCGTAGGAAAAAATTTGTTTTCTATGTTACGAACCCTATAGTGGTATTAGAGCCGGATCTATGCGTAGATGCTTTGCACGGGTAGTACACATATGAGTATGTGAGCGATGATGATCATTTTATTGCTTCTTAGTTGTACTTTGGATATTGGTGGCATAGTGGGATGAAGCGGCCTGGACAAACTTTATATGTCCTCGCACATGAGACTTGTTTCATGCTTGACATGCAACTAGTTTTGCATAAGTGGCTAGCCGGTGTCTGTCTCTCCTACTATAGTCAATATCTAATTTGAAACGAGTTGTCAACAATTTGGTTATCCTCGTTGTGGTTCATGTTCATAGGTAAGAACGGTTCTATCTTTGAAAGCCCTAAACCACGTAAAACTTGCAATGGATAAATTAGAGGCGTCTAGTTTAGATTGTTGCTAGGCTAGTGTTATGATATGGTGATGTTGTAAGTAGAAGTATAAGATGATACTCTTACAACACACATAACGTGTAGGTTCCATAGACCTTGGCCTTACACATAGAGGTATGATAGAGATCATACCATGGTGCACATGATGGAGATCATATGCGGGAACCATATCATTTCACTTATTAACATGTGATGTTTGATTGCATCTTATATTGCTTGTTTGGCGTTTTATTAGCATAATAAGATGATCCCTTATTTAAATATCAATATAAGAATGTGTTCTTCCTTTAGTATGCATCGATTATGTTTTCGTCTCTCCAAGACATCACGTGATGATCGAGTGTTTTTGGATCCACGGCCATATTTCGGGTGAAGACAGTTACACACGCGAATACTAAGGTTCTAACTTGGAGAGCCTAGCATGTACAGACATGGCCTTGGAACACGGACCGAAAGTTTAAGCATGATTCATATAGTAGATATGATGCTCGCCTTTGAAGCTACACCGACTCACGTGATGATCGGACTTGGTGTAGTGGATTTGATTCATGTAATCACCAAGAAAGGCACGGGGGATGTCATTTTTGAGTGGGAGTTCATTTATAATTTGGATTAGAAGAACTCAATTTATCATAAATTAAATCAAAGTGAATTTGCATAATTTGTTGTAGTCATTGGTATTCGTTCACCACCTTATGCTTAGTTGTAATTGAGATAATAGAACTATATAATTCTGGATATTTACTTTACGAACTGGTATCGTATTGTGTTGAGTGTCAATCAAAGTTTAAAGTCCTATTGCAAAGTTTCAGGAAACTCTGTTTACTCTGTGAAGTTTAATAATTAGTATTAAATCTAGAGTAAAAATTCTAGTGTTAGTATCTTAAGTATCATGTTTGCCTCCATGATTCTTGATTGTTTTTAAATATCAAGGTTATCTAGGAGCTGAAAGAATTTTTTCAGAAACCATCATGTGTGGCAGATATAACGATATTTGAAGCAGTGTTTTGGTTGCAATATGATAGAGTATAATATATGTTCTCATATTGGATGAGAATTTGCAAAGGTTGGGGATGCTAGACATCCTAATCATCCAAAAGGGTTTTGGAAAGTAATGTTATACTCACGATTCGTCTTTATAAGCTACATTAGCTTGATCATGAAATTCGTCATGATAAGGACGAATAGAAGATGTATGTAAAGTGTTTACTACACTAAAAGATTACTAAAGAATGGATTTTGAAAGAATACCGATCATTTGATGATGGTGATCTACTTCGAAGTGCAAGTCCAAAGGTATTATTATTTGAATATACACGCTTTGGACTATGTGTCATGTATATGGCGCCACTGTTGATGTTGATAGATTTTTTTAAAAGGAAAAGGAAATGCTAAAAGAGAATCTATAAAATATATTTGGCAGAAAAGAAAAGATTGGAAATATCCAATTTAGGTATATAGATGATATACATGTTATGGTTGTATTATTTGCTTGTTAAACAATGCGGTTCTTGGGTATTGGATACCGAATTGGTTGGTATGAAATTTCATACGGAATGACGCAATTCATAAACCACAATGGCCTAAGTAACTAACAAGAGAATATGTGATGATGTTCATTGAAAACAAACAAACTGTTGTTTGTATTTCTCGTTGACATAAAAGCTTGACTTTAAGATTTTTTTAGAAATTGTTATTTTAATCAGGTATTATGAGAACAAAGGTTGTTCAAATAATTACCTTATTCCATATAAGATGGATGATTTACAAATCTAGTTGTAGAAATCACATCCATAAAAACTAATGCTAAAATGTCGCAAGACAAATGATTGAAAGATCACTTACGAAGTGACATCGCCGTTTAAATTATATTGGAAAGAAAACATGAAGAATCTCCATATTTATGGATTTTTGGAGTCTTTGATTTGATCAAATGACGCTTGTGATACTTTCCTCGGGATAATTACAACTTCGTTCATAGGCCAAAGAAGAACGAATGACTAAATTATTGGAATTTATACATATCGATGTATGTAGTCCATTATGTATAGTCGTAAGCGATGGATTTCAACTTCATATGCTTTATCTGGAAATTTGAGTGAATATTCACTTAATGAGAAAGAAGTATGAAATATTTGAAAATGTTCAAAGACTTTCAAGATGAAGTGGAAAATCATTGTAACAAGAAAATAAATGGTTTATCATAAGGGATTTATTGGAGTTGCAAGTGTAACAAGAAAAATAAATGAATTATGATTTATCATAAAAGGATTTATTTGAGTTACAAGTTTAGCAAAAACACCTAGATTTGCATTTCCCGAAACACCATAGGAATATGGAGTGTTTGAGATTTGTAATAAAACCTTGTGTGACATGGTTGGATCAAAGTTGTTATTTATAAAACTGCCATTATGTTTTAAAAGATTAAAGCTTTAGAGACTACCGCTTTTACACTTAAAAGAGCTCCATCTTGATCTGTTGAAATGACACCATGGAAGTTATGGTTTGGGGTAAAACCCAAATTGTCATTTCTTAAATTTTGGTATGCTAAGATAAGTAAGATGTTTAATTCCAAAGTCGGATGAGCATGTCTTTGTAGGTTATTTCGAGTAAACGTTGGATATTCCTCCATAACATCGAGGACAAAAGGGTTTGTCACTTGAAATGTGAAGTTTCTTGAAAAAGGATTTTTTCGTAAAAGTTAAGTGGGAGGAAAATAGAACTTTGATAAGGTTAACGAACCTTAGCTATATGTGCTGAGTTGCGCAGCTCCGGAAAACATTCCGGAGGCAGCCACAATGCTCATGACTTATGTGCCTCAAAGGTTGTGGTCACAGAGTTCTAAGTTCCTATTGCGCCAAGTCGGTCGGATAAACAATCAAATGCTGAGATTTGATAGTAAATCATTATTGTTTAACAATGATAAACCGACTACATACAAAGAAGCGACGATGGGCCCTGACTCCGTCAAATGACTTAAATCCATAAAATCCGTGATAGTTCCATACACGAGAAATCAAGTTTTGAACTTGGAAGACCCTCCGGAAAGGTGTAAAAACCTATCGGTCGTATTTGGATCTATAAAAAACAAACATGGATATTTCACATCTATGAAATAGTCGACATGTCGTAAAGTATTTTATGACAATGTTCAAGGAGTTGACTATGACAAGATTTGTTCATACCGATATTTAGTCTGGACGGATTAAAGTAGCAATCACTACATATAATTTGGTATATGGTAGATGAATAAAACAAAGTTCTTCTAATAGAATGGTTACCTAGGACGTTTACATGACACGGCCCAAAGGGTTTTGTTAAATTCAAAGGATGCTAAAAAGGGCATGCAAACTTCAATGGTTGAAGTAAGCATCGCGGAGTTGGAATCTTCACCATGATGAAAAAGGAGTTTTTCATCAGGAGACGATGAAGATGCTTGCATTTGGAAGAAATTAAGTGGGAGCGCTAAGACATATTTCTAATACATTATGTGGAGGACATCTTGTTGATTGGAAATGATGTATATTTTATTGACAAAAGGTTAAGGATTTCATTTCGATAAAAGAATTAGGCAAAACCCGAATATTTAAGCATGAATGTCTACATGGATAGACTGTGACGCTAATATGGTTATGCCAAATGTACATATATGAGATATTAAAGGAGTTTAATATAGAAACGACAAGAAACGGTTCTTGTCGCATGGAAAGGAATTGAATCAAGATTCAAGTGTATCGACACTTGATAAATGAAACAAGATTCAAGTGCTTTGACACTTGATGAGTGAAATCACAAGGATGTTTTGTTCAATCATACCATAATATGTACACATCCAGATATGTCCTATGCTCTAAGTGTTATGAGCATATACCAGAATGAATCATAAAATGATCATTGGATGATAGTGAGGATATTCTTATGATATTTTGGAAGAACTAAGAATATATTTATGTAGAGGTGAAAAACAATTACAAATAGTTCATTGTAAAGCGTTACATTGATACTAGTTTTATCACAAGATACAAATTAAATTTATCACAATTTAAACTATGGGTGGCACAATGTAATGGAAAGGAGATTCCATGATGGATTTGGATGTATTCCAAAGTTAAAACATTGTGACGAATACTACAACAACAAGGCTAAGTATATGACTGCTATAGTAGCAGCAAATGAGGGCATTTGTGTCAAGAAGTTTATTATCAAACTAAGGTGTGGTTCGCAACGGGCTAAAACTAAAGATATATTGTACGACAATAGTATCAACATGATTTAACCCCAAGGAACTAAAGGTCTCACCAAAAGACCAAATTTATACAATGCCATCTCATTGGAGAATGGGTGATGCGTGAAGACGCAAAGACATGTAAATACACACGGACCTGAAGCGTCAGATCCGTAGATTATGTTAACCACTTGCAATTGCGTATATGGAACACCAGAAAGCCATAGGTGTTCGATACGCAAAGATTTCAAACTATATTATTGTCTCTAGTGCAACTGGGAGACTGAAGGGAATATACCCGAGAGGCAATAATAAAGTGGTTATTATCGTATTCCTTATTTATGATAAATTTTTATTTTACATGCTATAATTGTATTAATACGGAAACGTTAATACATGTCTATTCAATAAACAAAAAGGAAGTTCCTAGTTATGCCGCTCTTATAAACTAGCTCGTTGATTAACAAGATGATCAAAGGTTTCCTGATCATGGACATTGGATGTTGTTAATAACGAGGTCACAACATTAATATAATGGTGTGATGAACATTCATCCGAAGTATAGCATTACGATCAAGGTCATTGTTTTTATATTGCTATAACATCATATAAAGTAATCTTAGTCCTTAGACCATGATATCATGTGAATCACTAACACCGGAAGAGTATCTTGATAACATCAAACATCACACCGTAACAGGGTGACTATAAAGATGGGTTCAGTGCTATGAAGGTGTTATGTTGAGGCTCATGGATCAAGAGTGGAATTTATCCATCCCAATGACGGATAGATATACTCTGGGCCCTCTCGGTGATATCACATTAGTTGGCTTGCAAGCAAGTGATTTGATCACTAGAATGTTATATCACGGGAACGAGAAAAGAGTACATGTCGGTAACAAGATCAAACTAGGTATGGAGATACCGATGATCGAATCTAGGACATGTAATATATCGCGAGACAAAGGGATTGGGTTACATGCGTATAAGGTTCACACGATCACAGAAGTCATCGTTGAATATGCCAGGTTGCGCTGCTGATTATTGATCGGAGAGGGATCTCGATCATGTCTACATTATTCACAAACCGTAGGATGACACACTTAAGGGATACCGACACCATTTGGAGCAAATAAAATGCCAGAGAAATAAAAAGGAAAGCGCAGGAATTTATTTCACTAGACACCGAAACTGTTTCGGTTGAAATTGCTGAAACTGGTTCTGCATGTGAAATTAAATACTAGCAAGGGTTTTTTGTGAATGTTTGTTAATTAAATTAATTAACAAAATTATGAATAAATAAATAAATAAGTTTTATTTAAATGAGAGCTTGCATTAAATTTGGTGGAAATTTAATGCATGTGAGTGGATTTTTGAGTGGAGGCTCTTTTATGGGAGTGGAGGCTTTTCATTTTGAGTGAGAGCTCCACCCACATGAATGTGGAAGAGGTGGGGGCAGCCACCATGGCTGGGCGCCATGCCCCTTGGGGTGCCCCCCCTCTCCCTATAAAAGGCCCCCCTCTCCTCTCAAAGTACACCTTCTCGCGAAGGATCTCTCTCCCTCCTTTAGAATTTCCCCATGGTCTCGGATCAGCGAGATACATGTTCCCGGTGGCTTTTTCTGGAAGGATTTGTTGCTTCCGCTGCTTCGCTGGAGCGAGAGCGTGGAGGTTGTCGGGTACCCGGACATGTGTGCGATCACGGATGCACCATTGCTTTGCGGTGCTGGACTTGATGGTGCTGGACCGGCTGGACCAGATGGACTTCATCACGATCTTGAGATCAGAAAGCGTTTGTCTACATCATCCACGAGTACAACCTCGTTAACGCTATTCGGTCTTCGAGGGTATGTATTCTATGGATGTATATCCACCCGTTGCTTGTATCTAGTAGATAGATCTTGGTACATAGGTGTTCCCATCGTAGGAAATTTTTGTTTTCTATGTTGCGAACCCTACAGTATTTACACCAATTGACAATGAGGTCATATTATTAGTTGAATGATGTGATAGACATACATCCAAAGTTATAACACAATGAGATCTGGTTAGAAACATTCGTCATTGATGATGACATAGAAACCTCGCAACCTAATCCTTTAACTGTGAGATAATACATAATTGTTGTTACTAGAAGGGGCCTTGATGGTATTAAGTATCAAGCTATAAAAGGGTGATAAAAAAGGTACAATCAGGTTTCCTGAAGGGACGTGTTGAGGAGTATGTACCAAGACAAGGATTCGCCAATCCAAGTAACAGATAGATACATGTGGCCAACTCGGTGACGTTGCATTAACAAAGCTTGCAAGCTTATGACTAGGTCATGAAATGCAACGTCACGGAAGTGAGTAAATGAGTTCATCGGTAACTAGGTATGGATATACCGAAGGTCAAATATCGGACGAACTAAGTAACGAGTGGCAAAGTGAGTGGGACGCAACGTTGAAGGTTCAAGCGATGCAATTTGTGAAATGCACGGGGGTTATTATGGGCATCCAGTTCCTGCTGATGATCGTTGATACGAGAGGGGTATCGGTCATATCCGGAGTGTTTTTGAACCGAAGGGTGGCACACTTAAGGGTGGGGACGCATAGGGATTGATCCGGCACCGTAGGACAAATGCGAGAGAGTGAAACCTAAAATGTTCCGTGTTGGACCCGATGTTGATCGAAGGGGTCCAAAAGGAGTTCCGGAGTGTAAGATATAATAATATATAAGTATTTTATATTAATTAATTGAATTACTAATAAAACATATTATTTTATTTATTTTAAAAGGCAGAGCGTGCCTATGGACCTCATCCGGAGGGAGGCCCAAGAGGGCAAGGCGCCAAGGGAGGAAGGGCTAGCCGGCCTAGACTTGGTGGGCTCCCTGCCTGGGGCCCACCTTAGGGCCGGCGGCGCCTCATGGTGGCTGGCGGGTGTGGGCATTAGTCCCACACCGCTTGGGCCATGGGGTTAGCCCTCCCCGCCTACTATAAATAAAGGGGCACCCCTCTCCTTTGAGGCATCTCATTCTCTCTCCTCTCTCTTTCTCTCATTTTCCTTAGAGTTTTCTCTGTAAGATTGAAGAGGACTTTGAGGCACTTGTTTTCTCCACCTCCGCACTACCATCGTGCGTTGTTTGGCCCACCTTCTTTCTTCTTCCGCTTCTCGGCTGGATCGGAGTCCCAGACACATCGCCTACACCGAACGTGTGTAGAACTTCGGAAGTGCCACACTTGGGGCGTTAGGAGCTGCTTGTCTTCATCAATATACGCCTACCTACATAAGGTGTACCTCGGTCTTCAAGGGTATGAGTACCATTTCCCTCTCCATTACTTATGTCTACATATAATAGATATTGGTTATCGTGTTCGTGTAGTTAGAAAAGTTTTATTTTCTGCTGCGGAACCCAACAAAAACTTCTATAAAAGTTCCCCTGAAGAGATCTCGAAAGATACGGAGCGGAAACATAGAAACACCAAAACAGAGCGAGAACTAGCAAATATTGGAGGGGGAAACGCCGCCGAAGCCGCCACCGGTTGGATCTCCACCCTTTGTACTATGGGTTTGTGGTAGTAGCTTGATCTACATCTATCTTCATGCTATCATTGTTCTAATACCATATGAGCCGCCCAACCTGATTATGGTCATCTATGTAATTTCTGTGTGATGGATCTTTGTATTGTGAGATATTATTTGATATTAGAATTATATCATGTGTAATATGCATTGGTATATGCATATTATGTACCCCTTTCTTAAGTACACTTCTGATCATCCTTGTACGCAAGAATGTGTAAGGGAACGACCGTGTGTATTAGATGGAGTAACATGGTGGTGGATATTGGGAAGTGACAGAAATTCGAGATTCACTATGGATTTTACCTTTCTTTTGTTACCTCACAAGGGATAAAGTGAATGCATGTGTTATGTACATCTTGTGACAATAAAGATGTTCTTGTTTGGTCAAGATTGCACATTTGTTATTCAAACATCATGTCAAAGTACCTAAGGATGCATGGAGTTTTCCCTTTCTAGAGGAGTATAAGTGAGATGTGTTGCATCATTTTATATTAGGGTGTGATGCCCATATGAATGCTAATCAAACACATAAGGAAGTTCCAAGTGATAATTCATCCATAAGAAGATTTATATGTTTATTGCACCTTATGAGAGAGTAGTCAAGTGAACCCATGAACCTAGGTCCACTTTTTATTATAAGAAATACCTTCTACGCACTTTTATTTCCTTTTATATTTTCCCATTAATTAAATCCGAAAATAAAAAAATACATTTACTATTTGCATAAAAAACAAACAACCAGAAAGAACTTCATTTCATCGTTTTTACTTTCTTGTTAACTTTTATTTACTTATAGTTTAATTTAGTTTTACTAATACAAAATTGTATGCTTGGCAACCACACGGTGAAGTTAGGGACACAAGGAAAATACTTTGTTTTGTAATTTGCCTGAAGAACAAAAGAAGTTTCCTAGCCAATTCTCCGAGAGTTCGATATTAACCCTTAAGTCACCCTTATGGGAAAAATATGTATGCTACAACACTCTGTACTTCAAGTTCCAACGAGTTAGTACTACACACAAAGTTGTTGCCATCAGTGAGGGATCATGAAGTTGTCCGACTGGCACCAGGATCAACATGAGGCGCAACACGACCACGTTGGGATTTTTTGCCTCTCGGTCCAATCCAGCATTGCCGGAGGATGTTGCACTTGGCGGCGGCAATAGAGCATAGTAGGATCGTGAAGAGTTAGGTTGTGACCATGGCCGCCGCAACCCACACGAGAACCAATCATTGTTGCCCACCATCGACCTGAGGCCGCCACCCCGACATCCATCCTCTATTGCCTGCGCTGCAGCAGCCCAAGCCCCCTGCCACCCATAAGCAAGGAGGGCCTGCTACCACCACGTCCTACACCGGTGACAACTGCTATAGTACATCCCCATCACGAACTTTGGTGGTGCTGGAGGCTTGCTCCCGGTGCCACCCCTAAGGACGACACGGGTGTCAGCATGTCGATGGGGAGAGGGTGGGGAGAAGGAGAAGAAAGGCTAAGGGAGGTGAACATCCGGCGGAGGTGGGATGGCTGGCAGCAGCGTGCACACATTCGAGACTTGTGGCCAGGAGCGAATGAATCAACGACCGAATTCCTATTCTGCTTCTCTTATGGACAAGTGACGAGGCAAATCTACACCTATATGAACAATACAAAAAATGAAGACACCACTTGATGCAAGAAGAGCTCATCAGGCCTTCATCCTCCTGTAAGATTGGTCATTACCGAAAATAAGCCATACTAATAAAGTACCCGATCCTGAGGGAAGCTCAAAGCAGATGGAGCTGGTAAACAGAGAAGCCCATATGAGGTCCTTCTCTCGAACCACCATACAAATGGGCACATCTTAAGGTCTCCGCTCTTGGGCCGGGCCTTGTAAGATGGTCTGCTTTTTTTTTGCAAATCATTTATTTCATATATTTAGCGGTCTTCTATACTCGATCTGTGATGAGTCTTTCATTGAGAGCATGTTAATACTCCACAACATTCACTTTCCACTTATTTTAGGGGAAACACGAACTTCCTGCTTATTTTAGGAGAAAGATATTTTATCCTTTTTATTTTACAAATATGACTCTGGAATTAAAAGAAACATCAAACGGTACATGTATCTAGACGTTGGTTACTTTGTTACTGTGTAGGTTCACTCATTTTGGAGTGCATGTATTCTACTTTAAAATTTTAAAAAGTCTTACATTAGTGAACTTAGGGAGTATGTGATTTAGTGGAAGGAAAAGAATCGAAAAGATATAGACATAGATATCGATCTTGCAGATATAATATTATTATATATTGAAAAGGTCTTACACTATTATTTTATGGATGTATATATATAATCTAATAGATATAGCTATAGATATATAGATATAGATACGGTAAAGATATAGATACAGATACAGATACAGATACAGATACAGATACAGATACAGATACAGATACAGATACAGATACAGATACAGATACAGATACAGATACAGATACAGATACAGATACAGATACAGATACAGATACAGATACAAATATAGGTATATAGATATAGATATACAGATACAAATACATATGATATAGATATAGATATAGATACGGTGAAAATACATATATAGATATAGATATATAGATATAGATAGATGCAGATACAGATATAGATACAGATATAGATACAGATACAGATATAGATATAGATATAGATATAGATATAGATAGATGTAGTCTTTCATTGGGAGCATGTTACTCCACAACATTCACTTTCAACTTATTTTAGGGGAAACATTAACATACTGCTTATTTTAGGAGAAAAGTAATGAAAAGACTACCAGGCTATCCATGTAATTAATAACCGGCGCCTATCCGCGATCCCATCCTCCTCATGGCCTAGCTATATAACAAGGTTAGTCCAGGACGAGAACATATATAAGCATCGTCGTGTCAGACAGCAATCGATACAATCGAGCGGGAGAAATGGCGATGTCCACTCCCATAGCGCTCCTGTTCACAGTTTGCTTTCTGGGTTTCTACGTGCCCGTCCCGGCCCTGGCGTCGTCCTCCGACAACTTCCTCCAGTGCCTCTCTACCCACGTGCCCAGCCAGCTCGTGCTGACGCCGACATCGCCGTCGTTCAAGCCGCTCCTGGTGTCCTCCATCCGGAACGCCAGGTTCGTGGCGCCCGCGACGGCGAGGCCTCCGCTGTGCATCGTGACGCCCAGCAATGCATCGCACGTCCAGGCGGCCGTGCGCTGCGGACGCGCACACGGCGTGCACCTCCGCGTCCGCAGCGGCGGGCACGACAACGAGGGGCTGTCGTACCGATCCCAGCGCCCCGAGGTGTTCGCCGTCCTCGACCTCGCCAAGCTCCACGCCGTGCGCGTGGACACGCGAGCGGCCACCGCGTGGGTCGACTCCGGGGCGACGGTCGGGGAGCTCTACTACGCCGTCGCCAAGGCCGCGCCGGGGCTGGGATTCCCGGCGGGCGTGTGCCCGACCGTGGGCGTGGGTGGCCAGTTCAGCGGCGGCGGCCAGGGCCTGATGATGCGCAAGTACGGCCTCGCCTCCGACAACATCATTGATGCCTCCATCGTCGACGCCCACGGGAACCTCTTGCCGAACAAGAAGGCCATGGGGGACAGCCTCTTCTGGGCCATCCGCGGCGGCGGCGGCGGGAGCTTCGGCATCGTGCTGTCGTTTAAGCTGAGGCTGGTGCCGGTCCCTTCCAAGGTCACGTACTTGAGCGTGACCAAGACCATGGAGCAGGGCGCGGTCGACGCCGTGACCAAGTGGCAGACGGTGGCCCCGGCGCTCCCCGACGACCTCAGCGTCCGGGTGGTCGTGCAGCAGCGTCAGGCCAACTTCCAGGCCCTGTACCTCGGCAGGTGCAGCGGGGTGGTGAGCACGTTGCGTGACCGGTTCCCGGAGCTCGGCGTGACACCGGCCGACTGTCGAGAAATGAGCTGGCTGCAGTACGTGGCGTACATATTCTTCGGCGACGCCATCGATACCACGCCGCTGGATGTGCTCCTGCTCAACCGGACCATGCCCATAGGCCCCTTCGTCAAGAATAGGTCCGACTACGTCAAGAAGGCCCTCACCAACAACACCTGGCACAAGATCTTCACATGGCCCAGCGGCGCCGCCCAGGGAGAGCTCATCCTAGAGCCCCACGGCGGAAGAATGGCCAAGATCGCCGACGCCGACACGCCCTTCCCTCACCGGAGCGGCGTGCTCTACAACATCCAGTACGTCCAGTTCTGGAACGGTAACAACGGGGCCACGGGAAACACTAGCAGCACGTCCGACTGGATCAATACCATGTATGATTACATGGCGCCGTTCGTGACCAAGAACCCCAGGGCTGCGTACGCCAACTACCGGGACCTAGATTTGGGCGTGAACGAGGTGGTCGGCGGCGTGAGCACCTACGAAAGCGGAAAGGTGTGGGGTGAGAGGTACTTCGGAGGGAACTTTATGAGGCTTGCCATGATCAAGCGAAAGGTCGATCGTGCTGACTACTTCCGGAACGAGCAGAGCGTGCCGCCAATTCTTTTTTGATGAGGAAATGAGGAACCTAGTAGTGTATTATATTTGAGACGATGACTAGCTAGTGGTCAACACATGCAAATTAGTCGTGTATGATCAGATTTCTCTCAGATTAAGAAATAACTAACTTTTGTCGACCAACTGGGACAGGGCACTTGCCCATGCATCATGTGTTTGTGATTTTCTTAGACAGAACGCACCAAGAACATGCTTATAGATTATTAATGAGAAAATTTGCTAGAGGACACCGTTATTTTCCGGCGTTTGGTAAAACACACTGTTGGAATGTAGATTTGCCCAGTACCATTATTATTTCGTGACAATTTGCTAGAACACACTATACTGCCTAAAACGGAAGGTTTGACGTTTTAGATTACCTTTTTATTTGTTGCAAATATGTCTAGAATTTTAATTGAAATACAAGATGTTTCAGATAGAAAAAACTATCCAGCTTTTTCCCAATTCCCTCGTTGATTTTTTTCTTAACCACGATGCTGCATCCTGCAATGGATGGCGACTTGGCCTGGATGTTCCAACTTGATGTGAACTTACGTATAGTTTCTAATTCATGTTCGGTATATGCATATGCTGGATTTTGTGAATTTGAATTAGAGAAAAAAGTGTTCAAACCGGACATATGATGGTCATCCCAATAAAATTAGTCAAACTTTTCATTTGCGGCATGCAGTGTGTCCTCGCAAATGTGCCACGAAATTATAATGGTACTCAGCAAAGACACATTTCAGCGGTGTGTTTTGGCAAATGCCAAAAAATAACGGTGTCCTCTAGCAAATTTTTCCATTAATAAAGCCCCAGACGGTTAGAGTTTATATAATGCTGCAATATAACTTACAGACAACAAATACAACAAGCAAATAAAATAACATAGAAGATGGAGCACATCTTGAGCCCCGGGGACCTTGCTAAGCTCTGCTATCTAACCCGAGAAGAAGAAAAGTAGGTGAAGGAAGCATGCCACTAGTAGAAAGACATGTCGCCGTCAATCTCCAGGAGACCTATAGCAATGCCATATGTTTCTACCTCCTTAATATAACAGCCCGCCTTTTCGCGCCGGATTGAAGGAAGACTACACACCATCGGGAGGTAGAGCAGCTCACCCTAATCATGCATGGAAACTTATAGATAGGTTGCCAATGGGGAGGATCTTGAGCACTGCCGCCTCACAGGACATCAATCCAAAAGACATTACCGCCACCAAGCATAATGCAAAGCATAAACTGCCAGGAGAGTTTGCCAACCAGATGAGGAGAAAGAAATGATGAGGATGCCCCAAGTACGACCAAGACTCGCATACCTTCTCGTCTTACCACCAATAAGATGCTGCTACCGGAGGAGGGAGAACTTCCACACTCACCCAGACTCAAGAGTGTCGGCACGACAGCGAGCAGGCATCTCCGGCGAACAAGAGAACCACGAGTAGACTTGGCTAGCCGTTCGTCACCAAGAACCCCAGGGCCGTGTATGCCAACTACCGGGACCTGGACTTGGGCGTGAACAAGGTGGTCGGCGGCATCAACACCTATGAGAGCGACAAGGTGTGGGGTGAGAGGTACTTCAGAGGGAACTTTATGAGGCTCACCATGATCAAGCGGAAGGTCGATCCTACTGACTACTTCCGGAACAAGCAGAGCGTGCCGCCACTTCTTTTTTGATCAGGAAATGAGGAAGTCAGTGTATTATTTGAGACGACTAGCTAGTGGTCAACACATGATAATTAGCCCGTGCCTGATCAGATTTCTTGTAAAGGTAATAATTGTCGTGAGCTAAAAAAACATTTCTCTCAGATCAAGAAATAACTAACTTATGTCGACCAACTAGGACATGGCACTTGCCCGTGCATCATTTGTTTGTGATTTTCTTAGATAGAACACACCAAGAACACGGTTATAAATTAATAAAGCCCCACACGGTTAGAGCTTATATAATGCTGTAATTCATCTTTACAAACAACAAATACAACAAGCAAATAAAATAACATAGAAGATGGAGCACATCTTGAGCCTCGAGGCCCTTGCTAAGCTCCACGATCTCACCTGAGAAGAAGCAAAGTCGGTGAAGGAAGCATGCATGCCACCAGAAGAAACACATGTCATCATCAATCTCCAGGAGACCTATAGAAATGCCATATGTTTCTACCTCCTTAAGATAACACCCTGCATTTTCACGCCGGATCGAAGGAAGACACCATCGGGAGGTCGAGCAACTCACCCTAATCATGCATGGACACTTATAGATAGGTTGCCAATGGGGAGGACATTGAGCACTACCGCCTCATCGGACATCAATCCAAAAACATTACCGCCATCAAGCATAATGCAAAGCATAAACTGCCAGGAGAGTTTTCCAACAAGATGAGGAGAAAGGAATGATGAGGATGTTGGAATTATGCCCTAGAGGCAATAATAAAGATGTTATTATTATAATTCTTGTTCATGATAAAGTTTATATTTCATGCTAGAATTGTATTAAGCGGAAACATTAATACTTGTGTGGTTTGTGAACAACACCGTGTCCCTGGTACGCCTCTAAGGACTAGCTCATTGATCAATGATGGTTAAGGTTTCCTAACCATAGACATGAGTTGTCAATTGATAATGAGATCATATCATTGGGAGAATGATATGATGGGAGACCAAACTAAGCGAAGCAATTAGATCGTGTCATCGTGTTCGTCTTTGCGAAGCTTTTCCTATGTCAAATATTGTATTCCTTAGACCATGAGATAATATAACTCCCTGGTATCGGAAGAAAGCTTTGAGGTCATCAAACGTCATCCTATGAGAGGGTGATCATAAAGGTGTCTCTCAGGTGATCGGAAAGTATCTGTTGGGTTGTATGTATCGAGATGGAATTTGTCCCTCCCAAGTCGGAGAGATATACTTGGGCCCACTCGTAATCGATATCAACACCGCTTGCAAGCATGTGGTTAAGGAGTTAATCACAAAGTGATATCGGATTACGGAACGAGTAA
Organism: Avena longiglumis; assembly: GCA_030063025.1. Lineage (NCBI taxonomy): Eukaryota > Viridiplantae > Streptophyta > Magnoliopsida > Poales > Poaceae > Avena > Avena longiglumis. Next base: position 53,705,157 of record CP125974.1, on the reverse strand, counting down.
AGTACTTCGTGAACGAGATTGAACTAGGTATGACGGTACCGACGATCGAATCTCGGGCAAGTAAAATATCGAGACGAAGGGAATATATATATGGGATTGATTGAATCGGCATCGTGGTTCATCCGATATGATCATCGATGAATGTGTGGGAGTCAATATGGGTGCCTGCACCCGCTGTTGATTATTGATAGAAGATCATGTCGCATATTCTCGAACCGTAGGGTCACACACTTAACGTGTCTCGACGCTAGGATAGATTGGATAATTGGTTTATGAATTTTTGTTCGAGTCTCGGATGGGATCCGGATATCACGAGAGGTTCGGAATGGTCCGGAGAATAAGATTCATATAAGGCAAGCAGTTTTGGAGTTCGGAATTGTTCCGGGTTAATCGGTATTATGCGGAAGCTTCTAGAACCTTCGGAAGGGGACCAACGTGGCCCCACCTTCGGGAGGGGCATGGGCCTATGAGGGAGTGTCCTGCGCATTGGGCCGGGCACAAGGCCCCATAGGGCCCAGCCGATCCTAGATAAGTTTAAACTCGTTTAAACTAGAGATAGGATTTCTAGATAAGGAGAGTTTAAATCGTTTAAACTAGAGATAGGATTTCTAGATAAGGGAGAGTTTAAATTGTTTAAACTAGAGATAGGCTTGGAGGAGGGCAAGGGCTGGCGCCCCCTCTATATAGAGGGGTGGTGCGCCTCCCCCAACACACCTTCCTCCAACCCTAGCCGCCATGCCCTCTCTCTCCCTCCTGCATTGTTTGTGGCGAAGCCTGCAGAAATTCTCCACCATATACACCACGCCGTCGTGTTGTAGATCCAATCTATCTCTCCACCATACTCGCTGGTCCGAGGAAGGAGGAGACGTCGAGGTGCTGCGTGTGTGCATCTCACGGAGGCACCACCACTTGTGGTGCTAGATCGGATCGGATCGCGAGGAGGAGAAGCGAGTACGACTACATCACCCACGTTCCGACGAACGTTCCGCTGTGCGAATCTTCAAGGGTATGAAGATCTAATCCAATCTCTCTCGTTGTTTGCATCTCCTAGATTAGATCTTGGCTTTCCCTCTGTTCGCTCCGTAGAAAATTTTGATTTACTATGCCGCGAAACCCTTCAGTGGTATCAGAGCTAGATCTATGCGTAGATGTGTTTCACGAGTAGAACGCAACATGGTTGTTGCGGGCGTTGATGTTTTCTATTGCAAGCCTCTTGTTTGTGTTCTTCTTATGACGCGGGATAGTGAGATTGAAGCGGTCCAGGCCAACCTTACGCGACGTCGTTCGCGAGACGCTCACTTGACGTGTGGCTTGTTCCACATGCGGTGGTGGATGTCAGTTTCTCTCACTATAGTTGTCATGGGATTAACACCGGAGTTTGGCAACCATAATATCACCGTTGTGGCTTTTCGTAGGTAAGAATCGTTCTTAGCATCTACTCCCATAAGCCACGTAAAACATGCAACAACAAAGTAGAGGCGTCTAACTTGTTTTTGCAGGGAGAGTTTTCTGTGATATGGTATGGCCCAAGATGTGATGTGTATATTGTATGCGATGATCATGTTTTGTAATGTTTCACGACTTGCATGTCGATGAGTACACAACGGCGAGAGCCATATGGTTGTCTTTATAATTGTGTATGACCTGCGAGTCAACTTCTTATACGCCATGTAATAGCTTTACTTTATCGCTAAGTAGTTAGCAATAGTTGTAGTTGCTATTCGTGGTGGAGGCAATCATGGTGGAGTGATGGAGATCATGCCGGAACGCACATGATGGAGATCATTGCGCGAGGATTGGTTATACCATGTCACATAAAGTTATATGCATGTGATGTTTATCCCTTTATGTATCTTATTATGCTTAGATCGTGACGGTAGCATTATAAGATGATTCCTCACTTAAAGATCAAGATAAAAACTGTGTTCTCCCCAAGTATGCACCGTTGTGAAAGTTCGTCGTGTCCAAGCATCACGTGATGATCGGGTGCTATAGACTCTACGCTTACATACAACGGGTGCAAGCCGTTTTGCACTGCGGAAATACTTGGGTCTAGCTTGACGAGCCTAGCATGTATGCAGACATGGCGTCGGAACACAAGAACCGAAAGGTTAAGCATGAGTCATATGAATGATATGATCGACACTTTGTTGTCCACCATTGAAACCACATCTCTTCTCGTGATGATCGGATTAGGTGTGGTGAATTTGGATCGTGTTCACTAAACAACTTGAGGGATGTTGAATTTAGTGGGAGTTCATCTAGTAATTTGATTAAGTTGAACTATTTATCATGAACATAGTCTAAATTGTACTTGCAAATCGTAGATCCAATGGCCAAGTCCAACTTCAACTTCAACGTTTTTTTGAGAAAGAAAAGCTTAGAAACAATGGGTCTAACTTCACCAACTGGTTCCAATCTAAGAATCATTATGTCTGCAGCGGACAAAGGACTATGTCCTTGGTAAAGCGTTAGGTGACCCTCGCTGCAATCGCTATGGCCGATGAGAAAGCTGTCTATCGGCAAGAAAGATGATTATGGTGTGATTAAGAGCACCATGTTGTTTGCTATGGAACCGAGCTTCAAAATCGTTTTGAAACCTATCCGGGCCCTTTGAGATTCTCGAGGAGCTGAAAACCATGTTTGAGACTCAAGCCCGCTCGAGAGATATGAGATCTCGAGAAGTTCTTTAATCGCAAAATGGAGGAAGGGAGTTCCGTTAGTGAGCACGCCATAAAGATGTCGGGCTACACTCAACGCTTGAGCAACTGGAATGCACGATTCGGAGGAGCTCAAGATTGACAGGTTCGCAATCACTCCTCCCAGCTACAAAAGTTTTGTAGTGACTCATAATCAGATTGGTTCCATCGATACGATCACCGAGCTCTTCGCAGTCAAGGCTGCGGAAGTGGACATCAAGAAGGATAATCATGTGTTGATGGTCAACAAGCCCTCCTTTAAGAAAGGTAAGGAGCAAAGAAGCCCTTCAAGAAGGGCGGCAAGCTAATGCCCTCGAGAAGAAGCTCAGTCGGTCCTAAGCCGACATCGAGTGCTTCTATTGCAGGACAGTCAGGGGGCATCGAATCGTCCAAGTACTTAGCGGACAAGAAGGTTGGCACCATCAAAGGTATATTTGATATACATGTTATTGATGTTTTCCTTACTAGCCCTCGTTGTAGTGCACGGGTATTTGGTACGGTTCGGTTGCTAATATTTGTAACTCAAACGGAGCTACGGAATAGACGGCGGCTGCGAGGATGAGGTGACGATGTGCGTTGGCAACGGATCAAGAGTTGATGTGATGGCCGTCGGCACACTCTCCTTAGTTTTACCTTCGATTAGTTTTAAACCTTAATAAATGTTATTATGTACTGCGTTGAGCATGAACATTATTTCGGATCATGTTTATTGCAAGACGGTTATTCATTTAAATCGGAGAATAATGGTTGTTCTATTTATATGAGTAACATCTTTTATGGTCATGCACCTCTTGTGAATGGTTTATTTCTTCTAAATCTCGAAGGGATGAAACACACATCCATAACATTGAGGCTAAGAGATGCAAAGTAGATAGTGATAATACTACTTATTTGTGGTAATCGCTCTAGGTCATATTGGTGTAAAGCGCATGAAGAAACTCCATTCGATGGACTTTTGGAGTCTCTTGATTTTGAATCATTTGACACATAACCATGCCTCATGGGCAAGATGATCAAAACCCGTTCTCCGTATGATGGAAAGCAACGGACTTGTTGGAAATCATACATACTGATGTATGCGGACCGATGAGTGTTTCGACCAGTGGATATCGCTATTTCCTCACTTTTACCGATGACTTAAGTAGATATGGGTATATCTATTTAATGAAACATAAATCTGAAACATTTGAAAAGTTCAAAGAATTTCGAATGAAGTGGAGAACCATCGTAATGAAGATTAAGTTTCTACGATCCGATCGTGGAGGTGAATATTTGAGTTATGATTTTCTCACGCATCTTAAAGCAAGTGGAATCGTTTCACAACTCACGCCACTAACACCACAGTAGCAATGGTGTGTCGAGCACGGAATCGAACCCTATTAGATATGGTCCGATCAATGATGTCTCTTCTTGATTTGCGTTATCATTTTGGGGTTATGCATTAGAAACCTGCATTCACTTTAAATAGGGCTCCATCTAAATCCGTTGAGACGACACCGTATGAACTGTGGTTTGGTGCTAAACCTAAGTTGTCGTTTCTTAAAGTTTGGGGATGTGAAGCTTACGTCAAGAAGTTGATGCGGACAAGCTCGAACCCAAAGCGAGAAATGCGTCTTCATAGGATACCCTAAGGAAACCATTGGGTATACCTTCTATCACGTAACCGAAGGCAAAGTGTTTGTCATGAAGAACGGTTCCTTTCTTGAGAAGGAGTTTCTCTCGAAAGAAGTGAGTGGGAGGAAAGTAGAGCTAGACGAGGTTATTGAACCTTCTCTTGAATTGGAGAGTAGCGGCACCTGAAATTGTTCGGTGCACTTTGCACCAACAATAGAGGAAGCTAATGACAAGGATCATGAAGCTTGGACGATCTTGCTCTTGAACGTCGCAGGTCGACAAGGTCGCGTGCCCCTCCTGAGTGGTACGGCAACCCTTTCTTGACTGTCTTGTTGGTAGAAGACAGTGAACCTACGAACTATGAGGAAGCGATGATGAGCCCAGACTCTGAGAAATGGCTAGAATCCATGAAATCCGAATTGGGATCCATGGGCGAAAACCAAGTATGGACTTTGGTGGACCCTCCTAGCGACCGAAAGGCCGTTGAGTGCAAATGGATATTCAAGAAGAAAACGGACACGGATGGTAATGTTACCGTCTATAAAGCACGAATTGTCGCAAAAGGTTTTCGACAAGTTCAAGGTGTTGACTACGATGAGACTTTCTCTCCCGTAGCGATGTTTAAGTCTATTCGGATTTTATTAGCAATTGTTGCGTTTCATGATTATGAAATATGGCAGATGGATGTCAAGACTGCTTTCCTCAATGGGAACATTGATGAAGAGTTGTATATGATGCAACCCGAAGGTTTTGTCGATCCTAAGGATGCTGATAAAGTATGCAAACTTCAGCGTTCCATTTATGGACTGAAGCAAGCATCTCGGAGTTGGAACCTTCGTTTTGATCAAGTGATCAAGAGCTTTGGATTTGTTCCAACTTGCTCAGCCGCTTGTATCTACTAAAAAGTCAGTGGGAGCTCGGTGACGTTTCTGGTACTATATGTGGATGACATATTGATTATTGGAAATGGCATCAACATGCTTAACGATGTGAAGAGTTATTTGAACAAGTGTTTTTCAATGAAAGACCTAGGTGAAGCTGCTTATATATTGGGCATCAATATCTATAGAGATAGACAAAAGGCGCTGATAGCTTTAAGCGAGTACATACCTAGACAAAGTTCCGAAAAGGTTCGTAATGGATAAGGCAAAGAAAGGTTCGGTGCCTATGTTGTCGTAAGATATTGAGCAAGGCTCGTGTCCAGCTATGGTAAATGATAGGAAGCTATGAGCAAAGTGCCTTATGCCTCGGCCATAGGTTCCATCATGTATGCCATGTTGTGTACTAGACGGATGTGTCCAATGCTCTTAGTTTGACGAGATATCAAAGTGATCCAGAGTGGAACCTTTGGACAGTGAAGAACATCCTAAAGTACCTAAATAGAACTAAAGAAATGTTCTTAGTCTATGGGGGTGATGAACAGCTTGTCGTAAAGGTTACGTCGATGCTAGTTTCGACACCGACAAGGATGATTCCAAATCTCGAGACGTGATACGTTTATATTTTGAATGGAGGAGCTGTGAGTGGAGAAAAGCAAGCAAAGCGTGATCGCGGGATCTGATGAGAAGCGGAATACATGGCTGCGAGCGTCAAGTGAAGGAGTTTGGATCGAAACTTCATCATCGAGCTTGGCGTGGTTCCAAGTGCATTGGAACCACTGGAGATATTGTGACAACATCGGGCGCCATAGCACTCGCTAAGGAACCAAGATATCATCCAAAGACCAAGCATATCGATCGCAAGTTTCATATAATCCAAGATTATATAGCGATGGAGATCAAGATTAGCAAAGTACATACGGATCTGAATGTCGCAGATCCACCGACTAAACCTCTTCCACGTGGAAAACATGATCAACACCTCGATTGCCATGGGTGTGAGATTGTTGCCGATGTAAACTAAATTATTGACTCTAGTGCAAGTGGGAGACTGTTGGAATTATGCCCTAGAGGCAATAATAAAGATGTTATTATTATAATTCTTGTTCATGATAAAGTTTATATTCCATGCTAGAATTGTATTAAGCGGAAACATTAATACTTGTGTGGTTTGTGAACAACACCGTGTCCCTGCATGCGCCTCTAAGGACTAGCTCATTGATCAATGATGGTTAAGGTTTCCTAACCATAGACATGAGTTGTCAATTGATAATGAGATCATATCATTGGGAGAATGATATGATGGACAGACCCAAACTAAGCGAAGCAATTAGATCGTGTCATCGTGTTCGTCTTTGCGAAGCTTTTCCTATGTCAAATATTGTATTCCTTAGACCATGAGATAATGAAACTCCCTGGTATCGGAAGAAAGCTTTGAGGTCATCAGACGTCATCCTATGAGAGGGTGATCATAAAGGTGTCTCTCAGGTGATCGAAAAGTATCTGTTGGGTTGTATGTATCGAGATGGAATTTGTCCCTCCCAAGTCGGAGAGATATACTTCGGGCCCACTCGGTAATCGATATCAACACCGCTTGCAAGCATGTGGTTAAGGAGTTAATCACAAAGTGATATCGGATTACGGAACGAGTAAAGTACTTGCTGTGAACGAGATTGAACTAGGTATGACGGTACCGACGATCGAATCTCGGGCAAGTAAAATATCGCGAGACGAAGGGAATATATATATGGGATTATTTGAATCCTGGCATCGTGGTTCATCCGATATTATCATCGATGAATGTGTGGGAGTCAATATGGGTGCCCAGACCCCGATGTTGATTATTGATAGAAGATCATGTCTGCATATTCTCGAACCCGCAGAGTCACACACTTAACGTGTCTTGACGCTAGGATAGATAGGATAATTGGTTTATGAATTTTTGTTCGGAGTCTCGGATGGTATCCGGGACATCACGAGAGGTTCCGGAATGGTCCGGAGAATAAGATTCATATAAGGCAGTGCAGTTTTTGGAGTTCGGAATTGTTCAAGTTAATCGGTGTCTGGAAGCTTCTAGAACCTTCCGGAAGGGGACCAACGTGGCCCCACCTTCCGGGAGAGGGCATGGGCCTATGAGGGAGTGTCCTGGCCGCATTGGGCCAGGGGCACAAGGCCCCATAGGTCCCAACCGATTCTAGAGAGATTTGACTCGTTTAAATCTCGGGATAGAATTTCTAGATAAGGGAGAGTTTAAATCGTTTAAACTAGAGATAGGATTTCTAGATAAGGGAGAGTTTAAATTGTTTAAACTAGAGATAGGCTTCGAGGAGGGGCAAGGCTGTCCGCCCCCCCTCTATATATAGAGGGGTGGTGCGCCCCCTCCCCCTACTACTCCACACCTTCCTCCAAGCCCTAGCTGCCTTGCTACCTTCCTCTCCCCCTCCCGACTGTTTGTAGGCGAAGCCCTGCAACAGAAATTCTCCACCATATACACCACGCCGTCGTGTTGTAGATCCAATCTATCTCTCCACCATACTCGCTGGTCCGAGGAAGGAGGAGACGTCGAGGTGCTGCACGTGTGCATCTCACGGAGGCACCGCCACTTGTGGTGCTAGATCGGATCGGATCGCGAGGAGGAGAAGCGAGTACGACTACATCACCCACGTTCCGACGAACGTTCCGCTGTGCGAATCTTCAAGTGTATGAAGATCTAATCCAATCTCTCTCGTTGTTTGCATCTCCTAGATTAGATCTTGGCTTTCCCTCTGTTCGTTCCGTAGAAAATTTTGATTTACTATGCCGCGAAACCCTTCAGAGGATGCCCCCCAGTACAACCAAGACTCCCATACCTTCTCGGCTTACCACTAAGAAGATGATGCTACTGGAGAAGGGAGAACTTCAACACTCGCTCAGACTCAAGAGTGTCTGCACAGCGGCGAGCAGGCATCTCTGGTGAACAAGAGAACCACGAGTAGACTTGGCTAGTCACAACAACATAACACCATAGAAGATCAACACGTCCAATCCTAGCTAGGGATGGCAATAGGGCCCCGAAACCCGTAAACCCGATAGGTACCCAACGGAGAGGGTTTGGTAAAAAGTTAGAGCCGCCAAGTCTAACAGGGCGAACCTATACCCGCAGACCCGTTGACCCGCTCTAAGTCTTAATCCTATCCCTAATAATCTTATGTCTAACCACACGTCCGACGCGGTCATGCACACATACAGCACACATCACATGCTCAAAGGAATATGGAGTCCTAGATACAACACACATGACGTATCCATTTTCACCCACACCATCCCAATATCCCATCATTTTCTTCCCGCATGAGCCAACGTTTCTCATCTCACGTCTTTGGCGGGTACCGGTTGAACCTGAACCCGGCCGGGTCGCGGGTCTGGTAAAAAATGAGACCCGATAACTTAAACGGGGCGGGTATAGAGAGGGCGGACCTAGCCCCGAACCCGGCGGGTGCAATCCCTAATACTAGCTACCGAGCACACACCCGCGACACCATAAGGACAGTGTTGCCCATACTGTTATCATATAGTGTTCCTTTGAGTAAGAAGTAAAACACTTGTTTTGACGCTGGTGCTGTAGGATATAAATCACATTCAATGTTCAAAAAATCAAATTCGGAGTTCTTCATTATATGTTTACCGGTACAGAACTGGATTTGTTGAGCCTGCAAAGCGTGTAATAACATTTCAGGAAGTAACAAGAGTAAAACAAAGTCAAACTAAAGGTCCCCATTCAATCTTCAGTTCATTAATAAGATAGAACATCTCAAGATTTCTGTCCGAATTATTTGTGTAGTTCCATATTTACAAGGCACCTTTTTTGCATTCCTAATTTGATATTTTTTCATGATTTTGGATCAGGAAGCACATACTCCATCTGTTATTCTGATGTGATGTAGATTTTATTTTTATTTTCACCTCACTAGTGTGGTTACAGAATTCCGGTCCTGAGTGGATTTAGGTATCCCTAGCTTGCTCGTTTGACAAATTTTACTCATTTATAGGTGTACAAATGCCTACTACTATGACAAGTTTTCTTGTTTTGAAATTACATGTCTTTGTATTGTCTGAACCAATTAAGTCGATACCCTTCATAAAGTGCTAATTTAGTAGAGCTATCACGAAGATGTTTACATATTGTGACTATTGCACCAGTTTCTTAAGTTTTGTGAGTTGCTTATCCGGTCATCAATTATAGGAGGGTGGCAGCGACAAGAGTAACTTGACTGGTATGTCATGTTTTTCGGCGACCTGGATGCACGTTCCGCTATTAATCCGAGGCTGGTCGCTCTCTTGCTTTACCTGTGATAGTTTATAGCGTCGCACCACCACATTTCGCAAACTATCTGCAACTGCACATCGCCAGTAAGCTCATGCTTCTCATGTCCTCTTGCCCCTGTGATTCTAAGGATCTTCTCCCTTTGTTGATTCTAGTTTTATTGGTTCTAGGTTGAAGCCACACGTAAGATTTCCTACAAAAGTAGATCAGTTTATGTAGTAGTACCTCCATTCCAGAAACCAAGGCGTATAATTTTGATTTCAAAAATCAAACAACATAAAGTTTGACCAAGTTTATAGAAAAAACTACCAACGCCTATAATGCAAAATCAATATCATTAGATATGTCATGCAATATTCTCTTATAAATTATGTCTATTTGGTCTCGTAAATGTTGATAGTTTATTTTATAAGTTTAGTCAAACTTTACCGTGCTTGACTTGAGAAAAATTTATATGCCTTCTTTCTGAAATGGAGGTAATATTTGAGTGCATGCTTGGCTTGCTTATCGATTGTTTGGTCTCTGCACATTAAGTTTTGTTCCCCTTTTTTTACGGTGAGCACTTGTTAATGAAGCTGCCATTTATTATATATTGTTAAGCTCACTACAAGCTTCGGATGCCTTTTGTTGGCAAAGTAATGATTTTTCTTTATTGTTTCATTTGGTAGTGTACATATAGATCTGGTCTACAATTTTGTACAACATGTTCACTTGAAAAGTTTTGAACTCTAAAGCCACAACTTATAAATTTTATGATTTGTTCATGGCACTGATAGTTGATGTTGGTATGACGTGCAAGTGAGTTTTTTTCCTCCTTTACTAATTTTGTGTAAGATCTCATATCTTCTTCCTCTCTTTGTAGTCAAGTTTTTATCTGTATCTCCTGTCTGGGGTTTGTGGTGGTCTCTATTTATGTGCCAATATACTCCTAATTTGTGCGGCACTTCTATTTTCTTTTCGAGAGAATTGAAATGTCATGCTTTCGTGTATTTTATCTTGCTAGGTATCTAAGAGAATTGAAGTATCTTCCTTGTTGATATTTTGGTTTTATCGCTCTGTGGTAGTGCTGATACTAACTTTTTGTTTGCCTTCATTTTGGATCGGAAGTTGAGAGAACTAATTCATGGTACAAGTGCACCCATTCATCTAGAAGTGATAATACGCTTTGTTTAGCGATTCCAGAAGACTCAAAAAATATCACTACAGGATGAGGTAATGGCAACAAGGAAGGCGATTAGCATCACCATTAACCTGGGTATGGGTCTCTGTTTGTTAAAGAATTTGGAGGCAACGAAATTGGACCTCCCTCGTCCATGATGGAAACACCAAGGATGATGCCAAGAACCACTTTCTATTTTTTGGCCGAGTTTTATACTAGCTCTAATCAATGATGTGTTTGTGCCGACAAGGGACCTTTTCCTATTATCGACATTGTTGGGAGATGCATGATGTCCTTCACAAGATCCCAGTTCCAATATCCAATCTGAAGATGTTCAGTGACCTCCAGAACTGATGAATCCTTGCTTGTTGGGTTGCTGGTCATGTGCCTCTTGTGCCTCTCGCATGGTTGTAGTCCTAGCCGGCCCTTGTCTTCTCCTCACCCTGGATTTCTCGGTTTAGGTGTGTATATGCTTCTCCCCTTGTCTCTTCAATAGTTTCCCTTTTGAATGTCCCTAATGGAAAACATCAAGGATAATGCCAAGAACCACTTTCCGTTTTTTTCGAGAATTTTATACTATCTCAAATCATTTATGTGCTTGTGTCGACAAGTGACCTTTTTCGATTGTCGACATTGTCGGGAGGTGCATGATGTCCTTCACAAGATCCTATCCAATCTGGAGAGGTTCAATAACCTCAAGCATTGACAAATCATCGCCTGTTGGGCATTGTTGGTCGTGGCCTCCTGTGCTTCTCGCGCGGTTGTAGTCCTAGCTGGCCCTTGGTTTCGCCTTGTCCTGGCTTCATGGTTTAGGTGTGTATATGCTTCTCCCCTTGTCTCTTCAAGAGTCTCTCTTTTGAATGTTTTGGTGCAAGATTACTCTAAATATCGGAAATAGCCCTGTTTAGGAGTATGCCTTTTTCTTCATCATTACTCTATTTGTGAACGATCGACCAGTGATTATTTTTCCCTTTTCCTATCAAAATTAGATACAACTAGAGAATTTAAAGGCACCCTGTTGCTTGAAAAATTACAGTTTTTCTTGAATTTGTACTCATCAAGGTGGCCATAATTTTCCTGACAAATTATATTTGGAATCTCCGGAGATTTCTTCCTTTTTTGGATGGTCCACAATATTTTAGCATTAAATATTGCCTGAATTCTTTAGTATTGTTTATAGGATTTTTTTATGAACCTTGGTAGGAAGGACACGGTGTGAATGGTTGTTTTATTCCCTGTTTTGTTTAGTTTTTCTGATAACTATGCATTCAAGATTCTCGTACCCTTTGATACTGAATATAATAGTCTTGCTATAGAGAAAAAAATCCTCCTTTCATTTTGACATCTTGGAACAATTCTTAGGTCTTTGTGTTTTGAGTTTGCAAGCACTAGACATAGATGGCGATATTAACTGGTCCTCCTTCTCCTCGCTCCTTTCATTTTGACATCCTTGCTGATGTACTTCATTAGGCATATGTTCATGGTCCTCCTGCTCCTCACTCCGGAAAGAGAAAGCATAATCAGCATGGACTTTGTTCCAGCTGCAGATGTGACATGCATGTTTGTGAGCTTTGGTAGATTACCACACATGCATGAATCTATTCATGTCTTGAAGATAGCATGTAGTACTTGTGGAATCGATAACAAACTTATGTTCCAGATTTTGAGTTTGCAAGCAAAATGCAAGCTGGCTTGTTGATGCAGCGCTAGCAACACTAGCTGGGGGGTTGTATGCTCTCATGTATTCATTTATATTCCTAAATATACAGATATACGTGTACCTGTGTATAAACTCAATCATCGTGATGCCCTTTTTTGGTGTGGACACTATTTTTGTCTAGCTGATGGACACATTCCCTAGCTGAACCGAACTGTGCTGCTTTATCTGTGTATTTTGCATTGAACTTTGATCATCTTCACATGTGTGATAGAAGACTGCCAAAGCTGCAACTCGTTGGCAGGAAGAGGAAGTGAGTGCAGTTGCAAGCCGCCGGAGGTTGGGGCGGCATTGATGAGTAAGAAGAAGACAAGGTTGCTTCTTAGATTGCTATGAGTTGAGTGACGGCTATCTTGCTATCTGCTTATGGCTGGTTTGGTTAAAGGTTAAACTTAGGTGTAGTGTCAATTGTGTATGTCTATATATGTTGTGAACTGAAAACAAGGGAAAGGAAATAAGATTCGAAATCTTTGGCTACAATATTCTTTGCTGTTCTGAAGACTTGGTTTGAGAATTTGAGTTAGTTATCTGACAGGTGGAATCCATTTTGTAAGTGCCAATATTCCGGTGCATGTCAACTCATAAAGAGTATATCCAATATGAACAACCGTGGCCTTCTGCTCCTGTTCATGTGGAACCAGAGTAGAGCAATCTAGGAAGAACTAACTCTCTAGAGGGTCTCGTACGTGGAGAGATTGGATGCGTACTACTGTATTAACTCTAGACTAGAGGGCCTCCTGTTCCGTTAGTCAGTCCATCCAACCATCTTATTTACATGAGACTTGCCATTTAATTAGATAGATCACATCGTCCGTCTGTCCATCCATCTTATTTGAATCAAGCAAATCCTGGAGTATAACCAACGGGGATCTCTTTTTAACTAAATAAACAAGATGGCACATCATGCCTGATTTGCCTCTGAATTTATAGCCTCCTACAGATTAATCTAGGATCTAAACCGGTTCGGCACATTTGACCTATTTGTGTGGGATCAGATCAGAGCATATATATCAATCCAACAACTGTCCCTACTCTAGAGAGGGCATGCATGCATCGTGGAGAGATTGGATGCGCGTTCTTAGGGATCCACCAGTAATTAATTAGATCAACGATTTTCCTATTAATTAGCACACGCATAGTTAGCGCGGAGTTAGGGCACGTACAATGCGGTGACGTCAGCCTTCCCTTATGCTCGCCACGTTGGATTTTTGCTTAGTTGGAGGAGAGAGAAACAAGAGAGAGAGGGTTGTCTTCCCTTAGCTAAGGGATGATCTCTTAGCAATAAGAGAAGACTATTTTTCTCCATTGTACCATATGCCTTCTTTTAGTCAACTAATTTTCACTAAAAATAGTTAATTCTATTAATTGCTAGAGATAGCAATAAGAAATAATGTATTATACAAGTTATATATTGTGTCTTCTCTAAATGATGTGGAGAGCTAAGAGAAGGCATGCCTTCTCTAGCATTGTACATGCCCTTATGTTTGTGATTCGTGGTAGTTGGGGCAAAAATCACTGTTTTGACCTAATTAACGTTTGATCTCTCAAATTGATCTATTTTTTCGAAGATATCCCGATTTGACCTGTTTTCATGGCGCTTTACCAGAAGGCGTCATGGTCAGTAGCACGGCGCCCTCCGCAAAAGCGCCATGATACCATGACGCTTTCTAAGAAAGCGCCATGGCCTCGTCTGACGTGGCGGACGCCGTGGCACAGGCGGGCCCGTTTTAATGTTTGGCGCTTTCCACGGGGGCGCCATGCTACTAGGCATGACGCTTTTGCGAAAAGCGCCATGGTTCTTAACCCTAGATAACGGCGCGGGCCCTCCCAGGCCATACGCCTTTGGCGGGAGCGCCATGCGCCTGACTTAGCAGTTTTCGTGGTCCAGTTTTCCTTCGAGCGCGCGCGGTCACTGTGTCCCAGCGCGCTAGAGTTTGCTCAAAGCGCCATGGAAGCATGGCGCCCTCTAGGAAAGCGCCATGGAAGCATGGCGCCCTCCAGGAAAGCGCCATGGAAGCATGGCGCCCTCTAGGAAAACGCCATGCTTCCTAGGATGGCGCTTTTGGCGGGGGCGCCATGCGCCTGACTTAGCAGTTTTGTTGTCCGCTTTTCCCGAAGTCACATCGTGTCCCAGCGCTAGAGTTTGCTCAAAGCGCCATGGAAGCATGGCGCCCTCCAGGAAAACACCATGCTTCCTAGGATGACGCTTTTGGCGAGGGCGCCATGCGCCTGCATTCACTAAAGTTGGAGCTAGTTTCTATGCTAGTGGCACCATTCCAGAAATTTTACAGTACAATGCTAGTGGCAACATTCCAAAAACATTATAGGCAAGTGCGGTGAATGTTTACGAAATACATGGCGTTGCGCCCTTAAAGGGTTTTACATACGACAAATTCGGCATGACAATGTTCAAGATAAATTCCACATAGTGGAGTCCATAACATAGATCATAGCATGGTGACAACTCTACTGTGCCGCGCTAGGCTCCTTCCCCTTCGCCTTCCTTTTCCTCTCTTCCTCTGCCTCTTCATTTTCCCTCAAGTCACGTGCTAGCTGGACAACAGAGTTGAACTACGCCTCGAATTGGCGTCTACTCTCCTCTTTCTTCTTGATCTCCTCTTCCTCCATTATGAGGCTAGCCTCTTCAGACACCAACTCAAACCGACGATGATTCCTCAAGCTCTTCAAGTACATGTCTCTTTCATGTTTTGCTTCTTTTTCCTTCCTCTCACGTTCTTTCTTTGCTTTCTTGATGCTTGCCTCACGCAATCTCCTGTTGAAATCTTCTTCCCACCGACGTTCTTCTTCAGCCTCCCTCCTTTCCTCTTCCCTTTTCTTGATCAACTGAGCTACTTCATCTTCCCTCTCCTTCACCCTCCTCAAAGCCTCCGCCCACACTTTGGAGTAGCTCATACCGTTCCCATCATTGTTCTCTTTGGTTGGTTGGGTCGACATACCTATAACAGGAATGCAACCTAATAGTTAGTAAATAGAAATACACTTAAATGCACAATAAAAATTATTAAAATCATCAAGAAAACACATACGGAAATTCTCCTCGAAGATACGTAAACATACTACCGCCACGACCTCTACCGCCGCCAAGACCTCTACCGCCGCCACGACCTCTACCACCATCACCACCTCCTTGGCTTGTGTTTGTACCACCATCACCACCTCCTTGGCTTGTGTTTGTACCACCGTCACCACCTCCTTGGCTTGTGCTGCCAATAGGGGTGTTGGCCTCCTTTGATTTTCTCCTTTTGCTACATGATGTTTTATTATGGCCCTCAGCATTGCATTCTCCACAACGGGTTTTTTCACGAGGCTCCGCGAAATACTCGCTCCCCCATTCCCGTCGATATCCACTAGCCCAATCGTCCATGTCACCTCGGAAACGTTTGGTTTGTCTTCTTCCCCGACCAACAACCTTCGTTGACTGATCAGGCCAAAGTTGGACACCATGATATTCTGGCCATTGAGATTGGTCAAGGTAAGGCTGAAATCTACCCGCCCATGTGTTCTTCACCGCTTGGATGGAATGCTCATCCAACCTAACCGTATCCGGGTGATTAAGACCCACCATTCGTTCAGATGCCGCCTTCATCACGTGTGAGCAAGGGAGATGGTACAATGTCGGCCTCTCGCAGGAGCAATAACCATTGCGTAGCCACACCTTATAGGACAGTCCCCCATGTTGCACACCTTCCCTTGTGCTGCCTCCATGCTCATTCACTTGGTAAATCAGTTCTTGGTTGTCGAAACATTCAACCGTTTGTGTATCCCCTTTCTTTGATTGATATTCCAGCCAATTATCAACCAATGGTGGGTACTCATACTTCTTTTTTTTCTTGTTATCCCCAGCGATTTGCTTATCCGTTTCATCACTATACTTTAGAAAGTATTCATTCAACTTCTGAAATGTGTACTCCGCTATAGCAGTCACAGGCAATTGACGTACACCTTTAAGTACTTTATTGAAGCATTCAGCCATGTTACTGGTGGAATCACCGTATCTCTTGCCTCCATAATCATAAGCCCTTGCCCACTTTGTCCGTTCATTAAGATGCCTTCTGAGAAACTCTTTCCCACCATCATCTGTGAGACAATACAATCTATCATATAGTTTTTGAAAATGCCGAGCGGTGAAGGCAAGACAACAATCTTGTAGATCGTCGGCACGTTCCTTGTTGCCACAAGCTCTATAGAAGTTGGACACAAAATGCCTCATGCACCATCGATGGTGGATACGAGCACATCCAGGAATGTCCTTCTCGACTGCATTTAGTATTCCTTGATGGCGATCCGAGATGATGCAAACCTCTATCGTGTTCTATAACCTTGGTCCTCAATATATGGAAAACCACTCCAGTTGTCGTTGTTCTCCACGAAACCAAGGCAAAAGCCAAAGGTAAAACCCGGTTTTGCGTGGCATATGGCAGTTAATAGTGTGCCCTTGAACTTGCCGGTCAAAAAGGTGCCATCCACGGACATAACAGGCCAACAATGTTTGAATCCCCCGATGCATGGTCCAAATGTCCAAAATGCACGGCCAAATACCCGGACAGTGGCACCATTGTACAACCTAGTCACCGACCCAAGAGGCTCCACCACATAATACATTCATGGGTTCCTTGCGGCCATTGCTCCCAACAACCTAGGGAGGCGGTTGTATGCTTCTTCCCAATCACCATACAACATCTTAAATGCGGCTTGTTTGGTCTTCCACGCCTTACCATACTTCACTTTATAACCGAATACTTCTTTAACCAAATCTATGACACCCTTAATAGTATATGTTGGGAGAGACCTTATGTTATTTGCAACTCTATATGCGATGAAATCGGAGGTGAGCTGCCGATGGTCCTCCTTCACAACTTTGGCATCCTTGATAAACTTGTCATCACACATATGAATGGACTGACAACTTACAATGATCCATTGTGGCCCGCCCCTCAGTGGTCGTACGCGAACAACCCATGGACATCCTTGCTTCTCACACTTGACTGTGTAACGCACCTTAGTGTTCGAGTGAGTCAACTTGTACGGTCGGTGGTACTTCACCGCATAGTCCTTGATCCACATCCGAAATTCCAACAAGCTATCAAACTTCACCCCGGGATTTATCCCGTATTTTTTCGGCTTCAAGTCCTTTTTAGAAGGTGCTCGCGCCTCGAGCACTCGACTAATTCCACCGTCAACTTGGGCCTCATCCGCAATACTAACATCACGGAACAATGAAGGTCGATGATCCCGACCTACTACTTTTTTGTGAGCTTCGGCGAATTTAACCGTTAGACCATCCTCATCCACATCTTCATCCGGTCCTTCATCCTCGGAGTCCGATGCATGACACCTCAAATAAGGGAGATCATGGTCCATGTCCTCCTCATGGCAATTTGCCTCCACATCTCCTACTTCATTGTCACGCAGCCCATATTCAACCTCATCACCCTCAAAGTCATCATCCTCCATTTGAGGTGCTTCATGGTTGTCATTGCAAAAAGGGCTCATGGAAGGTTGCCTCGTTGTTGTATCGTCGTAGGTTGGCTCTACGCGAACCGGGCTCAATGGAGGTTGGCTCATTGTTGTGTCATACACATGTGGCTCACCTCGAGCCGGGCTCATGGAAGCATTCCGGTTCAAGTCAATGTGCAACCGAGCTGCAACCTTTCTTGTGGCAAATATCTCAAGAGACTTATCTTCAGATTCCGCCACCATCTCCTTATACGCACTCCAATTCAACTCGGAGTTGATAGGCATTATCTTCAATCTATTGTGATGGCCAAACCCGGCGTTATACCTTCCAACCAACTCATACACATCACTAGGTTCCATCCATTTCAAATCATTCCTCACTCTTTCCACAACCTCGGCATATGTAGGACTTGTGCCAAACACCATGACTACCTCCTCCGGGTCACACTCGGTATTGCCTTTCAAGAATGCGGCCTTGTCCACATGATGAACATTAACGATTCTTGCCATCTAAAAAACAATGACACCAACCATTACGCTTCAAAGACAACTATATTACCACCACCAACCGTAGCTACCAACTAAAACAAGTCATGCCACTTTGCTAATTCTAACATACAAATCCTAGCCATAAACTACCAATCTAATAACTAGAAGGAACAACATCAAGCCAAGATATAGCTAGGGTTAGGGTTAGGGTTAGGGTTCTACATTCTTTACCAACATAGAACGAAATTTCACAAATCTATTTGGACAAAACCAAGGGGTTAGGGGGAGATTACCTCTTGAAGCAAGGGGAAGTCCAAATCCACGGAGAAAAGCAACCGATTCGAAGGGATTCGAGTAGGGGAAGAACTTGGGGAGAGAGAGAGAGGAGAGCTGGGAGAAATGAAGAGGTATGGCCTGGGAGGGCGCCCGCGCCGTTATCTAGGGTTAAGGACCATGGCGCTTTTCGCAAAAGCGTCATGCCTAGTAGCATGGCGCCCCCGCGGAAAGCGCCAAACATTAAAAGGTGCCCGCCTGTGCCACGGCGGCCGCCACGTCGGACGAGGCCATGACGCTTTCTTAGAAAGCGTCATGGTATCATGGCGCTTTTGCGGAGGGCGCCGTGCTACTGACCATGGCGCCTTCTGGTAAAGCGCCATGAAAACAGGTCAAATCGGGATATCTTCGAAAAAGTAGGTCAATTTGTGAGATCAAACGTTAATTAGGTCAAAACAGTGATTTTTGTCGGTAGTTGGCCGTGTGTCTCGTTGATCTGGTCAATATTTCTCAACCAAGAATATAACATTCTCCCACAGGGGCGTTTACCGCCATCCATGATCGAAGAGAAGACCCATCGAGCGCGCGGCGCGCGGGGTAGTAGAAATCAAACCAAACCAAACGAAATTCCAGCCTCGTCCCGTCCTACCTGTGACCCGCGAGATTCAAACATTTTCGGGACCCTCCCCAAAGCTGTCTTCTTCTCTATAAGTAGGAGGTCAAGGCCCCTCATCACAGATGCTTTGATGCGTCGACCGACTTAGAATTTGACGAGGAAGAGGAGAGGAGAGGAGAGGTTGGGGGATGGGCGATCTCCGGTGGCGTGTGAACCGGACAGATCATCCGTTGGGCGACGACGTGGGATATCGGTGAGTTGTACTACGTTATTTTCTATTTCTTCTTTATTTCTTTGTAGGGTATAAGGAAGCACACCTGGTAGAATGGTGGCCTTGTACTACTACATGTGCTTTGTTTATATCCAGATCTGGATGGATCGATGATCTGGTACTGCCTAACACGCACTCGTATGCATGTATATTTTGAAGACTAGAGGTGGGGGGATGGCCGATCACCGGCGATCCGGCGGCATGCGATACAAACAGGATCGCGCACCGGACATACAGCTGAGTTGCACGACGTGGGATAGATCGGTGAGTTGTACTTTTCCTCTTCTTCCTGTTTTGTGAACCGTATGTAGATCTGATATATTTCCGGCGTACTAGCTAGCTAGAGTGTGAGTATGAGAGGAGAGAAGAGAAGAGTGGTGGGGATGGGCGGCGATGCGTGCGATGATACAAAGAGGCTCTCGGCGCAGCTAGCCGTCATTCGGTTCGTACACTTAGATGCATGGCGATCGATTGAGGTGATGCATACGCGTCCAGCCGCGCCGCCGGTTTTGGGGGGATCCTCTCTTTATTTGTTTGCGTAAATTGATTATCCAAGACAAGATGCTGGAGTATTTCCAGCCACCGAAATAAAGAACTTGTTGGAATTTACTATTGGGCCTTAGCCCTTAGACCAACTAAAATTCTGAAATTCTCAAAACCCAAATACATGCATGTATGGCAAGAGGTGGGACTAAAGCTTAATCCCATAATACTAGTTCCGAAGGAGAGTTACACCATCTTATATACTCCCTTCTTCCCAAAGCATAAGGCATAAATATTTTTTCGAATTTTCCCAAGGAAGAAGAGGCAGGGTGTGGCATGGATCGATTCTGCCCACGATGCTCCTAATCCTTTGCCCCGTTCCTTGTTTTTAGTATCTCTGAAGCTATGGCGAGCGCTGATTTTTTTTTCTTTGCATGCAGAATTGGGCTTGCATTTGTGAGGTTGGGGCAGACAAAAAAGGAAGCCGCCGTGAGATAGAAACAAGGAGCCAGGAAGAAAAAATTACTGATGATTTCCTGGCGTGCATGCAGGGGCAAATTATAAAGTTTTAGGATAGATCTCTCCTTACTGATCTTCCTTAATAATCACGCCAATAAATATACCCCTTGATTCATGGGACATGGGACGGAGGGAGTAGGAGGGTGTTGTATCACTCACTAAGGTGTGAGAAGAAGAGAAGCTCTTGTGTACTCTTTCTTCGACGCCGCCCGTCTCATCACGACGCACACGCTGTGGGTCGCGGGAATCTCACTGATTCGAGCTCATGTTTTGCATGTCTGTTTATATTTTGTTGTTCGCGTAATTAATTGTGCATTAATTACAAGTCATTAACGGATACGCTAATCAATCAGCCGTTTCTAGAATTTTTGGATCATGGGCTGCTGCCCACGTCCTATCCGACCCGCGGTATATAAACAGGCAGACCTGAACTCTAGCCGACACAAGCAATTAGATTGCATCTGTTTATCTTTGTTCCACCTCTCTCTGCTACTCCATCATGTCGGTTGTGTGCAAAATCGTCCAGGAGAGCAGGCCTCCGGAACCCCGTCTCTCTGATCCTGCATCGGGAGAGAAGCGATAAGGTTTTTGGGGAGCGTCTCGGCGCGACTTCTCAAGTTCTTCTTCATCCTCTATGTTCAGCTTCCTCGAATCCACCGGCATGTCGAAAGACTCCACCAAGAAGGTTGTGCTGATGCCGCTTCTTCTACTGACGTCAATGGCGGAGTTCCTCCTGTTTTGTCGTTGATCATACCATCGACGAACTCGTACGTGCTTTTTGCTCTCCTGATATTTTTTATGTTGATTACTAATAATACAATATGCGTAAATATGCTAGGTTTTCACTTGCATGTATGTTGCATGTCTACTATATGTATACTAGTCAATTTTAAAAAAATTAATTTCATATTTTATACTTGGATTAAATTAATACTCTTGTCTAGATTCGTATGTATTTAGACTTATTTTAGCGCTAGATACATCCGGATCGAGACAAATTTGACTCAAGTATTTTGGATCAAAAAAATACAAAAACTGCTAATTATTTCAACCGAACTCTGATCTAGAATCAATCGGGAGCCGGAGGAGGTAAAACCCTAGTTGCCGGGGCTCTAGGTCAGAAAAAACGTATCGCTTCCTCCACGAAAGCGACCACGAGGAGCGCATGTGCCGTTGCTGCCTAGGAGTAGCAACGCAACGTTACCACGTGAAGACAAATGCACAGCTTCATAGAACCTTGTTCAGATGACTCGTTCCCATGTATTATGTTGTCTGTAATGGATTTCTGTGTGCTGACTGCTGAGTCGTCAGTTGCTTCATCCACTGGTTTGGCCTAATAATTGACAGGGAGTCAGGGATAACGTACTAGCCATCTGAGTCAGCACACATGCTCGATCTAGCTAGATAGTCGATCCAATGAAGGTGCAGAGTATGAGCCGACACTGACCGTACCTGAGGGCTTACCGGAGGCCCGGCCTTTCGGCGACGGAGAAGGTTCCTTCCTCAGAGGTTTTTGCGTCGTGCCCCACAGATATCCATCCATGATCCATCCATCCATCCGGGCTACGAGGACCAGTGCATAGCAACCGTATATAGAGAGAGAAACATCCGTCCATCCGGCCGTAACGATCGCGTCCCAGGCCGGAACAAAACGCAAACCCACCCTATCCGTAGACGCAAAGGGCGCTTCTATCCTGGCCGGCCGCCGTCGTTTCACACACTGCACACAGTATTTTAGGGCATCTTTAGCGGTTCGACCCATTTCGAACACGGGATATATTTAAATTGGTCCGTTTGGATTGATCTGCGGATATGAAAATAGGCAACTTTGGCCTCTGTCCATTTAGGTCGGGGGTGCCGAGCGGCCGCGACCCAATTTTTTTGGTTTTTAAATACAAATATTAGAAAAAAATAATATAAAAACTCATAAATAGTCTTACTTTACATATAGAAAATAAAAAACACAATTATAATAAACTCTAGCTAGTACAAAATAGAACAGCTACATGGCTCGGAAATGTTCCCCCAGAGATCATAAACTCTGAATGTAACTCTGTCTTCAATTAATAAAGCTCTCTTTCGATGCAAAAAAAAACTCTAGCTACGATTAGGGCATCTAGCGTCCGACACGCGGTGGTGGCGGCGGCGACGGCGACCATGCCCCTGGCAGATATTATGCTGGTTGTGGTGGCGACTTCTCGTGTGGTGGTGTCATGGGGATGGGTGGGCGCTGGGACGGCGCTTGGATGTCTCGCTAGGAGGGCCCCACGATGGCTCATTGAGGCCCCACTCATCTTTGAGAGAGCGATAGATCGCCTTCTCTATCTCCAGCTCCTCCCGAGCAAAATCAAGGCGGACTCACATGGCCGGGTTGCCAGGGTTGGCACATGAGACATCACGCAAGCAGTCGACGTGTGCGTCCAGGTGTTCTTGTCGCCGGATGTGATGCGGATAGAAGACGTGGTCGAGGACGGCGAAACTGAAGTGCTTGCCGGTAGTCCGATTAACCGGACCTTGGTACGGCGACGAGGGTCTGCGGGGCCTTCGCTGCTACGGCGCCACACCGTCATTGTCATCGCTCTCGTCGCTATCCTCGATGTAGTGCGTGGCAGCGTGGCCATCGGGTGGGTTGCGTGGGCGGTGGGGGGCATGAAGGAAGAGAGGGAGGAGAACGGGTGGGTTCAGCATGGCTGTTTTTGGAGGTGTGGTGTTGCGTCGCTACTCCATGGGGCTCGGCCTTTTTTTATAGCGGAGCAGCCGCTTCAACGGGAAAGACTAAGCGAAGCGCCAGGAACCTACTAGAAACGACGGGAACTAGCCAGGACAGGCGCGAAACGTTGGCGGTGGAACGAACCCTTTCCCGTCGCCGGGAGACGAGCCATCATGGGAGACGGTCATTAGCGCGCCCGGTCACTATCAGGCGGGGCCCGTGAGCGGACGTGAGGACACGAGGAAGGACATACGTGATGTCCGGGGCGACGCATTCCCAACGCATATTTAGACCGAAAATGGTTAGCCCGGACATGCGTGGTCGTTTGGGTCGGACCGCTAAAGCGGTTTTCACCGTCTGGGCATCCGCGCATACCAGTTCGGACAGACAGATATGTCCTTATGGCATGACGAAATAGAGTGTTCTTCGAGCTAAGTTTCGCACCGACGGTAACAAAGAAACAAAGTAAGACACATATATAGAACTCATCATGTGAATATTAATTACGGATAATTACCGGGAAATTGTACAAAACCAGTCCTGTTTTTGTTCGGCCACGATATACAAGTACGTCGGCCTTATCATACTAGTAGTATATTCGTTGTCGCTGACATGCGCTAGATCCTGGCCGGACCAACCTGTCAGCGAGACAAACCAGGACCTCCCAATATATTCAGTCTCACGTCGGCCACATCGATCACCATCGTCGTTGCATATAAACACGTTCCGCCGCCCCCCTCGCTCCATCTCCTCCTCACACTTTACTATCTCCCTCTCCTCTCCGTGGATTACTCCATTAATTTGCAGGTTGAGAGAAGGGAGCGCTTGGGGCGATCGAGATGAGGAACTCATCGTTATCCGACCGGAGCTTCGTCATGGACAGTGACGATGACGACGACGAGGACGCCGTGGAGGCCGGGAGGCGCGACGAGGAGGTGTCGGACGGGTCGTCGTCGTGCGGCAGCCCGCGAGGCCCGGCCGCCGCCGGCCACCCCAGCTCCTACAGCAGCCACCAGTGGCCGCAGAGCTACAGGTACGTACGTGGCTCTCTGCAGGATGCAGACTGCAGTCATTGTCTACTCTAGTAGCGCCATTTTTCATGCACTTCTCGACAGTCCGAACCAAATATGGATATGATCCTAGCTACTAGCTCCTTCCAATTTTTCGAATACGTCATGTTTGTTTTTACTAGCCTCCAAGTACTTCGTACCCCCACTGACATGTAGGCCCCAGATGCGGCCGATGAACAATTTTGTTAGTTTGCCGGGGATGTCTGTGTGGTCATGGGTCCAGGGTGGACCATTATTTGCCGACGTGGCAAATTCGGCTGTCTCATCTCCTGACGGATCATCAATCTGTGTTTATCCGAATAATATGTTTATCTCAGAGAGAATAAAAACCGTTGAAACCAGAATGGGGGATGGACGGATATATATATGAAATCAATTAGAGTCTGTTTCCCTTCTACAAACAAACAAACAAACAAAAGATCGAGTAATTATCATGCATATGGGGGCATCAACCTGATGATTAACTTCCGACGATGATTTTGTTAACACAGACTTATCTCGATTATATATATATATATATATACTCCTTCAGTCACAAAATAAGGGACTTTAATTTGTCTATATTTACATGTATCTACGTACTAAAAACACATCAAGATATATGCAAGTTTTAGATAATAAATCCAGAGTCACTTATCTCAGGACGGAGGGAATGGTAGTTGTATGTCGACACATCTGTCACAAAATCCTAACTAATTTACTTATTAATCCCGGTGCTCAATCCCAACGTCCATACTAGTATTGTTTTCGATAGTCGCTAGCTCCACCCCAATCCTAACCAATTACTTATTAATCCCAGTGACAGCAATTTCGATCTCCGTTTGCAGGCAGTCGATGGACATGTACAGCAGCGTGCAGTCGCCCAGCCTGGGCGGGTTCCTAGCAAGAACGCCCTCGCTCGGCAGGCTCTCCGGCTCCTTCCTGGTGAGCTCTTTCCGGGGGAAGCCGGTGCCGGAGATCGTCAAGCCGCTCCTGCCGACCGCCGTCACCACTACCGATGAGGACCATGACGATTCCACGAAGAGCTCTCATCAGTTCCTGCCGCCGTCGAGGAAGGCGTCGTCTCTGTTCAAGATCCCCGAGGACCAGAAGCCGCTGGCCGCCGGGGTCGGCCACGAGGTGGGGCCCTACCGTCAGTGCTCATACACCCAGGGGGTCCTGAATGGTACGCATTGCTATCTGTAGTTTCATCTAACGAAAAACACAAAATTCAGTCAGTAACCGGCTTCAAATGAATTTTTTCAAAAAAAGCTGATAAAAAAAGTTGTTTACTGTCAGACAAACAAAAAACATATAAATGATTGATCAATTTGTGCAATACCATTAACAAAAAATATGATTATACTCCTCTACAAAACAACTATCATTGCATCCCTAAATTTTCGATAAAATGGAGTTTATGTTGACTTGGTAAATCGGTCAAGGGATGCAAGGAAGATGGTGATGAACTTTTTAAGGACATGTGTTTTATTTCTTGTTCTTGTAAGGACTAGTTGTACTGTATACTAGATAATCATGTTAACATGAAGCCATGCAGTCCAACAGTTAACTAGTCCTGTACTACATAGTTTATATCCAAATGCAACCTAGGATGCTCACTTTGGACAGCCTGCATAATGTGACAAAACAGAAGCCATATTTGCTGAACCTGGACGCGCACACCCCCACATGCTGACAGCCTAACCAAGGTGCAGTGTACAGATTCTGTCCAGTGCCATCTCCTCAGTGTTAATATAACAGCTAAAACTGTCTATTAGCTCGTCAGATTCTGGTCATCTCTGTATGATGTAGACATGCATCACATGGCTGATGTGCGAGTACAGCACCGTCATGTGAGACTACAGGAACATGATCACCAACGGCATAATTAAGTGGACTAAATTATTGCAACCAGGAATATTGATTAAGATCTTTCAGGCGAAAGAGGGAACTTGTCGTAATCAAACCATGCAATTTAGTACTGACACGCTTAAAAGCTCAGGTGTTGAGCATCTATCTGGGCATGTGGATGTCGAACTGTCAGTGTCAGGACCATTATTTCACAAGACTTCTCTGTCTAGCTACATTTGTTTGGGACTTTTTCCTTGCCATTACCATGTAATCATTGTCTGAAAGTGTAAGATCATGTTGGAAGTGTCCTCGAGGAATGTAATCTATATAATCAGGACAAAATTCTTGTTGTTTCCATCATCAACTTTTGACCTGTACCATTTGGAATGCTTGTCATTTGCAGGAGTTAATGTCTTGTGTGGCGTGGGGATCCTGTCAACGCCTTATGCCGTCAGGCAGGGTGGCTGGCTTGGGCTGGTGATACTGGCTGTGCTCGCCGTGCTGGCGTGGTACACCGGTGTGCTCCTCCGGCGCTGCCTGGACAGCAAAGAAGGCATCGAGACCTACCCGGACATTGGACAGGCTGCTTTCGGCACTCCTGGCCGCATCGTCATCTCGGTAAATTTTTCCGAATCTGATTGTGTGTTTTCATTTCCGTACGTTAGTGATGGGGGAGGATCATGTGCTAACTTTTTTCTCTATTCTTTGCCACCTTCTACGCAGATAATTCTGTACATGGAACTGTATGTAAGTACTTCTTCTGAACCATCTGAATTATCAAGACTTGCTATCTTGGCTTAAATGTTTCATTATTTAGAAACATTTCTTCGGCATACTATATGCTCTGTTTTTTTACATCACACTATATGCTCTGTTTTTTTAGATCAAACTATATGCTCTGTTAACGGTGCGCATGATACATTGCAGCTCGAATCAGCATAAAATTTAACTTTTCTCTAGAAGTATAGTATTTTTTTCACAACACAAATGCTTAACTTAAACAATGTTTCTGTTCATAATCATATTAATGGCTCCTATAACGGCTCCTAATCTTTCCATGCAGGCCTGCTGCATTGAGTATCTGATATTAGAGAGTGACAACCTATCAAAGTTGTTCCCCAATGCACACCTAACCGTAGGGGGCTTCACCCTGGACTCCAATGTGCTATTCGCAATCCTGACCGCGCTTATTGTCATGCCAACAACTTGGCTTCGCGATCTCAGTTGTCTAAGCTTCATTTCAGGTATCAATTAACTCACCTGATTCTTATTTATTTCATCTGAACATGTGTATGATCTCGTCTTGTGATTTTGAATTTTTTAGCTGGGGGAGTCATCGCGTCGATCGTCATAGTCGCGTGCCTCTTCTGGGCAGGGCTTGTTGACCATGTTGGTATCAGCAAGAGTGAAGGGACGGCACTGAATCTCCCTGGGATCCCCATTGCCATTGGCTTGTATGGGTACTGTTACTCAGGGCATGGGGTGTTCCCTAACATCTACTCTTCTCTGAAGAAACGCAACCAGTTCAATGCTGTTCTTTTCACTTGGTAACCGCACCAGAAGTCCAGAACCACTGTATGTAAACCACAACTTTTCATTTTGGTGATATATGATCTCAGGCTGTGTTTATGTCTGTTGTCAGCATTGCACTATCGACGGTCTTGTTCGCCGGTGCTGCGGTTATGGGGTACATAATGTTTGGTGAATCCACAGAGTCTCAGTTCACGCTGAACTTGCCCCCAAATCTTGTGTCTTCCAAGATTGCTGTGTGGACAACGGTAATTGGTGTAGTTGTGTTGTGTTATTCTAAGTCTCTTTCTTTTATAGTTAAGTTAGGCTCATCTCTCTAACATCTTTTATAGCTTCTTGCAAATACTGGTTTCCTTTTATGGTGCAAAATTGCATCATCTTGATGGTGTATGCTTCTGTATTTTCTCTCAGGTAACAAATCCAATAACCAAATATGCACTTACTATGACTCCTCTTGCCCTGAGTTTGGAAGAGCTGCTGCCTCCAAATCGACAGACGTACCCGAACATAATTATGCTTAGATCAGCACTGGTTTTATCTTCCCTTGTCGTTGCTCTATCTGTTCCATTCTTTGGTAAGTTTGCTTCAAAATTAGTATCTCTTCTAATTTATCAGATTTTTTCTGATTTAACATATTTTGGTGAGCCTTTACAGGACTTGTGATGTCCCTAGTTGGGTCTCTTCTCACCATGTTTGTGGTAAGTTTTTCTTCTTAATTTAAGTGCCATTCCACAATCCTATGTCGATTGATGTGGCTAATATACAATGATTTTTAGGCGTATATTCTTCCATGTGCATGCTTTTTAGCCATCCTGAGGAGTACAGTGACTTGGTCTCAGGTATAAAATGTTTTTTAGTTCGCGCAATAAATTATCAAGTTCTTACAAGAAGTCCTATTCATGAAAATATTATATCATGACATCAAACATGACTTCTGACGAAAAAGATAAGTGTTGCATATATGGGATAACTTAATATTGAAATGCATGTATTCTTGATCAGAAATTAAAATCCACATACATTTTCCATCTTCGAACAATTAAATGGTCGTTTTGCATCACAATTTTTATTTCACTCAAATAACACACCTGCCTTCCTTCTCTCCAAATTCAAATGCTTGACCAAATCATATTTATTTTTATCATGTTCCTGATTAGGCGTATTAGCAGAACTTTTACAGTTGATTTAAAGTTCAAATATCTGAAGACAACCTGTAATGAACGATGTACGTTTTCTCTTGCAGATAGTACTATGTGTGTTCATCATTGTCATGGGTCTCTGTTGTGCTGGTGTTGGCACATACTCCTCCCTTTCTAAGATAATCCAAAATTACCAGTGAATTCTTAGGATGCGCTACCATTTCTATGTACCAAAAATCATTGTTTCACTTGTTCTAGTTTACTTGTGAAGGACATCTATGAAAAATGTCATGTTAGATAGGATATGCTATTCAAGGTGAATTAGTTTGATGCTGTGCTCCTAACGGGAGTACTTAGAAGGTGACTTTACCTCCTACTTCTGATGCGTCATTTTTGTTTGTACTATTGAGGTTTGCATCTTCCCTGTGACCTTTAAGTTTCAATCCCTTTGATTATTACCTTCTTGTATACAACATTCAGTAATGGTGGTGTTGATGAGTTCAGTTGTGATTATATTAGGAGGGGTAAAATCTTGAGGTCTCGCAATCGTTTTTTTGGAGCGCCATATTTTTTTGTCGTGACGATGCTCAGATCACCAAATGCTATCGGGACGACTTCTACCATGTTTGGACCCGCTTGTGCGGTTAGCAGTCCTACTCGCCATTTCTTTGATTTGTATACTATGTGGAACAAGGTAAAATTTATATCTATATCTATACCTAATAATAAAGGACAAAATGTTTCTTCCGGTCCAACACTCCTCCCACAAAACCACGTATTACCCACAGGTGCCACCGTTGTCTGCCTTCGTTTCTTTTCGTACACGTCAAACCAAGATTCCTATGTAGAGATATAGCGTTGGGCTTCCAAATTGTGTTCTGATGCCTCTCGGTGTCCTTTATCTCTATGATCTGATACAACTTCATATCAGCACGACAACCAACACGGTAGCACGATTGCGTGATAAAAGGAAACACACAAACGCCCCTAAAAGCACTCGCCCTCCACCACCTCCCGCAACCCGTCCACCATTGCTTGCGAGGCGACGATCACATAATCGAATTTATGAAGATTTTTTCGTCTAGGATTTGATTCAGATGATAACATCCTACCTGCTAGCCAACCTAACCTAGCCCGATTTCGTCCGTCGCCATCGCACGAGGCGAGACGAGCGATGCTCCTTCCCGACGGCAACTGCTTCACCGCGTCAAGCACATCATCTCCATCAGCGCCAGTGGCTCCTCTTGGAGTGTCTGCCGGCGTTGTATCCGTCTCCCCGGCTTTCCTTCGCCGTTCCGCTGCCTAAACCCGCCCCAGATCGTCGTCTTCTTCATCTGCAATGGTCGTTTCATGGTGAAGATGGTCGGCAGCCAGCTCGTGGGCGGTGGGCGTGATTCTCGATCCAACCTTCCACCTGGTGTCGGAGGATGCACCATCCACTGCATCGAGTTCTCACTCGGTCGCCTCCCCGACGTCGACCACTTCGTCGCCTGCGGTCCCCGACCTCCTGCATGATGCAACTACACATGAGCTTGATGAATAAGCCATTCTTCCCAAAGCCAATTCCGGCAAGTTAGAGATGACGGTGCTGACCAGGGTAGCCGATCCCGCGCACGCCTGACTATGTGTACTGGGTAACGGACGACGAGAGCAGTACGCAGGGAATATGCACTATGCAGAGGTGCGCATCTTGCTACTTACATTAAGTCAGGTTGCCAAAACTGAAATTTAATTATTCAGCAGGGGCCAGAGCTGCCTTGCAGGAGGAGGATCGATTCTCTGTCCATGTTTGGCGTCTCGACAGGAACAGGAGCAGCAAAGGCCGATGGGTGAGGACCCTTTATTTAACCCGCATGTCCAAGCATTCTATAAGCTGGAAAACAATTAGTACAAAAATCAGCGACACCCTCAAAGGAGGTGCCCACTGTTTATCCCTAGCTCCTTCCCACCGGAGAGCCATTGCGATCATGAACACCATGGACAAGGTTTCGCTGACTAGAATCTCAAGGTATCGTGCAAATTCCGTAAATCTTCACATGTTTAGTTGATCAATCCGTCGCAACGCGCGGGCATGCTTCCTAGTTAAAATTAAAGGGATAAACAAAAAATCCCGGAAGATCATCGATCTACACATGACTCCGCACCAAGATGTGTCAGAGTAAGAGCCATTAGGCTTTTCTTCCAATAAAAAATGGATAGTAAGCTAAAACGCAGATAAGGTTCCACTCCTGAGAGAGCACTATTATAGGTAATTAAAGTCATCTCATACGATATTGGTCACCTTAATTCAAGTTTTTCTCCAAATATAAGTGGATAGAAGGTGGCGGTTGAACCAATTGCATATAATAGATAACGCTGGCTTCAAAATGGTTTAAATTCCTTGTATAGCAGGTTTCATACATGTTTCTTGCCGATACAAAAAGCCCTCGGGAAGAAGCAAACCAACATATCGGTTCCGTTCCAAGCAATTAAAAGTTGATACATCACACACCAAGAAGCAACACATAGAAACTCACCCTTCTTCATTATTTCAGATACACCAAATGATTAAGTTGGAAGGAGAGAGATTATTTCGAAAAAACCATGGTTTCTGGATGCACCCGTCTTGTGGCGGTTACTTCGGATTTCTTCAGTCGGGCTTCGTGGCGTCATTCTAATAGATTGACTGATGTCTAGCTGTTGCCATTGTTCTATTGTGAGAGTTTTAGCTTTATTCAGATGGTTGGTGTATGTATCAATCATATCTAATCCTTGAACCGTAGTACTCTGGTGATACTTTTTTGGATCTTAATAAAGGATGTGTGCATCCTAGGATGCAGAGGCCAGGGCTTTGCTCCCTATTCAGAAAAAAAAAACAAATGATTAAGTTGGAAGGAGAGAGAATATTTCATTTAATTCCGGACACATTTTTTCTTCTCTAAGCAGGGTTAACAAAAAAAAATCGGTTCGAATAATCACTTTTGTCTCCTTCAAAACAGCCTCACATTAGAGGCATACTGACAAAGTAATTTCTTGGAACTTGGAGGTTCCAGGCCTAACAAATCACCCTCTAAAATTAGTTGAACTCAAAGGTCCAAAGTCCATAATTGGAGGTTCTGACTCAATTCACTCCAAAGAGGCAGACCTATACATATATAGGACTTCTTGCACTAGGAAAACAAAAGAATCAATGGTTGTAGGTTGTGTAGCAACACTGATAATACCGACCAAAGCAAAGACCTCTTAAACTTGGTTCTCTTTCTAGTATATCAATCTCATTGGCTTGGTGGTGCCGAGACAAAGTGTTTGGTTGTTCTAGGAAAGAAGTAAACTCAAGATTCAAGATTTTATAACGGATTTCTAAGAGAAAATCTTTGGGATTTCTCCAAAGGGCCTTTTTCGTATATGAAGCCAAGTGCCCCATTTGATAAGATGAAATACCTATTATTCAATAATTATAATCCATAGAAAGCCATATATTATGTTAGTCTTTGGGGGTCATCTTCGACACATACATCCACCTAGCACCTTGAACTAAAAAACTGAAACACTTAACAAAGGATTTGTTCCTTAATTGCCTTGTTATAAATCATCTAGAAACCCATAAGGATCCTAGTTGCACTTTGGGTTACCTAAGAGTACAAAGATAAGGAGTCACCATGATTGTTACAAGTAAAATAAAGACACAAAGAAGTGTTATATTGCGGTCATTTTCTCAATATTGATTTTGTTAATAAACTATAAACATAAAAAAAATGTTATACGCGAGCCTTGCAAATGATCCTCTTGCGAAGAGGCTGCCCCATGACCCTTTGTTTATGCACTCCGATACCCGCAAACACCATTTATGGTATGCAATGACAAAAAAAAGTTGCATCTCATAGTGCCGTGTTGTCATCCCTTAGCATATTTTGTAGTTGTCGTCGTGTAGTGCTCTACGATACACGACATATGCTGGTACTTAAAGAGCACACGAAATTTCATGTGTAACTGACCTCACATGTATCGATCTTTTAGACTCATTATAGTCTCGAAGGACAAACGGAAGTGTCGATAAATGCACATAACTTTAAAAGGAGTATTAAATCACCGACTGATTTCGAGGTATAGGGGGCACGTGAGGACATAGATTAGGCAGCTAATGTCTCATGGTCTGTGTGAGACGTATACAATGCATGGCACATGCAGGTATAACAGAAACGTTCAATTCACGGGAGAAGTTTTCATGCACGCTCAATACGTCGCTCCTAGACGTCTCTGATATGTTGAAAACGTATCTATAATTTTTGATGTTTTATGCTTGTTTAGTATCTACTTTGCTTTGTTTTGTCTACACTTTGAGGTGTTTTTATATGTTTTTCTGGACTAACCTATTAACAATATGCCATAGTGCCAGTTGCATGTTTTCTTCTGGTTTTGGTTCCAGAAAAGGCAGAAAATTAATATTCTCGAAATTGGACGGGACAAAAGCCAAAGTTAATATTTTACCGTGGGAACACAGAGCCGGAATATGACACGGAGGGGAGCCACCAGGGAGCCACACCCCCTGGCCGTGCGGCTAACCCTAAGTCGCGCCTGGGAGGGTGTGGCCACCCTGGCTGCCCCGTGCCTCGCCTCTTCGCCTATAAAGACCTCACGATACCAAAACCCTAAGTACCCGATCAATCTTCCACGAAACAACCCGTAGACGCCGTCACCATTGTCCCTAGATCGGGAGGATCTGAAGCTCTTTCCGGCACCCTGCCGGAGGGGATATCATCCTGGAGGCATTCTTCATCACCATGCCAGCCTCCGGTATGAAGCGTGAGTGGTTCCACCTTGGATTACAGGTCCATGTAGTAGCTAGATGGTTGTATCTCATCCTTTGTGCTACCATGTTTAGACCTTGTGAGCTCCGTTCATGATCAAGATCATCTATTTGTAATCATGCATATTGTGTTTACGGGGATCCGATGGATATTGAGATTACTATGTCAGATTGATTAGTGGTTTTGTCTTATTGATTCTATCATGTTTGTGTTGTTTGTGATCTTGCATGCTCTCCGTTTCTAGTAGCTATTTTGGCCAAGTAGATGCTAGTGCTCGATAGTGGGTTCATGCCTCTATTTAATATAAGGGAAGTGACATAAATCTCTAAGGTCGTAGATGTGTTGTTGCTACTAGGGATAAAACAACGGTCTCTTGTTCATGGAACAAGTGGATTGTTTACCTTACACACTTTGCTTAAAATAGTTATCCGTTGCTTGTAACTTAATACTAGAGTTTAAAGGAACTACTGGTTAGATGGAAGATTATCAATAGTAGAATAGTAAATACAACCAAGCAAGGATATGAGAAAACTATGAGATACCTTTGTATCAAACTCATTGGATTCATCCATGAGTTTAGAAGAATAAAAGGTGAATAAGAATATTTTGTGAAGTAAAGCTCATCATGTTAATCATGATGATGGATAGGAAGAGGTAGTATATCTAGGAAAGGAATTCCTTACTTAAAGATCCAGAATTTTGAATTATGGAAAATAGACATTCTTGGTAAACAACCAACTCTAAATATAAAATCAAACATAATATCCATCTCATGCTATTGATCCATCATCTGATGTCTATAACACTTTATAGGAATATTTCCCTGTAGCAAATCACATAAGCACATCTCTGTTAATTCCAACCATCATAACTATATGTGCTTAAGTATATCCTTATCAATTCCTTTCTATAAATCATTCAAGATATAACTTTCAAGCACTAAAGGTGATGTCAACAAATATCCCAAACAGAAAACCATATGTTTAGTTATTGAATCTTTAACCACATCCATAAAGGAGTCCAAGTATTTTAAGAAAAGAAAACCCCAAACCCAAAGGTAAATAATCATAATTTAAAATCCTAAACCTCCTTATTTATCATAATAAAATGGATACATTGACATTTTCCAAATTAATGGGAGTAGTAATAAACATATCAATGTCTTTTATATTTCATGCATCAAATAATGATATAGGCTCATTATACATATAAAAGTTTCTTTTCAAACTATGAGCCAACTAGAGTTAAGTTGATGAGCAAATAAGAATATATAATTTAGAAATCCATAACTAAAGGAGAAGAGTAAAATAATAAGAAAAGTTTCTACATATTATTAAAAGGGGTTCATATAGATCAAATGAAATATATATATATATATATATAAAGATTGTATAATAAAAGTTCGCAAATAATACTAATTATATTTTAGTATTATTGAAATTATCCAGTAAATAAATCCTACCAAGAAAAGTTCAAAATATAAATCAAATTCAAATCTGAAAAGAAAAACAGAAAAAAGTAAAAGGTAAAAAACAAATAAAAAACCAAACCTGGTCGTAGCCCAATCCTATCTGCTTACCTAACGCCTATGTGTAGCCCACAACAGCCCAGTAACCAGCCTAGTTCTTCCTTTTATGTGACTGACAAGTGGGACCAAGGGAGGACCGTGGGTTGAGCTCAAAGAAATTCCAGGGGATTATCCACAAAACAGTCGTCGTCGTCATCGTCACGCACACAAACAGCTCGCTGGCGGAGCTCGCCGCCGCCCGATGCCGTCATCATCGTCGTTGCGCCAAGATCAACGTTGTCGTTGCCAGGAGAGGATAAGAAGGCCACCGCGACAACCCTGCTCGTCCTCATCCACAATCTCGCTCCCCAGACTCACTTCTTTTCCTCACCCGAAAACCTAACTCGTCGGAGTTCATCGTTCCGGCCAACTCCGACCACCCCTCACCTCGTGATAGCCACCATTAGACGCGCCGTCGTGGACTGAACCATCTAGGAACAAGCACGGAGGCCCGCTCGCCGGGAATAATGTGAAATCGAGCGTTCCTCTTCCTTGGCCGTCGTGGCCATTACCGTCGATTCGCCGACGTCACGCCTCCCCAAGCCTCCTCGACCGCTCTATCATCATCAGGGTGAGTTCCTGAACCTTCGAGTAACCTTCAATCGCCTGATCCCATTGTAAATCGCCGTTTCATCTTGTACCACCGTCGGTCACCGTCGGAGCTCGTCGGAGCTGAAGCTCCGATGACCATTTCTGTGCGACGCCGCCACTTTTTAGGTTCAGTAGGTTACGCTGATTCGAACTAGGCTTATTTTGCTTGCTGGGGCGCAGTAGATCGTCGCTGGCGACCAACCCCTGATGGCGGTGGTGGTGCTGACGCCATCGCTACGTCATGCTCACCTCATGATCGAACCACGTCAGCTCGTTTGACCAGTCTTTTCCCGCGTGATTGATGACATGGCCTTGGGCCCATATGTCATTGACTAGGGGTCAAGGCAGGGTCGGTAATAAATGGATTTTCTTTACACAGCGTGCTAAGGTGGTCACTGGCCCACTAGTCAGTGACTGGGGCTGGCTCTTGGTACGGTGTAAAAAGTATTTTCTGTTAAGAAATAAATAAAACGTTATAATTCAATTAATAATATTCCCGAAATCTAATAAATGATTAAATCTTGTTTAATTAATAACTTTTGATTTATAATTCAGAAAAATGTGTATAATATATGGAATTTTTCAGAAAAATAAAATCTACAACTTAAAACTATTATCAAATATTATTATGATGATTATTTAAATAAATATTATGTAATAAAAGTTTTATAAGTAATAAAACTTTGATAATTCATATTTGAATTTTGGTAAATATTAAATATATATATATAGAATACCAAAAATCTAAGAAAAATAAAAGTTATAATTTGAAACCATAATCATTTATTATTATTTCACTTAATTAAATTTTCATTATTTATTAAGTAATTATAAAGTAATAAGAAATATAAGATCATATCTTATTAGTTATAAATCACAAAAATAAATGTAATATACCAAAATGATCACGAAAATAATATTTACATGTTAAAAATCTAATATTCTACTTTTGATTTAAATAAAAATTCAAATATTTCAATAACTCAAATTTAAACTTATTTACTTCATTAATAATTCATATAAGGATAAATAAAATTTATTAATACTTTTAAATAAGTCAAATAAGTCTAATGAATAGTATTAGTCTTAAATATTAATAGTATGAAGCCATAATGGTTTAAAACTTCATAATCATCTTTGTATTAAATTATCTTCAATCTTAAGTGAAGATTATATTATCAAAGGATTCTAATTCATGATAAAAACCTTAAAGCACAACTTGTGAATAAATCAGATCCCTTCTCTCTACTTTACCCACCAGATTACAAAAACTACCCCAGCATTATAATAAGTCCATTAGTAGTGAAGCAATATTATATTTTGGTTTATAAAACCACAACCACTCCTTTATAAAAAAAATGATACTACTCCATTATAGAATCAATAAACCGTTACACCAAGTAAAAGAATAACCATTCTTAAGTAACTTAAAGAAAACATTCCAGATACACAACGTACAAATATCATAAGCATTATACTTTCAAACTATCTTTGTTTTAAAGTTAACTTTAGTCTACAGAATCTTAATATAACACTATAAACATTATTATATGTTTTATAGTTAACTTTGGTCTGAAGTAGTTAAGTTATAAAACAACTCAAGCCAAAACATTTGAGCAAACAAATAACATCAACCACCACTAACTAACCACAAAGCTTGTTTAGACCTCAGAAGAGAAACCTTTTCTTCGAAGGTTATTCTTTTTGCCACTTCAAATAAGAACTCTTATATGAGCAATTTTGACTAATATATCATAAGTATATATTCTACTACTACATATGTGTTGCTCATAACCACTTATAAGTTCTAATAGGAGCACAAAGGTGAAACCTATCTAAAAGGACCACGCATTCCAAAGTAATCATTTCCGGAATCCAAACCCTAAAACAAAATTATCTTCGGGATTCGCGTTTAGAACGTGCATCACATTACTTATGCATAAAAGCATATTGCTTTTTTAAACATTAGTCCTTACCGGACCAATGATGCTGATTTCAGATTTTGGATCTTATACTGACTCGAAGACAGTGCGTGCATAATCTTGCAACCACAAAAGGCAAGTTCACACTTGCTCATGTCCTTTGTTTATTTTCTGTAAAGTATTTCAAAAATCCAGTGTTGCTATCACCGGCATTTGAAAAAGGTCTTAAAACACTATTTTTGATAATAATAATGTGGACTAGTGGTTAGTGATTCAGGGTGATCAGCTAATCTATTAAATCTGACAGTTGGAATACCACTGTTCAGAACTATATCACCTAGGACTTAACAACCAATGTCGCCAGTGATTCTTGCGTCGTATATTACGCGTTGACCATGAGATTTGGAATGGGATGGAGAAGTCAGTTGTATCTTCTTCCTCTCGCATGAAGCCGGATGTGCGGTCGGTCGTTATCCTCGTGGCGTGCATATTAATTGGTAATTCGTAGAGGATATGCAGATATGGGTGGAACCCTCAACGTCCACGATAGTTCGACATCTAACGGTTTGTACAAACCGTTGTAATTCATTATGTGGGCATGGTGTACACCAAGGAGGTCGCGAAGGCGATGATTGGCTTGGATCATCTCCCAGGCCCCACATCATGGAATTGTGGACGGAATAAGCTGCCAGCAACAAAGAGTTGATCTCTCATGGGTAAAGTGACGCACCTCTGCAGAGTGTAAGAATCAGAATTTGTTACTCCTCGCTCCGGAAGGAGCTGCGACGCGCGGGAAAGGAACTCCATGAAAGTTCTCGTAAACCCGTGAAGGCCGATTTTATAGATTTTCAGAATAAAAGCAACCTTTGAAGAAATGTTTATGAAAACCTGCATTGCCTACGACCTACGGTCTGTGGCTGTAGTTATAGTGCATCAAACACTCCTTTTCTAGTGAATTTGCTGAGTACGCTCGTACTCAAAGTATCTTCTTAACCCTTGCTAGATTCTGAAGCCATTAAGACGATGTCTATACCAAGTTATGCTCCAGGAATCATCCAAAGCTAAAGCTCTTCAATGAAGTCAAGGAAGTCAACTTATACATCAACTCAAGTGAAGCCGAAGTTACTAATTATATAGGAATATAATCTCTAGCCAAAGAACCTAATTCTGTAGTGTATTGCAATGGCAGCAATGGCAATCCCTTAGTTAAAATACTAGTTTTAATAGTATAATAGTTCTTGCGTTATTTATCTTTGATTCTTCTACG
This sequence comes from Avena longiglumis, assembly GCA_030063025.1. Classification (NCBI taxonomy): domain Eukaryota; kingdom Viridiplantae; phylum Streptophyta; class Magnoliopsida; order Poales; family Poaceae; genus Avena; species Avena longiglumis. Next base: position 53,666,245 of record CP125974.1, on the reverse strand, counting down.
TAAGAAGTTCTTTCTCTCTCTTTAACCTAGAGTGTTCTCTGGATCTTGTGTAAAGAGTGAGCTGTAACCTTTAGCTATGTATTGGACCCGCTGTGTTTCTGTTGTGCCATTCTGAGGGATGTAATACTAGTGAACGGTGTTTCATTGGTGTTATGTCAACGACTATAGTATACTACATCATGGAGTGGTATGCTGGATCACCGCATGCAAATTTTTTATCCAGCATGCCTTGTTTTGTTTATATTAAGGAGAGCACTGAAGGGATACAGGTAGGCTACACTAGCGCAAATCAAAATTTTCTACCGCGTAAACCAGGATTACTGTTGTCATAGATCACGGTATTACCACTAGACGCGCAGTTGCGGAACTTGATGAAGCGCGTCGAGGCAGTGCAGACGATCTACGTCTCCTCCTCGTTCTCGTCCCACAAGCAGCTTCCCTTGCGTGGCTCGTCCAAGCGCTACAGATGCAGCGCCTCCGAGGTATCCACACGCATGGTGGAGGCCGAACCGGACTGCTAGGTCAGCGGCAACATGCATGAGGTGTGGCGGCTGGGTGGAATGGTCTCTCCCTGGTCAGCTCGCCCCGCCCTCTCTTATATAGGCGTCCCTGATGGGATTCTACATTAGCAGCCCATTAGTACCCTAAGCCTGGTCTAATTTGGATCCAATCCTCATTAGGCTTCCAGCCCCTTAAGTGTGTGACCCTATAGGTTCATATACGTATAGACATGACACGAATACACTAATTCTGTCAATAGTTGGTAGCGGCCTCTATTAAGACGTGCCAACTCCTAAACGCATACAAAGATCATATCGGACGAACCATCACAAGGTTTAGTACATGTATTTCCCTTTGCCTCTCGATATTTGGTCTAGCTCCAAGCTGACCTCCCTTTCTCGATACTGTGATTCGGAATCGCTTTACTAGGTTAACTCTTAACCATATGTAGCACGGCCATGCATTTCTGGATCCGATCACTCGAGGGGCCAAGAGATATCTCTCTCAAGTAGAGAGGGGCAAATCCCATATTGATTGACCATGCCTTGCAGCATGCTTCAGGACAAACCCGAAAGCTACCTTTATAACTACCCAGTTACGGAGTAGCGTCTAATAGCCCCAAAGTAGGTCGATCAACATCTCAAGTACATGCGACAATCTCAGGTCTAAGGACAAAACGTACATGATGTGTAGAGAGAGAGCTGCAACTAATTGTCAGTCTCAAGTTGGGTCAGTTCAACCCCATGTTCATAACATGTGTCCACATCATTGGTTTGACATCTCCATGTCTATGACTTGCGAAACATAGTCATCAACCAATCGATGTCCTAGTCTAATATTCACGTGTGTCCTCACACGAACTCCGACTAGGGACAACTCTTAAATAACCATACAAGTAAAGAGTTTCACAAACAATTAACATAATTGCCAATCAATACAAGTTTCCTGATATGGATATTCAAGGGACATTACGATAACTCATGGATACATAAGAAATATAATCATCTCTATGATTGCCTCTAGGGCATATTTCCTTCAGTCTCCCACTTGCACTAGAGTCAATATAGATTGTATCTAATACCTATTGATCTTGCGTGCGCCTCATGCGCAGGCTGCGGGAGTGGCTTTGTAAAGGGATCAGCAACATTTGAGCATGTATGTATTTTGCATATCATGACACTACCATCCTCAACGAACTCTCGAATCTGATGGTAACGCATGCGAATATATTTGTTCTTCTAGTGATGTCTAGGTTCCTTGGATTGTGCAATAGCACCATTGTTGTCACAATAAACGTCCATGGGAATGTACGCGCCCTGAACCACAGCAAGAGCGATCAGGAAATTCCTAATCCAAACAGCTTCCTTTGCAGCCTCCGAGGCGGCAATATATTCAGCTTCTATTGAAGAGGAGGCAACCGTATCTTGCTTGGAACTTTTCCAACTCACAGCACCACCATTCATGACAAACACATAACCAGATTGCGATCTGGAGTCATCTGAGTCGTTAAGGTAACTCGCATCTGTGTAACCCCTTACATTGAGTTCATCCTCACCTCCATAAACTAGGAACACATCCTTAGTCCTTCTCAAGTACATGATCCTTGAGTTCATCCTTACCGTTTTCCAGTGACCTTCACCCGGATCATCCTGATATCTGCTTATAACACTTAGAGCATAGGAAACATCTGGGCGTGTACATATCATTGCATACATGATGGATCCAATAGCCGAAGCATATGGAATCCTGTCATGCGCTCACGCTCATCAGTAGTCGAAGGACACTGAGTTTTGCTGAGTTTAATGCTGTGAGACATGGGCAAGAACCCCTTCTTAGCCTCTTCCATGCTGAACTGTTTCAACACTTTGTCAATTTATGTACTTTGTCTTAATCCAATTAGCCTCCTTGATCTATCTCTATAGATCTTGATGCCCAGAATGTATGCCGCTTCTCCTAAGTCCTTCATCGAAAAACTATTTTTCAACGAGGTCTTAACAGACTCGAGCATAGGAATGTCATTTCCAATCAGCAATATGTCATCTACATATAAGATTATAAATACCAGTGCTCTCCCACTTTACTTCTTGTAAACACAAGGTTCTTGTTCGTTTTTGATGAAGACAAACTCCTTTACAACTTCATCAAATCGAATGTTCCAACTCCGAGATGCTTGCTTCATCCCATAAATGGACTTCAAAAGTTTGCATACCTTTCCAGCATTGTTTGGATCGACAAAACCCTCGGGCTGCATCATATACACGTCCTCAGTTAGGATTCCATTTAGGAAAGCGGTCTTGGCATCCATCTGCCATATTTCATAGTCGAAATGTGCCGCAATGTCTAGAATGATCCGTATAGATTTAAGCATCGCTACGGGCGACAAAGTCTCGTCGTATTCAACTCCTTGAACTTGTCGAAAACCTTTTGCAACAAGTCGAGCTTTATGGATGTGAACATTTCCATCCATATCAATCTTCTTCTTATAGATCCATTTGCACTCGATGGCTTTAAAACCATCAGGCAGGTCAACCAAGTTCCAAACTTGATTGTCTCCAATGGACTCTATCTCGGATCTCATGGCGTTCAGCCATTTCTCAGAGTCTGGGTCCACCATCGCTTCTGCATAGGTCGCAGGCTCATCATTGTCTAACAATAATAATTCCCGCATTTCGTGGAGCCTCGCCGACCTTCACTATTGGAATTATGCCCTAGAGGCAATAATAAAGCTGTTATTATTATAATTCTTGTTCATGATAATGTTTATATTCCATGCTAGAATTGTATTAAGTGGAAACTTTAATACTTGTGTGGTTTGTGAACAACACCGTGTCCCTAGTACGCCTCTATGGACTAGCTCATTGATTAATGATGGTTAAGGTTTCCTAACCATGGACATGAGTTGTCAATTAATAATGAGATCATGTCATTGGGAGAATGATATGGTGGACAGACTCAAACTAAGCGAAGCAATTAGATCGTGTCATCGTGTTCGTCTTTGCGAAGCTTTTCTTATGTCAAATATTGTATTCCTTAGACCATGAGATAATACAACTCCCTGGTATCGGAAAAAAGCTTTGAGGTCATCAAACGTCATCCTATGAGAGGGTGATCATAAAGGTGTCTCTCAGGTAATCGGAAAGTATATGTTGGGTTGTATGTATCGAGATGGGATTTGTCCCTCCCAAGTCGGAGAGATATACTTCGCCCACTCGTGTCGATATCAACACCGCTTGCAAGCATGTGGTTAAGGAGTTAATCGCAAAGTGATATCGGATTACGGAACGAGTAAAGTACTTGATGTGAACGAGATTGAACTAGGTATGACGGTATCGACGATCGAATCTCGGGCAAGTAAAATATCACGAGACGAAGGGAATATATATATGGGATTGTTTGAATCCTGGCATCGTGGTTCATCCGATATGATCATCGATGAATGTGTGGGAATCAATATGGGTTTCCAGACCCCGCTGTTGATTATTGATAGAAGATCATGTCTGCATATTCTCGAACCCGCAGGGTCACACACTTAACGTGTCTCGACGCTAGGATAGATTGGATAATTGGTTTATGAGTTTTTGTTAGGAGTCTCGGATGGGATCCGGGACATCACGAGAGGTTCCGGAGTGGTCCGGAGAATAAGATTCATATAAGGCAGTGTAGTTTTTGGAGTTCGGAATTGTTCCGGGTTAATCGGTATTGTACCGGAAGCTTCTAGAACCTTCCGGAAGGGGACCAACGTGGCCCCACCTTCCGGGAGGGGGCATGGGCCTATGAGGGAGTGCCCTGGCCGCATTGGGCCAGGGGCACAAGGCCCCATAGGGCCCAGCCGGCCAAGAGAGGTTTAAACTCTAGATAGAGCTTCTAGAAGGGGGTCTTGCCCACTCCTCCTCTTTGGGCTGCCTTGGCTTGGGAGGGGGCTGGCCACCCCTCTATATAGAGAGGGGGGCACCACCACACCTTCCTCCAACCCTAGCCGCCTCACGCCTCTCCTCTCCCTCCCGATTGCTTGTAGGCGAAGCCCGCAGAAATTCTCCACCAATTGCACCGCTACCGCGTTGTAGATCCAACCCATCTCTCCACCATACTTGCTGGACCAAGGAAGGAGGAGACGCCGAGGTGCCGCGTGCAGCATCTCACGGAGGCACCGCCACTTGTGGTGCTAGATCGGATCGGATCGCGAGAAGGAGAAGCGAGTCGACTACATCACCCACGCCCGATTTAACGCTCATGCGCGAATCTTCAAGGGTATGAAGATCTAATCCAATCTCTCTCGTTGTTTGCATCTCCTAGATTAGATCTTGGCTTCCCTTCTGTTCGCATCCGTAGAAAATTTTGATTTACTATGCCGTGAAACCCTTCACTGGTATCAGAGCTAGATCTATGCGCAGATGTGTTTCACGAGTAGAACGCAACATGGTTGTTGCGGGCGTTGATGTTTTCTGTTGCAAGCCTCTTGTTTGTGTTCTTCTTATGACGCGGGATAGTGATATTGAAGCGGTCCAGGCCAACCTTACGCGACGTCGTTAGCGAGACCGGCTCCGCACTTGACGTGTGGCTTGTTCCACACATGCGGCTGGTGGATGTCAGTTTCTCTCACTATAGTTGTCATGGGATTAACACCGGAGTTTGGCAACCATAATATCACCGTTGTGGCTTTCCGTAGGTAAGAATCGTTCTTATCATCTACTCCCATAAGCCACGTAAAACATGCAACAACAAAGTAGAGGCGTCTAACTTGTTTTTGCAGGGAGTGTTTTCTGTGATATGGTATGGCCCAAGATGTGATGTGTATAATGTATGCGATGATCATGTTTTGTAATGTTTCACGACTTGCATGTCGATGAGTACACAACCGGCAGGAGCCATATGGTTGTCTTTATAATTGTGTATGACCTGTGTGTCAACTTCTTATACGCCATGTAATAGTTTCACTTTATCGCTAAGTAGTTAGCAATAGTTGTAGTTGCTATTCGTGGTGGAGGAAATCATGGTGGAGTGATAGAGATCATGTCGGCACGCACAAGATGGATATCATTGCGCGAAGATTGGCTATACCATGTCACATTAAAGTTATATGCATGTGATGTTTATCCTTTTATGTATCTTATTATGCTTAGATCGCGATGGTAGCATTATAAGATGATTCCTCACTTAAAGATCAAGATAAAAACTGTGTTCTCCCCAAGTATGCACCGTTGCGAAAGTTCGTCGTGTCCAAGCATCACGTGATGATCGGGTGCTATAGACTCTACGCTCACATACAATGGGTGCAAGCCAGTTTTAAACACGCGGAAATACTTGGGTCTAACTTGACGAGCCTAGCATGTACAGACATGGCCTCGGAACACATGAACCGAAAGGTTAAGCATGAGTCATATGAATGATATGATCGACACTTCGTTGTCCACCATTGAAGCCACATCTCTTCTCATGAAGATCGGATTAGGTGTGGTGAATTTGGATCATGTTCACTAAACAACTTGAGGGATGTTGAATTTAGTGGGAGTTCATCTAGTAATTTGATTAAGTTGAACTAGTTATCATGAACATAGTCTAATTTGTACTTGCAAATACTGTAGATCAAATGGCTAAGTCCAACATCAACTTCAACGTTTTTGCTGAGAAGGAAAAGCTTAGAAACAATGGGTCTAACTTCACCAATTGGTTCCGCAATCTAAGAATCATTCTCTCTGGCAGTCAAAAGGACTATGTCCTTGGGAAAGCGTTAGGTGAACCCCCTGCTGCAACTGCGCCGGCTGATGAGAAAGCTGTCTATCAGTCGCGCAAAGATGATTATGGTGTGATTAAGAGCACCATGTTGTTTGCTATGGAACTGGAACTTCAAAATCGTTTTGAAGACTATCCCGTACCCTTTGAGATTCTCGAAGAGATGAAAACCATGTTTCAGACTCACGTCCGTTCTGAGAGATATGAGATCTCTGAGAAGTTCTTTAACTGCAAGATGGAGGAAGGGAGTTCCGTTAGTGAGCACGCCATTAAGATGACAAGCTACACTCAACGCCTTGAGCAAATGAAATGCACGATTCCAGAGGAGCTCAAGATTGATAGGGTTCTGCAATCATTCCTCCTAGCTACAAAAGTTTTGTAGTGACTCATAATCAGATTGGTTCCACAGATACGATCACCGAGCTCTTCGCAAAGCTGAAGGCCGCGGAAGTGGACATCAAAAAGTATAATCATGTGTTGATGGTCAACAAGCCCACCTTTAAGAAAGGTAAGGGTGCAAAGAAGCCCTTCAAGAAGGGCGGCGGCAAGCGTACTACCCCTGCTGAGAAGAAGCTCAGGTCTGGTCCTAAGCAGGACACTGAGTGCTTCTATTGCAAGGACAAGGGTCACTGGAAGCACAACTGTCCGAAGTACTTAGCGGACAAGAAGGCTGGCACCATCAAAGGTATATTTGATATACATGTTATTGATGTTTTCCTTACTAGCCCTCGTTGTAGTGCCTGGGTATTTGATACCGTTGCTAATATTTGTAACTCGAAACAGAGCTACGGAATAGACGGCTTTGCGAGGTATGAGGTGACGATGCGTTGCAACGGATCAAGAGTTGATGTGATGGCCGGCACGCCTCCTTAGTTTTACCTTCGGATTAGTTTTAAACCTTAATAAATGTTATTATGTGCTGCGTTGAGCATGAACATTATTTCGGATCGTGTTTATTGCAAGACGGTTATTCATTTAAATCGGAGAATAATGGTTGTTCTATTTATATGAGTAACATCTTTTATGGTCATGCACCTCTTGTGAATGGTTTATTTCTTCTAAATCTTGAAAGGGATGAAACACACATCCATAACATTGAGGCTAAGAGATGCAAAGTAGATAGTGATAATACTACTTATTTGTGGCAATCGCCGTCAGGTCATATTGGTGTAAAGCGCATGAAGAAACTCCATTCGATGGACTTTGGAGTCTCTTGATTTTGAATCATTTGACACATGCGAACCATGCCTCATGGGCAATATGATCAAAACCCGTTCTCCTATGATGGAGCGAGCAACGGACTTGTTGGAAATCATACATATCGATGTATGCGGACCGATGAGTGTTTTTTCGGCGCGGTGGATATCGCTATTTTCTCACTTTTACCGATGACTTAAGTATATATGGGTATATCTATTTAATGAAATGAAATCAAACGTTTGAAAGTTCAAAGAATTTCAGAATGAAGTGGAGAACCATCGTAATGTAAAGATTAAGTTTCTCCGATCCGATCGTGGAGGTGAATATTTGAGTTATGATTTTCACGCATCTTAAAGCAAGAGGAATTGTTTCAACTCACGCCACCCGAACACCACAAAAAGAATGGTGTGTCTCGAACGAATCGAACCCTATTAGATATGGTCCGATCAATGATGTCTCTTCGATTTCTTGTTATCATTTTGGGGTTATGCATTAGAAACCGCATTCACTTTAAATAGGGCACCATCTAAATCCGTTGAGACGACCGTATGAACGTGGTTTGGTGCTAAACCTAAGTTGTCGTTTCTTAAAGTTTGGGGATGCGAAGCTTACGTCAAGAAGTTGATGCCGGACAAGCTCGAACCCAAGGCGGAGAAATGCGTCTTCATAGGATACCCTAAGGAAACTATTGGGTATACCTTCTATCACAGAACCGAAGGCAAAGTGTTTGTCGCAAAGAACGGTTCCTTTCTTGAGAAGGAGTTTCTCTCGAAAAAGTGAGTGGGAGGAAAGTAGATCTAGACGAGGTTATTGAACCTTCTCTTGAATTGGAGAGTAGCGCAGACCTGAAATTGTTCCGGTCACCGCACCAACGATAGAGGAAGCTAATGACAAGGATCATGAAACTTGGACGATGTCGCTCTTGAATGTCGCAGTCGACAAGGTCGCGCCCCTCCCGAGTGGTACGCAACCTGTCTCGTTGTCTTGCTAGTAGAAGACAAAGGAACCTACGAACTATGAGGAAGCGATGAGCCTGAGCCCGAGAAATGGCTAGAAGCCATGAAATACAATTGGGATCCATGAGCGAAAACCAAGTATGGACTTTGGTGGACCTCCTAGCGATCGAAAGGCCGTTGAGTGCAAGTGGATCTTCAAGAAGAAAACGGACGGATGGTAATGTTACCGTTTATAAAGCACGGCTTGTCGTGAAAGGTTTTCGACAAGTTCAAGGTGTTGACTACGATGAGACTTTCTCTCGTAGCGATGTTTAAGTCCATTCGGATTTTATTAGCAATTGTTGCGTTTCATGATTATGAAATATGGCGATGGATGTCAAGACTGATTTCAATGGCAACATTGATGAAGAGTTGTATATGATGCAACCCAAGGTTTTATCGATCCTAAGGATGCGATAAAGTATACTTCAGCTGCTCCATTTATGGATGAAGCAAGCATCTAGGAGTTGGAACCTTCGTTTTGATCAAGTGATCAAGAGCTTTGGATTTGTTCCAAATTGCTACGAAGCTTGCATCTACAAGAAAGTGAGTGGGAGCTCAGTGACGTTTCTGGTACTGTATGTGGATGACATATTGATTATCGCAAATGACATCAACATTCTTAACGATGTGAAGAGTTATTTGAACAAGTGTTTTTCAATGAAAGACCTGGGTGAAGCGCTTATATATTGGGCATCAAAATCTATAGAGATAGACAAAGACGCTGATAGCTTTAAGCCGGTACATACCTAGACAAAGTTCTGAAAAGGTTCAGAATGGATAAGGCAAAGAAAGGTTCAGTGCCTATGTTGTCAGGTAAGATATTGAGCAAGGCTCAGTGTCCAGCTACGGTAAATGATAGGGAAGCTATGAGCAAAGTGCCTTATGCCTCGGCCATAGGTTCTATCATGTATGCCATGCTGTGTACTAGACTGGATGTGTCCAATGCTCTTAGTTTGACGAGCAGATATCAAAGTGATCCAGGAGTGGAACACTGGATAGCCGTGAAGATCAATCCTAAAGTACCTAAATAGAACTAAAGAAATGTTCTTAGTCTATGGAGGTGATGAACAACTCGTCGTAAAAGGTTACGTCGACGCTAGTTTTGACACCGACAAGGATGATTCTAAATCTCAGACAGGATACGTTTATATTTTGAATGGAGGAGCTGTGAGCTGGAGAAGCTGCAAGCAAAGCGTGATCGCGGGATCTACAGTAGAAGCGGAATACATGGCTGCTGCAGAAGCGTCAAGTGAAGGATGTTGGATCAGAAACTTCATCACTGAGCTTGGTGTGGTTCCAAGTGCATTGGACCCACTGGAGATATTGTGTGACAACACTGGCGCCATAGAACTCGCTAAGGAACCAAGATATCATCCAAAGACTAAGCATATCAACCGCAAGTTTCATATAATCCGAGATTATATAGCAGATGGAGATCTGAAGATTAGCAAAGTATATACAGATCTGAATGTCGCAGATCCATTGACTAAACCTCTTCCACGTGTAAAACATGATCAAGACCTCGGCCATGGGTGTAAGATTGTTGCCAAATGTAAACTAGATTATTGACTCTAGTGCAAGTGGGAGACTGTTGGAATTATTCCCTAGAGGCAATAATAAAGTTGTTATTATTATAATTCTTGTTCATGATAATTTTTATATTCCATGCTAGAATTGTATTAAGCGGAAACTTTAATACTTGTGTGGTTTGTGAACAACACCGTGTCCCTAGTACGCCTCTATGGACTAGCTCATTGATTAATGATGGTTAAGGTTTCCTAACCATGGACATGAGTTGTCAATTAATAATGAGATCATGTCATTGGGAGAATGATATGGTGGACAGACCCAAACTAAGCGAAGCAATTAGATCGTGTCATTGTGTTCGTCTTTGCGAAGCTTTTCTTATGTCAAATATTGTATTCCATAGACCATGAGATATGTAACACCCTCAGAATCGGACCTATGCAAGTTTGAGCATAATTCGCCAAACCCGCATAGAAACGATTCAAAGGTGCCCACCAGGCACTTTCGTGGTGAAACGTAATAACATTACACAACAGTCCTCGAGGGACCCACAGATGAGATATATATAACATGACTCAAAGAGTCAAGAATACGATATATTATACAAAGATCCAAATCACCTTGAAAATGATAGGCCTAGCTACGGACAAGATGCAAATGGGGCTAAGAGCCGAAGAATAACCAATGGCGCCCATAACTGCCTGAGCCAAGCGGAAGGGTAACCTCGCTAACGGCCGATCTCAAAACCTGCTTGAACAAAGGGGTGCCGACAAAGGGCAAAAAAAGAAGAGCGTCAAGATCGAGGCAGACACGGCGGCTAGAATTCGGTCCTCGCCTACATAGGTATGGTGGATCGAGGCAAGATGCAATCGAACAACCTATAGAGACTCGACACAACTGGCGGTTATCGAGAGAGGGGTAAGAATGACCTATTCGGATCCAACCTAAGCTAACACCAAACAAACCCATCTGGTATTTCCTCGAAACCACGAGGAAGTCAACCGAGAACTCACACGGTTGGCGCTTTTACTTATTCATTATAGTTATGCACTTTACTAGTCGTTTAGATAATCGTCTCGATAAAATAAGCGATGGGCACTTTTAGTTAACCATTCCGTTGAAGGTAAGATTTACTAATCGAATGACAGATAGCATGAGATAAACCCAAAACCCAAGCAGCTTGTTGGTACTTTTATTCAGCCATTCCGCTAGAAGTTGCAAGATTTACTAGTCAGTACAATGGCATAGCGACAATTCAAACAAGCAATTGTGGGCGTGATAATTAGCCATTCCATTATAGTGAAGCTGATTACTAGTCATTATTAAGTCAAATTTATAGCAATAAACTTTAGTTATGCTTGTCTATGATCGAGATACTGTGCTCCAAGTCGTCCATATCCGCGGACACGGCTTTCAGAAAGTTTTACCCGGGGTGCACCAATAGCAACACACGCCGATCAACCTCGAAAACCAACTCAAACCCAACGAGGCTTTCATGATCGAACAATCACAGATTCAGAATATTTCGGTGCCACCCTTTGAGTAGATCCCGAACGGAGTAAGCAAGCTCGAGGACTCAAGTTGCTTTAATGGTACAAGCGTTGGGAACCCGAAGTGTGGCTGGGCTTGTCGATACAGTAATCACTCCGCATCCTAACGATGCAGTGTGCTCCTCGCATTTAAATACGTAAAGTAGCATGGCATAAGTACAGGATCGTAATAAAACCAAACTAGTTGTGGCCCCAAGAAATAAGACTGAATCAAGCTCGCTCGTGGGGTCCCATATACCTCCCGGATGTGGATAGCGCGATAAATCAAGGAACAGTATCAAGTACTCGGGTCTTACGGACACAAGTGGGCTCGAAACCAAATATTTTCTATCACCCACCGATGCCTCTGCTTATTCAATTTTAGTTGTTAAACAGAAATTAAAGTGACTATGAGTAAAACTAGAATCATCTCCAACATCAACATGCGGCAATACATCAGCAACTGTGGCATATGGCGACACACATCAGCACTTGAGCAAGCAACTACGACGCGCAAGTACAACTATCTACCAAACAACATGTGATAGGGTGTGTCCAAGGCAATATAGGCTGCAGGGAAATATCACGGTACGGAAACTAAAGCATCGCAACACAGATAGCAATAGATCAACAGGAGGGAATAAAGACTATAAAAGTAAGATAGGTAGAAAGAGGGATATGCTCGTCTGAAAACATTGTCGAAGGGTTCAACCGAAGATCGGACTCACATCAACTCAACGGCCTTATCCGCGAAGAAGCAAAACACTAGAAGAAACACCGGATGCACTATTTAATACTAAGGCAAAAGATCGGCATGATGCATGCATGATGAATGACAAGGCAAGGTGCGGTGCAATTAGGTCATATTAAGCGGAACCGGGGTCCCGACAATTAATTAGGTGGTTCAAGTTAGCTAGGTACCCCGCAATTTAGATGTTGTTTTAACATGGCAAGAGATAGTACCGGGTTCGCTACACCAATTTAAATGAGGCCAATATGAGACTAGATTTGCCCGCATATGGGCCCCATATTTATTTATTAGGTGAATCGGCATAAGGCCCCAAACCACATGATATGCATGCGAGATGACAATTGAATATGCAACAAGTTGTTATTATGTTATGAAATAGGGTTTCGGGAAGGTTCACACATTAGGGTTCGGCGATCTTGTTAGGGCTCGACGAACTTGGGGTTCCGGGGTTCGGGGTTGGTCTCAGGGTCCAGGATTCGACGGGATCGTTCTCGACGGGATCGTTCTCGGGTAGCGGGGGTGGGTCTTGACGTTTCGGGAAGTCGGACTTGGTTCGGTGTCGGGGCGCGTCGGATTCTTCTGGGCCGAAGCACTTGTCGTGTCGCGGTCTCGGTGTCGGGTGAAGATCTTGGCATCCTGCAGGTTAGGGTCTTCGGATCGGGGTAGATCTTATCGCATCCGGGGAGAAGATCTTGTGGCGTCCGGGGGCATCGGATCATGTTGTCGGTCTTGGCGTCCGGGGGGGGGGAGTTCTCGGTGTCCGTGAGGTAGACCTAGTCGCGTCCGGGCCTCGGGGTTCCCCCAACTTGGCGCCCTCCAGCGCAGCTTGGCGGTAGATGGTAGATCTTGTCGACTCCAAGCCATCGGCCTTGTTGTTTCGCAACGGGGATCTTGGGGAGTTTTCGGGGTTCCACGGGTTTGACTCGGCAAACGGACTCCGGGAACGGTTCTTGGCGTCCGTGTGGAAGATCTTGTCGCGGTGTAGAGATTGCCTATTGTGCCGCGCTTGGCGGTCATCGGTTCGGCGCCGAAGGTTGTTGGCGAGCTCGGGTTGCCTCGGGACGGTCATAGGGAACATTGTGGCATCCCGCAAAACCACTACTAGAAAATCGCGTTGAATTTGTGCATTGCATCGTCATCATCATGCATTGTTTGCCAAAACTATTTTCGCAAAGCCCGTTTGTTTTCTAAAACGTCCCGTCTTTAATTCAAAACCAAAACCGGGTTGCCGGAATATTTTGTTTTGTTAAAATTGTTTTGCAAACGGTCCGTTTAATTAAATAAAACTTTTAATTAATTTTTTAGCAATGAACGGGCCGATTGACGACCGCCCCAGAATTTTAAATCGGTCCAAACAGATCTGCCCCATCTAAATCCTAGAGCTACCCACTAACCTACCCAGCACCCCCTGGCCACCTCACCCCCTCCAATCCCTGCTTGCCACCTCACCTCCTCCCTCTCCCTCAACCACTCACACCACGCCACCCCTCACCCCCACTCTCTCTCTTCCTCTCTCTCCCTCTCGTGCACACTACACACACGCACGCACTCCACGCCAACCGGCCCTGCCCACACCAGACGCCCACGCTGGGACCCGCCCCCTGCTCCCTTCGCCCACCAACCGGCCCGCTCACTGGACTCACCGCCTCTCTCCCTCCCATCGCTCTCTCTCCCACGAGCACCACCTCCTTCTCCCCACGCTGCCGCCTGCCCTCTCCTTTCTCCTCTCCCGCCATCGCTGGACGAAGCCTCCCTCCTCGCCCAGCCAGCTTCTCCGCCTCCGCTCGCCCGAGCCGTGCGCTGGAGCCCTCCTCTCGCTGCAGCTGCGGCCTCGCCCTCCGCTCCCCCTCGCAGCCCTTGGCGGCCTCCCGACTGTGCCGCCCGGGCCGCTCCTGCTGCCAAGGCCTGCCGCCTCCTCCGCCCGCTGCGGCCGCCTGCAACCTCGCCACCGTCCGCCGCCCTGGGCCCGCAACCCCTTGCCCCGCCGCCTCACAGCCTTCCCTGCCCCAACGCCGCCCACCTGCAAGCTCTTCCCGACCTCCTCTCGCCTCCGCCTTGGCGCCCAGCTGCCAACCGCCCGCCAGCAGCTCCGTCGCCATGAGTCCTCCTCCCCGCTGCTCGCATCCTCCTCGCCGCGAGCATCTCCTGCGCTGTTTCTCCTCCGTCTCCTCCGTCGCGCCTGGCAACCGCCTCACGCTGGTTCAAGGCCACGGCCGCCGCCCGCGCCGCGCCTCTCAGCACCCTATGGACTCGCTGCAGCGTGGGCCTCGCCCGGTCGGGCCCTCGCCTCGTCACTGCCGCTTCTCCTCTCCGTCCGCATAGCCAGCGCCTCCTCGGCCCGCTCCTGGCCGCGGCCCACGCCGAGCCGCCAGGCCCCGCCGGATCTCGCCGTCCCGCAGAGCCCCGCGCCCCTCTCAAGCCCCTCGCGTCACCGACCTGCTCCTCACCTCCAGGGCTGCCTCCTCCGTCTGCAACCGAAGCCAGGAGCCGCCGCTGGCGTTGCAAGGCTCGCCCTGCCTCTGTTGGTTGGTATGACGAGTTCGACCGCAAGCCTCGTGCAGCGCCCGAGATGGTGTTGTCCAAGGCCAAGATAGTCTCTTCGACAAGACCCCACTTTTGATGTCGCGCCTTGGGCACCAAGAGCTACGGACGCCGAGACCCCAACACGGTGTCGCGCCAAGATCGTCCGACACGAACCGTAATCGCCCGACCTCGAGATCGTCATCCGCGTGGAAGGAAACGCCAAGGCCTTCGACACGGAACGCTAAACCCCGACGAACCCCCAGACGTCAAGACCGACTCGATGGCGCGGGCCCGACAAGACCTTCGCAACGGCAAGATCGACCCCGTGGGACCCGACGTGATCTGCATGACGACAAGAACGGTACCGACCAGAACGAATCCAACGCGCCCCGGCACCTAACCAAGTTCGGCTTCCCGGATGCAACAAGACCTACCCCGGAGTTCGAGAACGAGCCCGCCGAGAACGCTTCCGTCGAACCCCAGACCCGAACCCTGAACCCTGAGACCGACCCCGAACCCCGGAACCCAAGATCGTCGAGCCCCCTCTGATGTGTGACCCCTTTTCCTCGAACCCTATTTTATAACATATCATTTTGTTGCACATTAAATTGTCTTGCATGCATTCATTCATGTGGTTTGGGGGCCTTATGCCGATTCACCTAATAATTAAATATGGGGCCCATATGCGGGCAAATCTAGTCTCATATTGGCCTCATTTAAACATGTGTAGCGAACCGGTTCCATCTGTTGTCTTGCTAAACAACATTTAAATTTGCGGGGTATCTAAACACCATGAACCACCTAATAATTAATTGTCGGGACCCCGGTTCCACTTAATATGACCTAATTGCATCGCACCTTTGCCATGTCATCCATCATACATGCATCATGCCAATCTTCTGCCGTTATATTAAATATAGCATCCGTTGTTTCTTCTAGTGTTTTGCTTCTTCGCGGATAAGGCCGTTGAGTTGATGTGAGCTTCGCCCCGATCTTCGGTTGAACCTTCGACAATGTTTTCAGGCGAGCATCTCCCCCTTTCTACCTATCTTACTTTCATAGTATTTACTTCCCTCCTGTTGATCTATTGCTACCTATGTTGCGATGCTTTAGTTACCGTACCCGTGATATACCGTGCAGCCCTATATTGCCTTGGACACACCCTATTACCTGTTGTTTGGTAGATAGTTGGACTTGCGCGTCGTAGTTGCTTTCTCAAGTGCTGATATGTGTCGCCATATGCCACAGTTGCTGATGTATTGTCGCATGTTGATGATGGAGATGATTCTAGTTTTACTTATCGTCACTTTAATTTCTGTTTAACAACTAAAATTGAAAAAGCAGAGGCATCAGTGGGTGATAGAAAATATTTGGTTTCCGAACGCCCACTTGTGTCCCGTAAGACCCCGAGTACTTGATACCTGTTCCTTGATTTATCGCGCTATCCACATCCGGGAGGTATATGGCACCCCCCTAATCCATAGCTTGATTCAGTCTTATTTCTTGGGGCCACAAACTAGTTTGAGGTGTTTTTACTATCCTGCATTTATGCCATGCTACTTTCGTATTTAAATTGTGCGAGGAGCACACTGTCTTGTTAGGTAAGCGGAGTGATTACGCTGCATCGAAAAGCCCAGCCACACTTTCGGTTCCCGATAAACCATGTACCATTGACAAACCTTGAGTCCGTCTGAGCTTGCTTACTCTATTGCGGGATCTACTCAATGGGGTGGCCCCCAAAATATTTCAATCCTGCGATTGTTCACCGTGAAAGCCTCGTTGGGTTTTGATTTGGTTTTCGAGGTTGATCGAGCGTGTTGCTATTGGTGCACCCGGCCGGTAAAACTTTCGGAAGCCGTGTCCGCGGATATGGACGACTTGGAGCATGATCTCGATCATGAACAAGCATAACTAAAGTTTATTGCTATAAATTTGACTTTATAATGACTAGTAATCAGCTTCACTATAATGGAATGGCTAATTAATACTGCCCACAATTGTTTGTTTGGCGTGTAAACTTACGACCATTGTACTGACTAGTAAGTATGGCAACTACAGCGGAATGGCTGAATAAAAGTACCAACCACTGCTGGTTTTGGGTTTATCTCATATCTCAGATGTCGATTAGTAATTGTTGTAACTATAACGGAATGGTTAACTAAAAGTGCCCATCGTTTACTTTATCGGAGACGATTATCTAAACCCTGACTAGTAATTGCTGCAACGATAAGCGAATAAGTAAAACTGCCAACCGTGAGTTCCTCGGTTGACTTCCTCGTTTGGTCTCGGGGAAACACAGGAAGGGTTTGTTTGGTGTTAGCTGTGGATCCGGATAGGTCACTCTTATCCTCTCGATAACCGCCATTGTATCGGTATCTATAGGTTGTTTAGTGCATCTTTGCCGCTTCATCCACCATACCTATGTGGCGAGGACCGCCGAATTCTAGCCTCGCCGTGTCTTGGCCTCGATCTTGGACGCCTTCTTTTCCTTTGCCCTTTGTCGGCACCCCTTTGTTTAAGCAGGTTTTGAGTTCGGCGTCGTTAGCGGTGGTTACCCTTCCGCTTGGCCAGGTGGTTATGGACGCCATTGGTTATTCTTCGTGGCTCTTAGCCCCATTTGCTTCTTGTCCGTGATCGGACGCTCTACCGTTTTCAAGGTGATTTGGATCTTGTATATTATATACGTATTCTTGACTCTTTGAGTCGCTGTTGAATATATCTGCTCGTGGGTCCCATCGAGGACTTGTGTAATGTTATTACCGCCGTTTTCCACCCGCGAAGTGCTGGGTACCTTTGAATCGTTTCTATGCGGGTTTGGCGAATTTTGCTCAAACTTGCATAGGTCCGATTCTGAGGGTGTTACAGAGTGGTATCAGAGCCCAGCAGTTGCGATACCCCACAAGTCCAGCATGTAGGATAACCTAGCTAACGGCCGCAGTAGAGTGTCAAAACTATTTTGCAAAATCGGTTGGATAGTTCTGGATAGGTCTGATTTTACTCCTTACCCCTCTGCTGATCCCCTCTTATCTCGACGTGTTTTGAATCTGCACTCTTACCTTTTCTTCGAGTCCAGGATTTCTCGAGGTTGGGTTTCTGTCGCACCTTCAGGGTTTCGCTTCCTCCTTTGATAACGGTGTTCTACCATCCGGTGTTCAAGCTGCCTGATGAATCCGTCTACGGTGTTATCATTCTTTGTTCCTTGTTTGTGCTTCCCGGTGTTTTCCGACACGATGACATCATCTACGCCAGATCCGATGCAGAGTCGGCATCACACCTTTGTTCCGAACCTCGCTTGTCGAGATCTTCAGTCTGATTCCGAGAATGGTTGCACGCTCTTCTACTGATTGTGCGGAGTAATAGTTTGGGTGCGTGATGGATTGGCCCCCATGCCGACTACCCTTTCTATTCGCTTTTGTACATTGAAGTGGACGAGAATGCATCTTCCCTCTTCCATCGGAGCTAGAGGTGGCTTTATTTGTTGATACCTCTACCTTCGACCTTTTGTTTTCCGGAGTGTTCTCTCGCGATCACGGACAACAACCCTTGTTAGTGGTGTCACGAGGATCTACAAGCGAGAAGGCGGAGAATGACCTTCCTTCCGGTACCATGAGGCGGATCTTGAGGCGAGATCCTTTGTTAGTGGTGTCGAATTGTGGCATCCCGCAAAACCACTACTAGAAAATTGCGTGAATTTGTGCAATTGCATCGTCATCATCATGCATTGTTTGCCAAAACTATTTTTCAAAGCCGTTTGTTTTCTAAAAGCGCCTCTTTAATTCAAAACCAAAACCGGGTTGCCGGAATATTTTGTTTTGTTAAAATTGTTTTGCAAACGGTCCGTTTAATTAAATAAAACTTTTAATTAATTTTTAGCGGGGCAGTCGAACGGGCCGATTGACCCGAACGACCGCCCCAGAATTTTAAATCGGTCCAAACAGATCTGCCCCATCTAAATCCTAGAGCTACCCACTAACCTACCCAGCACCCCCTGGCCACCTCACCCCCTCCAATCCCTGCTTGCCACCTCACCTCCTCCCTCTCCCTCAACCACTCACACCACGCCACGTCACTCCCTCACCCCCACTCTCTCTCTTCCTCTCTCCCCTCTCTCTCCCTCTCAGGCACACTACACACGCACGCACGCACTCCACGCCAACCGTCCTGCCCACACCCGCACGCCTGCACGCGGGACCCGCCTGCCCTCTGGCCCGTCACGACCCAACCAAATGCCTCCCACTGACCACCCTGCTTCTCTCCCCTCCTCCCACCTCTCCCCGCCGAAAATCACCTCCTTTCCCACGCGCCTGCCCCGCCTCCTCTCCCTTTCTTCTCCTCCGGCTACTGCCGCTGCCCGGCCTCCGCGCCCAGCCACAGCTTTTCTCCCGCTACCGCGAGCCGCTGCCGCTCGGGAGTTCTTCCTCTCGCCGTAGCGTGGCTCGCCTCCGCTGGCCCGTCTCTTCGCAGCGCCAGGCCGCCCTCGACCTCCCGCGCCGCCTTCATGTTTCGCTGCGCCTGCTGGCCTTCCTCTGCCACCGCGCCGCCTGCCCGCTGCCACCGCCCGCCGGGCCGCCTCGAATCCTTGTTTCGCCTACAAGGCAGAGCTTCCTCTGCCAGCGCCGGGCGCCCCAACGCCGCCCACTCAAGTTTCTTTTCCTCACCTTCCTCGCCGCCTCCGCTTCGCTGCTGCTGCCAACCGCTTTCCGCCAGCCGCTCAAGGCTGCCATGAAGTTCTCCTCCCGCCGCCCTCGCATCTCCTCGCCGGCAGTGCACTTCGGCGCTGTTTTCCTCCCGGCCTCCTCCGCCCCGCAGCCGCCCGCTACAGAACCGCCTTACTGCCCGGATGCCGCCGGGCGCCGCGCCTGTTCCCGCGACCTCGCAGGCCCGCCCGCGGGTCGGGCCCCTCGCCCCGCCCGCCGCCAGCCTCCGCCCGCAGGCAGCGCCCGTGCCCCGCCTCCCCGCTGGCC